>CM041629.1:33917048-33931478 GCA_023333625.1 Bothriochloa decipiens
CTGTAACACTCTGGTGTTAAGCAAGCATAATCATTTGCATTCTTAAGCATAAGCATCATTATGCATAGCATTGATGAAAAGATCGATTGTCATTTCATGTTCATGCTTGTTTATTTCAAATTATGCCTGCCTTTTACATGAAGTGCATATGTGATATGAGTGTTTGGTGTTGGATGACCTCTAGGGTAACCTGGACATGTTTAGGACACCAAATTAACCTAGGTTTATGTTCATGGTTTTGGTTAATTAAGCTTTGTTGTCATGGTTGACCAAGGTGGACCATTAGAGTAGTTTTGTTTGACTGAATTGGAAGTGGTAGCTAGAGTGCTTGCATGTGTGTGTGCCCTAAATGAAGTTTGTAGAGAATTTTATAAGGAACAAAAGTTGTTTTTACCACTTTTCATGAAAATGCTTGGAAGGTGTTCAAAAATGTTGAAAAAGGGCAAAAATGGGGGCTGATTTTCTATTTTGGGGATTTTTAAAAGGTATTTTATTTGGATTTTTGTAATTCAAAATCTAGGCAGAATCTGGTAAAACTCCTTTAAGATGAAATGTTCTACTCTTCAAAAGCTACATTTCATCTATTTTGAGTTTTTGCTAATTCGGCATAGTTTGAAAGTTATTAAGCAGCAAAGTTTGTTCTGAGTTTATGGAAATAGCTTTTCGGTGACGGTTGGGTCCTGGCCGTCAGGGAAATCCCGACCAGAAAAACGCCGTGGCCGCCCGCGGCAGCATGCGTCGGCCGCGTGGTGCTCGGGGTCTGTCGAAGCCGGGCTGTTTTGGCCGCGTGGGCGTCGTCCGAAGCCGCCCGCTCCTTCATCCTCTCGGCTCCCTCACTCTCTCCCTCACCCCGCGCATTTCTTCCTCTGTCCGCCGCCGCGTCGCCCGAGCCCGCCTCGCCGCCGTTCCGAAATTCGTCGCCGTCAGCCGCGCCCCCACTCGATTGAGCCCGCAACCGAGTGCGCCCGTGCCCGCTCCACCATCCTCCGCCCTCACCTCGGCCCCTCGCGTCAAGGTATAACCGAATCGCATCACTTTCTCTCCGGCCGCCATTGCCGCACCTCGGCCTCACCGTGGTCCCGCCGCTCTGGCCATCCTCCCTCGCCATTAGGGTGCTCATCAGACGCGTCGTGGTAGATAGCTGCTAGGACGATGCTCAAAGGCCTCGATTAGGGTTTCGAGCGGCCGAATTTCGCCGAGCCGCCGCGCGGAGTGTCGCCGCCCCGCCGCGCGTGCGTGGCCGAGCCGCCGTAGTCGAGCTCCCGCTGCTCTGAGTAGCCAGTGAGATGCGCTAGGGTCCCCTCGAGCCAAAGCCGTGGTTAATGCGGTTGGTCGAGCCCCTATCGCCGGGATTAGGGTTCGCCGGAGTCGGGGTGAGTCGCCGTTCCGCCGCGTCCGTGCTCCGACCGCCCTGAGCCGCTCCCTCCCATCTTGAGTACCCTCGATCGATGCGCGCTGCTCTCCTATCTCTTTCCCGTCGGTCGGTGAAGCCCGAGCGCCGCCAGGATGGCCGGCCGAGCGCCGCCGCCGTCGAGGACCTTCGGGTTAGAATGAGGAAAAAGCTAGGGTTCTCGGTGTAAATCTGCCAGACACAGCAGTTTACTTAATAGGGCCTGGTTAGTTTCTGGAAATGTCAGGGTCCCCGGTGTAAAGTGGTTTTCCTTTTTCTTTTTCAGAATAGATTTCAGATTTTAGTTTAAACTTTGAAAATTCATAACTTGCTCATTTTTCATCCAAATGAGTTGGTTCAACTTGCAGTATTTTTCTTATGAGATGATCTATGCATGAAAAATATGAAATATGGAATTTGTTAAACTTTTCTGTATAGCTTTATTTATCTCTATTAATTGTATTTATCTTAGGAAATGCATAACTAATTCTCTGTTGCTCAGAAAAATGTGAGACCAAGTTTGTTGGTTTTCTTATGTCATGCTCTATCTGTGAAAAATGTTGTTAGGCTATGTCATATGTAAATTTTTCTATGTCTAGTTATGGTGCCTATTTTCATGTGAGGATAAATAATTCATAATAAATAATGTATAAGGAATTTGTGCATGAAACTTTTTGGAGAGTGTTTTTATGTCAATCTAGAGCTAATTATGTTCTGAGATCTGTTGTTTGATATACTTTTATGTACAAAGTATTTTATGCCCCTGAAATTGTGCTGCCTTGTCATTTTTGTGCAGGATAAAGTACTTACTGTTTTGACTTAAAATTTTTATGGTAGTCTTTGATTGGTATGATTAAGCTTCTGTAATTTTTACAGAATTTTCTGAGTAGTCTAAAGTCATGTTGCAGTTATACCCTGATTTCTTTCGTTTATAATTAATGCTTTAGAGTTATCATTTCATGTGAGTAAAAATGCTTTTTATGCTATTCATGAGATGTATGATCTTCTGTTGGTTGTGGTTCAGTAGAGTGTAGTGTGCAAAATAATGGTTGTTTATAATTCCTTATAGTGTGCGAGTAAATTGTAATGCGAGGCTTATTTGGAGATTTATCGGTAGAAGAGAATGCAGATGACATGTGCTTATCATACATGTTTTCAAATACCATATCATTCATCTTAGTTGAGTATTCATTTACCATCACCATCAGCATTGTATTTATATGTATGCACGGTATTCATACGCACTATGCATCATACAGGATCGTCAGAGCTCGCGACAGTAGTTCCCGGAGCACCAGGAGAGGACGACCAACAAGAAGCTTTGGTGCGGGAAGCAGCAGCCGAAGAGGATCCCAAAGCTGATCTTCCAGAGTGTCCCGACCATCAGCCAAGTGCTTTCTTAAAAGGCAAGCCCCGGAGCATTCTCCCTGTGGTTTGCAAAATATCTAACTTGAGTCCTTTACTTGTTTGTTGCATTAAGTTATAGGCGTTGTTTTATACCGTTGCTGCATTACTTATATTCCTTGCCACTGTTTATACTTCAACCCTGTTAGGTTCAGGTACGATTATATGCTTAGCCCTGCTTAACTAGATCGGTAGAAGTCGGGTGATTTCCTGTCATCCGCGAGTTATAGGTGGTAACTCGGATGGTTGAATACATTGTTATCTTGGATAACCATGTGGAGATAATAAATCGAGACCGGGCGGGATTGGAGTTGAGAATGAACTGGAGGTTCAATGTGGTTTATCCCGTCTGTGTCGAACTAGGACCCCGTCCGTTGTACGTCCTCAAGTCATATTGAATTTATGCCTCACATTTAGCTGGAAGGATAAGTCGTTCCGACCGCGAAGCCTAATTTTGATTTGGGCCGGGAGTCGACCTGCTGTACGCATCGCATTGGTGAAGATGGGGGACCACGGGTTACGCGGTTGTAAGGCCTGAATATAGCATGGTGCGCCCTGCTGGCAGCCGGACGGTGCCCGGATGTGATGGTACCTGTTGATCTCGCGTTTTTCCTGAATTGGATGTCGGTGACCTGTAGCTCACCGTGGCTGGTGAGTGTGGTTTGTGTGAGGAGTACCCGCCAGCTGGTTTGCAATCGATTATAATCGCCATCGTTCCTGGACAGTGAACACTTGACTTGAGCAGCGGCATCGTAGTAATAACTTGAACAAGAGGTGAGATGGTTGAGCTGTTGAGACTGAAAGATACTCAACCGGAAATGGTTACTTTCTGTTGAATAATTATTACCATGCTTGTTTAGTACAGGTGCTAATGTAGCATGATAGAGATAATCAGATTAAAATACATTGTTAGAAGGTTCTTATTAATTGTTTCTTAATGCAAGCTTTTCCGCAAATTTTAAATGAGTCAGCTATCCTACTTATACAGCCTTGCATACTCCTTGGAGTCTCTTTATTTTAGTTTATGACGGGTAAGTCTAGCTGAGTACATCCTCGTACTCAGGGTTTTATTTCCCATGTTTTTGCAGATGGTGAGATGCTTTACGGTTATTGTCAGAACTGTTTCTATCCCGCCTTGAGCGATGACTAGACCTTGGGCATGGTCACTCTTCTCTACTTGATGCTTTTGCTGGATGTGGACCAAGGACCTGGCACTGTATTTCAATTATGTGTGTGTGGTATTTGAACTTAAAATCGCTTCCGCTTTTATTTGAAACTAAACTGGTTTGTAATAACTCTATTTCGTACTCCGATGATGTTTTAAAACTATGTGCGAACTGTGTACTTGTGAATGGAACCGCTAAACTATTACGATCTTGGTCGTGTCGGAAAAGTTTGAAATCCTTCGAGATTTCACGGACTACCGGGTTTATTAGGTCTCAATCATATGATTTGCTGAATTAATGGCGGATTATGTGCTTGTGCTCTAATAAATTGGTCGGTTCTGTTACAACCTCTCCATCACCGAGTACTGCCGCAAGCTGAAGAAGATGGCTGATGACCTCACGGCCCTCGGCGAGGTCGTCACCGACCGCACCCTCGTCCTCAACCTCATCCGCGGCCTCAGCGAGCGCTTCGCCCACGTCGGCACCCTTCTTCGCCGAGCCAGGCCCTTCCCCACGTTCCTGGAAGCTCGTGAGGACCTCATCCTTGAGGAACTCACCATGACGGACCGTAAGGAGACTCCAGCAGCTGCCCTCGCCGCGTCCACCACTCCTGCCAAGGTGCCTCCACCCTCTGCAGGTTCCGGCGGGGGTTCTAAGGCCTCCAACAACCGCCGCAGCAAGCGCGGTGGCGGCAACAAGGCGCCGAACACCACCAGCAATCCAGGACAGGGCTCCAGGACCCCTGCAGGCGGTGGCCAGCAGCAAAACGCTGCAGGACAGCAGCAGCAGCAGGCTGGGGGGAGGCGCCCTTTCCCCAGTTTCCTCAACCCATGGTCCGGCTCCATCCAGATGTGGCCAGGAGGGCCTCGTCCGCCCCTGGCACCACTCCCGGTGCCTCCTCATCTCCAGGCGCAGCAGCAGCCGCAACTCCAAGCCCAGCAGCAAGCCTTGCTTGCTCAGCAGCAGCAGCAGGCGCTTGCTGCCCACTACCAGCAGCAGCAGGCGCTTCTCGCTCACCAACAGCAGGCCGGACAGTGGGCCGCTCCAGGGTCTTACAACCCCATGACCGGCCTGCCCTCCTGGGACCCGACGGACCTCGCTGCCTCCTTCAGCACCACCTCGCTGACGCCTCCTTCCAACAACGAATGGTACTTCGACTCAGGTGCTACTTCACATATGACATCTCAACCCTCCTCACTTTCACATGTTCTTCTCCCGTGGTACCCTAATCCTTCATCTATTGTTGTCGGTAATGGCTCTCTTATTCCTGTGACTGCCACTGGCTCCGCAGAGTTATCCTCTAATTTATGTCTTAATAATGTTCTTGTGTCACCACAGATTATTAAGAATCTTATCTCTGTTCGCCAATTTACTATCGACAATAATTGCTCTGTTGAGTTTGACCCCGCTGGTTGTTCTGTGAAGGTTCTTCCGTCTCGGAGAGAGATGTCAGGTGTAATAGCTCCGGGCCCTTGTACCCACTTCGCCTTCCACCAGCACTCTCCTTTGTCGCTCAGGGCTCCTCTCCATTGTGGCATCGGCGTCTTGGCCATCCTGGTCACGAGGCCATGTCAAAGCTTGCGTCTAGCGTGTCTTTTCCTATTCAGGATTGTTCAGATTTATGTCATGCTTGTCAATTAGGGCGTCATGTTCGTCTGCCCTTTCATGTGTCCACGTCTCGTGCGTCTAGCAAGTTTGATCTTCTTCACTGTGATTTATGGACATCTCCAGTCATAAGCATATCTGGTTATAAATATTATTTGGTCATTCTTGATGATTGCACTCATTACTTGTGGACTTTTCCTTTGTGACTAAAATCTGACACTTTCAGCACGCTTAACCATTTCATCGCCCATGCCTCCACTCAGTTTGGCGCCCGCGTCAAGGCCGTACAGTGCGACAACGGGAAAGAGTTTGACAACTCTAGCACTCGGCACTTCTTCCTCACCCAGGGCATCCACCTCCGCATGTCCTGTCCCTACACCTCGTCTCAGAATGGTAAAGCTGAACGCATTATCCGGTCTATACATAATGTTGTTCGCTCCCTGCTATTTCAGGCATCCATGCCCCCCCGGTACTAGGTGGAGGCTCTCTCCACGGTGACCGTGCTTCTTAACATTTTGCCTACCAAGACTCTAGAGTTCTCCACACCTCATCTTGCCTTGTTTGGTAAGCCACCCACGTATGATCATCTATGAGTTTTTGGTTGCAAATGCTACCCCAATATGTCCGCCACTGCCATTCATAAGCTTGCTCCTCGGTCTGTCTTGTGTGTTTTCCTCGGCTATTCAGCTCATCATAAAGGGTACCGTTGCCTTGACCTATCCTCCAATAGAGTCATCATCTCCCGGCACGTCATCTTCGATGAAACAGCCTTCCCTTTTGCTGAGCAAAATGGCCCCAGTCGCTCAGCAGACCTCGAGTTTCTTACCGATGACACCACTAATGCTGTGCCCGATCCTATTGGACCGTCGCACAAATGTTTGCCTGCAGGGTCCCCTTCCAGTACCTTCGACGCCACTCGCGCCCCTGCTGGTCCCCGTGAGGCCGTGCCTGGGGCGCCCCTGGAGCTTCCTGAGGATGCTGAGGATCCTCCGGCACCCGCGCTCCACGTCCCCCCTGCGCTGCGGGTGTCTGGGACCTCCACCGCGCCACGCGCGGCCACCAGGAGCTTCTCTTCCGCGCCACCCGCGGCCCTGGAGCTCACCTCCACCGCGCCACGCGCGGCTACCAGCAGTCCACCGTCTGTGCCACGCGAGGCCTTCGAGCTGCCCGATGCTCTGCGTGCCAGCTCGACCTCTTCAGCGACGTCTGCAGGCTCTCCAGCACCTTTGCAGGCACCTCGCGGACCACCACCAGGGTTTCCTCCTCTCCGGCCACCTCGCGACTTCATGCACGTCTATATGCGCCAGCTGCGCGTGCCACTGGACAGCCCGGCTGCTGCACCAGCCGCCTCACCAGCTGCTGCCCCGGCTGTTCCTGCTGCTGCACCGGCAGCCCCTGCTGCTCCAGCAGCCCCGCTGCCCAAGGGTGCGGTTGCTGTCCCTCCGGTGACCAACCAGCACTCCATGGGGACCAGGTCCAAGAGCGGCTACAGGATACCCTCCATCTACCACGCCGTGCCTCTCTCCCCGGTGCCGAAGACCTTCCGTAGCGCTCTTGCTGACCCCAATTGGCGAGCAGCTATGGAGGAAGAACACAGTGCTCTTCTTCAGAATCACACCTGGGACCTTGTGCCTCGTCCCCCTCGAGCCAATGTTGTCACTGGGAAGTGGATCTTCAAGCACAAACTTCAGTCTGATGGCTCCCTTGAGCGGTACAAGGCACGTTGGGTTCTTCGTGGTTTTACCCAGTGGCCTGGTGTGGACTTCGATGAGACCTTCAGTCCTGTGGTGAAGCCTGCTACTGTTCGCACGGTGCTTTCCTTGGCACTCACTCGCCACTGGCCCATTCACCAGCTCGATGTGAAGAACGCCTTTCTTCATGGCAACTTGACTGAGACAGTTTACTGCCAGCAGCCGTCCGGGTTCGAAGATTCTGCTCACCCGGATTTTGTATGCCTTTTGAAGAAGTCGCTCTATGGCCTGAAACAGGCTCCTCGTGCTTGGTACAGCCGGATGGCCTCTTACCTGCTGTCTATTGGGTTTGTTGAAGCCAAGTCAGACACTTCACTCTTCATCTATCAGCGCGGATCCGACACAGCCTACCTGTTGCTCTATGTCGACGATATTGTCCTCACAGCTTCGTCCTCAGATTTTCTTCGGCGGATTATCTCAGCACTTCAGCAAGAGTTCACCATGAAAGATCTAGGTGAACTACATCACTTCCTTGGTATGCATGTTCAGCGACGTGGTGATGGACTCCTCTCACAACGACAGTATATGCTGGATATCCTTGATCGCGCCGGAATGACTGAGTGCAAGCCGTGCTCTACAACAGTTGACACCAACTCCAAGGTTGCTGCAACTGAGGGGGCCCCTGTGTCTAATGCTACAGACTTCCGCAGTCTTGCTGGAGCTCTTCAGTACTTGACGTTCACTCGCCCAGACATTGCATATGTTGTTCAGCAGGTCTGCCTCCACATGCATGACCCTCGAGAGCCGCACCTTGCTGCCCTGAAGCGGATTCTTCGCTATGTTCGGGGCACACTCCACCTCGGTCTGCTGCTGCGACCGTCTACTTCGACTGATCTTGTATACCGATGCTGATTGGGCTGGTTGTCCCGACACTCGCCGATCCACCTCAGGTTATGTAGTGTTCCTCGGAGACAATCTCGTTTCCTGGTCCTCCAAGCGCCAGAATACAGTATCAAGATCAAGTGCTGAAGCTGAGTATCGCGCAGTGGCTAATGGAGTGGCAGAGGCGACCTGGCTGCGTCAGCTTCTCTTGGAGCTACATGCCCCTCTTTAGCGCGCCACACTGGTGTACTGTGACAACATCAGTGCCGTCTATATGACCTCCAATCCGGTGCAGCATCAGCGCACCAAGCACATCGAGATCGATCTTCACTTCGTCCGAGAAAGAGTTGCCATTGGTGATCTGCGAGTCCAGCATCTTCCTACCGCCCTACAGTATGCTGATATCTTCACCAAAGGTCTGCCTACCTCAGTGTTCACGGAGTTTAGGTCCAGTCTAAACGTGCAAAGTGGCTGACGTTTCGACTGTGGGGGAGTGTTAGCAATAGGCGCCCTAATGGGCTGTAATGGGCCGGTGCGGGTTTAGCACCTTAGAGATTAAGATAGATTGATAAGGCAAGGATCACCGTTAATTAGGTGTTTCTATAAACCCTTAGGGATCCTTGCCTATATAATTGTACCCCTGTACCCCATAATCAATAATCTAATCTCGAGGCTAATTGCTCTCACTCACGAGCCCAGCAGATTGCGTTGCATTGACTAATACATGTAACCAAATAACATCTTTGTATTTTTTACATTCACTCATACATCCTGACCAAACACTCTACTAAAATGAATTTCAACTTAGCATACAGATCATCCAGATATACATTCTCATCCGGATATAGGATAGAGCCTTAATCTAGCAATCAAACACACCCTAGGTTGACAAGGGCGACATGGCCCTAACGGGTGCCCACAGTTTGGTACAGATTTCTTATCATAGATATGTATGTTTCATGTCACGATGACGATTTTTAGCCTTTCAAAATACATATGTTAAAATTTTGATTAATTTAGTGCATGATTCATATACAATTGATAAACAAATGATCAACATACACCTTATTCCTCACATTAGAATTCTGTAATAGCTAAATCTGAATTTCATTTAGACCAGTCTAATTATTATGAATTTTGGAGAGCATAATTTCAATGTGTACGTATAACTTGAAATACAGTACGTCATGTACTGCTATCTACATCAAACCCAGCACCAGTCCATCCGGACCCAGAACTCCCTCTTCCCTTCGGAAGGATCATCACACCACCCCTCCCTCTCGCCGCGGTCGATGGTCTTCTCTTCTTTTCTGCCTCTGCAGGTATAGGCTGTTGTTCCGTAGAAGCAGGCTCTGTGGCGATACTATGACGGCCAGTTGCATCTGCAGGATTTTGTGCAGTTGGCTGCTGAGGAACTGAATTTAATGTAGCGTGTTGTGCAGTATAAACACCCTGATACAATAAGAAATGATGAGACAAAAATTATGACGGGGCACAGTTTGAGACCAAACCAACATTATCTGCTCAGAAAACAGCAAAAGAAGTAATGTCTATTAATAAACAACAACAACAACGACACAGCCTTTTGTCCCAAGCAAGTTGGGTAGGCTAGAGATGAAACCCAAAAGAGACCAGGAAACAAAAGACACATAGAGGGTGCAAGAAAAAAGGATTACGATTCAGGCACGCTAATTACTAGTCTCCAAGCGCTCCTATCCATAGCTAAATCCTTAGAGATATTCCACTCCTTAGGGTCTCTTTTAACCGACTCGTTTCAAGTCAGTTTAGGTCGACCTCTACCGTTCTTTACATATCGACCCACTTTACAACCCCACTACGCACCGGCGCCTCAGGTGGCCTGTTAACACTAAAGCATAAATAAACAGGAAACTTATAATCAAATGAGACTAGTTCCTGTTAACACTAAAGCATAAATACTGATAGTGAGAAATAAATAATTTCGAAGACGAAACATCATATATATGGCCTTGGGGATATTCACTTACTGAAACATTGACAGAATCCCTGCTGGGATTTAAAGATTCTAAACGTTTCTTCAACTCCTCTAATCTTGCGTATTGGGAAGCAGCACTCTCCTGGACCTAGTTAAACAAAAGAAGAAAGATCTTAAGAACATATGGTGAAATAATGGACATATATTCAGAAAGAAAAAAAATAAAAACATACTAGATGGTTCAGGTCATCACATAGTTTCTGCTTAGCATCCTCTTCATCTTTAACAGCTTGTGCAGCAACTTCCCAGGCCTAGAATACCAAACGCATAGTAGAAAATAGCAGACAACAAAACTTATGATTGTTAGCAACACGAGAATGAAACAGAAACAAGTACTTACAAAGAAAAAAAATAGGGAAATAGTAGAGGTCTGATCATCAACTCAAGACATTACTCCCTCTATCCTAAAATAAGTGAGTACTTCTAATATTTAAAATTTGTCCTACAAAATAAGTATAATTTTATATCATGGACCATCTAGCTTCAGTAAGCTTTACTACTTTCTCCATTTCCAAAGTATATAATCATTACACGCCAATGCCCTTTATCCCAGTGATGGATGTGCTGACTGCTGAGCCACATGATTTCTAAAGCCGGAAAGAACAGCTTGCTGCAGTGCCTGTCTTCCAAAGCTTTGCAACACCGAATCTCTATTTATGCATATGATGTCGTCCTTTTCCTCTGGCCGCTTGCCTATCTTCTATTAGAATTTCTATCGAAATTTAACCTAAATTATGGTAATTGCCAAAATAAAATCCATGACAATTGTAGCCATTACAAATAACTTGAATACCAGCAAAACATAAGTTACCAGGATTTAGAGGGTGAGATTTGGACTGAGTAAATATGGAAAAAGAACCTTTTTGGAGCGGATAGCCAAATGAACATATGGATGCTGGAATTTGGACATTATGCTAGAGATGCTCTTAGGTAATGAAATTCAGGTTCACCCCTTATGGATATGGCATTCACCTAGCCCTAATATGGTTTTATATAATTGTGTGACAATAATAGTTTCATAATATGCTGCATGCATCTTTGATGCTGCTTCAAATGAACTTAAATTCTCAAACATGAGATTTACTGAAACTTTCTGTCACTATACTAGGCTTTGCCTTAAAGTGCTATTTCAGCAATAAGAAATTAGCCTATATCCTTGGAAAGAAATCTGCACCTTAATTACATTCAAAACACAGGCAAGTAGTAAATAGAAATGGTAAAGAACAGAGTCTTTATGATACTAAGTCAATTGCATCAAATAACACAAAAGCAATTAAAATCATTAATATTTGAGCCTAAAAGTATCCAACCTTTTTTGCCTGATCCTCTTTCACCTTAGCTAAACGTATTTTCTCTGTTGATATTTCGATCTTCTTCCTCAGGTGCTCAAGTGCTGGACAATAAGAAAGAAAAAAAAAAACAGGAACAAAAAGATGAGACTGCTCTCTGTCAGAGAAGAAGGTAACAGGTATACAGAATACAGAGTATGGACCAAAAGGCCATAAGGCCTACATGGGGCATAAAGAAGACTATATCTCTACATCTAAAAATTACATAACGATATCGTCTACCCGGCTAATCTTCGCTTCACCCCGATGTAGGACTCCACTGGCTATACCAAACCCACATGGAAGGAAGGGAAACGAAAACACTAATCACGCCTCTCGCATGCATGAAAGTAAACAATAATTATGCAGTGCCTAGAAGGAAACAATAATCACTCGCTTGCATGCATGGAAGGAAACAATAATTAGGTCTCGTGCATGCATAGAAGGAAACAATATTCATGCAGTGCCCCTCTCTCGCTCGCTCGATGGCCACACAGAAGGAAAGGGGGAAATACCCTTACGCCGTTGATCAGCTGAGAACCTATCATGGCCAGACAAAGCATAGGCATAGGCCACGCTGCGCTGCTGCTTCATCCTGCACAACAGTCACCAGCGGAGAACCACACCGGTGCCATGCCGATCGCAGCTGCTGGTTGCCCACAGCCACTGCCGGCCGGCCGGCCACGACGCCCGCGCCACGACGACCGAAACTGCTGGCCGCCCACATCACCACCCATGTGATTGTGTTCTTGTACATGTGATTGGGATCTCAGTCAGGACGGGAGTGGCAGCCGGCGGCGGCTTGCGAGCAACGAGCAGCAGTCCGACAGAGAGAGCAAGTACATCTCGAATTGCTGCTGGTACGCCAAACATGCAATCTAGCCTGCTGCCATTCTCCCTTAAATCCTTAATCATGTTCTCTTTTTCCTTTCAAAATCTCCCTTATGATTTTATTAGCCACGTCAATAAAATGAGATTTGAGCAAGAGGCATTAGGTATTGCTTGCTGGTGACCAATGTATGGCGATCAACATTCAACACATACAGCCAAGTATATGAAAAACTGATTCCTTTCTGTCAATTTCATGTGTAAACAACTTAATTGGCTTTAACAACGATCATTTTTGGTATATAGAGCTACCATTTTGGTTTAAGGTTTCAGTTCTAACTCTCAATGGTTAAGGAGATAAAAGGGCCTAAAGTTTGGTAATTTTGGTCCCTAACTTAGAGTTCAGATTTTACATGGCAGTAAAACTGATGATGCTGATTCAGTAGGCGTTCAGGTTTACACCCTGAAACAATTCTGTTCATTGATCCCTTCCTCTCAATGTTTGGAAATGTTTTTAATTAATTGACGTAGATATCCATATTTGATCTACCTTATTATGTATTCTTGTGTAGAGACTAGGATCATCGGGAAATCATATGATATATGAAAATTCAAATTTAAACATACGTATACTATTGAAAACCTTTACTTTGAGATTGCCTCTGTTTGTGCGTTGCTACGGTTGCCGAAAAAAATTTCAACGCAACATTAACATAACAACATCATTCATGTAGGCAATAACTTGGCAATTTACTTTCCATAATTCAATAATCATTCTTCAGCTGGCCATGATCAAATCCTTCAAATAAACTATTTAGTTCGATAATCAGTTAACCATTCATGCTAACAATTCAAGTGGGTCAGCATTGGATGACCCAAATACCAACCCACTCTACCCAGTTAATTTCTTTTGGTTTTAGGTCAACCCAATCCATTCTGTCTGTGGGTTCCGGTTCCACTGAAAAACATTTAGCATATCACGTTTTCAGAAAACTGAAGAAACAAATGACTTGCATTATGTTTTTAGAAAATAGAGAAACAATTTTTTGGGTAGAAAAATTGAAGTCTGAGTTCACACTTAATTTTAGTTCTACTCAAGGTAGCTATAGCTTTATTTGTTAGATATGTATTCATTCCTTTGCTTTGATCCCTGTGATTTTGTTGGATCCAGTACTTTGATCCCTGTAATTTTGTATCTGAGTCATGTGCTTTGATTTGATCCCTGTAACTTTGTTGTTGAACCATTTAGCATGTCACTCTAAGAATAAGGAAGCCAACATGCGATTTATGTATGGACATGCGAGATGTAGGTTAATTGTTTTTTCTATTCAAACTTGTTTTCTGTTCAGAAAATAAAACTTTAGTTTGTATTTAATGTAATGGTGAATATTCATTCACAAGTATTATTTCGGCTCTATTAGATTTTGTACCCAGCAGTCTATGCAGTGAAATTGTATTGACATGACACTATTACGTAATGAACAAATTATGACATGAATAAATGAATAAATGAACAAATATTTATCTTCCTCGATAGAATTGTAACTCAATTGTTTCATACGGTTTCAACAAATAGAAAATGGCCGTTCGCATACACCATTTGGAGACAAGACCAACATGGTGAGTGGAAACACTATTTGATTTATTATAATTTTATTTATATAATGCTATTGATTGTACTTTCTTGTTTTACATTTGACTATGCACAAGATGGCCAAAGAATACGAAATGACTTCGTGATCAAACTATTGACATAGAAAGGAAATTCAAGATAAACTTAATTCCTAAAGAAGTGCAAGCTTATCTTTCGCATGTCGTAGGCATGAAGTGATGCGC
The DNA here is from genome assembly GCA_023333625.1 of Bothriochloa decipiens. Lineage (NCBI taxonomy): Eukaryota > Viridiplantae > Streptophyta > Magnoliopsida > Poales > Poaceae > Bothriochloa > Bothriochloa decipiens. Next base: position 33,931,193 of record CM041629.1, read on the forward strand.
TAGGTTGTTACATTATTGACAACTGAAGTGAAGTTTCAGTTTCACATTGAAATTTAGAGCTATATTTTAATCAATCTATCTATTTTAGGTACTATGTAACACACACTCATACATATGTTATGGTATTGTGTTCCCATTGCAACGCATGGGCATTTACCTAGTACTCATATAAATTATTATAGTAGGTGATTCAAAAGGTACGGAAGATAAGAATATTCTGTGTGTAGAAGGTGAACTACGTGCTACTGGAAAACATGTTACATACCTGCTTTCTTTGGTCCAGCTG
>CM041629.1:33962391-33990874 GCA_023333625.1 Bothriochloa decipiens
ATTATTATTATTATTATTATTATTATTATTGTTGTTGTTGTTGTTGTTGTTGTTGTTGTTATAAATTCGCTCTAAAAACAAAACAGTGTACCCACCATCCTCTTTTCTCAATCACATAATATACTGTGTAGATCAAAGCGGATGTGGAAACAAAAGCAGAGTTCATCAACAATCTCATCAACAAAATCCACACTAGTACTTACACTGGTGTGGAACAAGTACTCACCTTTGTGGACTGGCTGGACAAACAACTTTCTACTCTGGTAAGAGTTTTTATTTTTTCCACAAAAAAACAGAGGACAAACCTCCATCTGTATGTACTGTACTTGGATGCATTGATCTATGTTGCTACTAATGTACGTAATTCCCATTTTTGTCAGTCTGATGAGACAGCCGTCTTGAAGCACTTCAACTGGCCTGAGAGGAAAGCTGATGCACTTCGTGAAGCGGCATCTGAATACCGACACCTCAAGTGTCTTCTAACAGACATCTCTTCCTTGAGGGATGGAGACGATGGTGGTATTGAGGCCACAGCCACTCTCAGGAAGATTTCAAGCTTACTAGATAAGTAAGTGTGGTAACAACAGTGACCTCCAATATATACTTTGTACAAGTACATTTTTTTCAATGCATTGCCACCAAACTCAAGATATGAGCCCTATTCTGGTCTTCAGATTGGAGAAGAGCATGGACAGATTGGTGAATCTAAGGAGATCGGTGATTCCGTCCTACAAAGAGTTGAGGATTCCAACTGACTGGATGCTTGACTCAGGGTTGGTCTCAAAGGTTATTATCAGTCTAACTCTAATTATTATGGTCTCCTCCTGTTTCTAATGCTGGATAGATAGGTAGATTAATATCTGTGAAGCGAATAAACCACCAATAACAGACATGTTAAGTACTGGGCTGTGCAGATGAGATTGGCATCAGTGAGCCTGGCGAAAATGTATACCAAGACAGTCCTTAAGGAACTAAACTGCAGGGATACAGCTGGGACTGGGAACGAGGCTGCTCTGGTTGCTCAGAGCGTGCGCTTCATCTACAGGGTCCACCAGGTCAGTTTGCTGCTAAAAATGTTGATTAAGAAACCAACCTCAACCTAATGGATCCTTGGATTGTTTGCTTACAAACTCTATATGTAGTTTGCTGGTGGCCTTGACTGCGAAGCAATGCACGCCTTTGAAGAGCTAAGAAGCCGGGTTCAGCTGGTCTCTCAATAACAACTAATCTACAAGAATGAACAGGGTGGAACTAAAACCCTATACCTTATTCCTCTGTTTCTTGATAATATAACAATATGTAGCATCTTTTCCCTTTTCTGTTCTCAATGTCAAATCAAGTTTTGTCAGAAATGGGAGGGAAAATCATGTTGTGATTTCTCATCATGTATGAATATCTGGCTATCCATTGATTTTATTTCGGTTCTATGCCAAGTACGTTTACAGAAGAAAATTGTAGGTCTAGTATTATTGCAACAATATTTTGGATAAACTATGATTTAAGAAACAAACTCTTCTGCAAAAGTGCAAACGGTTCATTTCTACATGTAAGTTTTCCCAAGAGTTTGAAAGGATCACATCTATGTAAAAGATTCATGTGGGGGCAAGCACTACACAAGGAAGGGGAAGAAGTCAAAGGTGCCAACTGGGTCAGCTAGTGGCTAAAAACTTAGCCTGGTGCTTGGTCATTAGTGATAAAGTCCAGTTTGTGGAGCTCATTGATAGTCCATAGTTTATGGAGTTCATTAGCTGCATGAGTGAAGGAGTCAGCAGCCGCATGGCTACGTAAGCTGATTGGCACTTAGAGAAACAATGAAGCAATGAAGAACAGTCTTAATCTCATCCCCTTCTAATCAAAATAGGGAGCCAAGGGGCAACGTCGCTGCAACCCCAGCCACGACTCTGATCTTCGTAGTTGGGGTGAGTTACCTCCACCGCCTCCATTGCCACCTTACCAATGCCATACCAAAACAGTATGCAAAATCACAACCCAGCTGTTCATGAGTCCAAATGGTGAATACCAGGTTTTGCTGGGTTGAAATCTATTTATGACAAGCCAAGGTTCTGTAGAAAACTAATTTCAATGGCTCCTTCCATGGATGCCCAGTCGCCTGCGCTGCTCTGATCAGATGCCTGCTCCTTGAAGAAATCATTTGCCCGCCTCGCCGCCGACGTTAGGCCCGCACAACAAGGGCACTGCCCACTGCCAAGCCGATGGTGGACACGGTGTCGCTCAAGCCTCCATCCCTGCCAGGCCCGACTCTCCACCGCTCCGACCTCCACAGAAACCCTCCGCCCTCCACATTTCTCTACAGATAGATGCCCTCTATTGTGGATCCACGTCCCCAAACAACATCCACCACTTGGAGCTCAGCCGCGACCACAATTTACAGCTCGATTCCGGCGATGAGGATGGGGATGAGGTCATGTTGGTGGAGTGGCCTCCACTTCTTATTCATTTTGTTGGATCCTGGGCGCATCCATCATTGCCGCCACTGTGCCACTGCTGGGTTTTTAGGGTAAGAGTGAGTTTTAAATACCCTGAGCCGGAGATTTAAAACTTTGCAGACCAATATGGAGCTAAATTGTAAAAAGTTATGCTACCAAAGAAAATACAAGAGAGCGGTCACAAATGCAACATAACCAGGATGTTTAGCTAATCAAAGATGTATATAAGCAGGAGAAAAAACAAGTAAAACATGGTTAAGGTGATGCATAACTTCATTAAATAACCAGACATATTTCTGTTGCTTGTGGATGGGAGCAACTTCAATTCAAATGAGCTGGGGCAATCTAATAGTATCGTTAAACTTAGAAATAGTAAATGTATAATATGATTATGCTTAAACTCTGATTACTTCAGATTGTGTATTAGTAGATTATGACTTAATTTAATAACACATATTGGCAACGACATGAAAACAATCATGAGGGTCATAGATAACTCACTGCCTGAAACATTGAATTCTAATTTTCTCTTATGGTATGCCATATGCATTCAAAGCCCCCAAAACCTTGAAGACTGTTTTGTCAAGACTTCCCAACGTGATTTCAATTATCTGAAGATGACCAGCTGAGATCTCGTAATGCCTGGTAACTTCCATCTGTTTCCACTGACATGTGGCATACCTGAAGCCACAAATATATTACTACAAACACACAAACAAAGGCTAATTAACACAACATTACATTTATAAAATATAATAACACCTTTGGAAATTTGAAGTGTAAGCTTATCCATAAGTGGTGCATGCTGGAGAAACCACATTAGTGCACTGAGGTCAGCAGACACAAACCATTTGTGGAGCACCAAAGTTTTCAACTTGCTAAATGGAGGGTGGTACTTTAAATCCCTGTTTTGTTTCTCAATCATGCAAAAGATTTGCGCGTATTTTCATTAAGGAGAAAAGTTTAAGTACAACTGGGGCGCTTTTACAAGATTAAAAAAAGCACACACTACTTAGAAGATTTTCGCTAAGCTACTACTCGCTTTATTACACAACCAAGGCTCTTGGCGCCGGCGGTACCGGTCATGCCCTCGCGCGTGGCGCGCGGCGGCGCCTTCTACATTCACCGACGTCACAGCCATCAGGGAAGAGTTCCCTGAGGACCCATCGTCCTCTAGCTTATCATCAAATAGGGCATTGAATTTGTTGGCCGCAGTAGACTCAGTCAGCGATGATACCTCGCCGAGGCGCTTCAGAATCAGGTACTCGCCGCGCTTAGATGCCGGTAGCCTCGACATGCTCTGGACAGCGAGCCGCCGGCGGTGCAGCGGCCTGCGCCACGGTGTAGTGGCTTTCTTGGGCGAAGGTCAGCGCAGGATGGCTTTGGGTCTTGGCTTCTTGACTTTGCCGGCAAAGGTCTTGAAGTGGCGCTGTGCTGAGGCTGTGTTCGCCAGCGGCGACGGGGTTTTCAGCACCGTCTAGTTGGCAGGAAAAGGGGTTGAGCACAACACCTCCTTTGGCTAGGTTAGTGTTGTGTCCTCGGGGTTGTCGTCAGCCTCCGTGACTGGAGTGGCCTCTACAATAGGCCTTCGGGGCATACTCATCTTTGGAAGGTTGGTTGACTGCCAAATCGGCCAGCGGCGTGGCCAGGACAGCGCAGTCCTCCTCTAGGAGCCTAGTCACCATAGGAGGGGTGGCTACTGGCTCCAGGGCCAACCTTCTGGCTAGGTGTGCGTCGCCGACTGGTGGTAGCAGGCCTTCGAGAATGCCGGCCCAGGCGATGTCCCTCCAAGTGGCCATCGGATCTGCAGAGTAGGATCCAAGGTCCCAGTTGTCGACTGGAGGCTTGATCGATGCTTCAGCCATAGGGCGACTAGTCCGTGGCTGCCAAACCTTCGAAGGTTGGATGGCGCAGCCTGCCTCCTGCTTCCTCTTTCGCCTGTGTCGACGGCGCTGGCGCGAGCGATGACCGTGGCCACGCTGGTGGGAGTGGTCGTGCTGGGTCGTGCCCTTGTCCACCGAGGGTGCGCGACCAGCGCCCATGACGTCGTTGGCACTGCCGCCGCTGCCACACCTTGGCCAGGTGGCGTGCCTGGCTACATTGCCGACGTGCTTGGGCCTCTTGCAGTCTTATGCAAAGTGGCCAAAGGCATGGCAGAGGAGCCATCGCCAAGAAAGGTTGCAGGTGGCGACCCGGTGCCCTGTCGTGAGACACTTGAAACAGCGACCATCGGCGTATGCCAAAAATTGCCATGGTCCCGAGCACTGCCCTCTGGCGATCGCCCCATGGCGTTATCGTGGGCACGACGACTGTACTGGTTGATGAGGAAGCACGCGCTGCCACCCATCAGCGTCCGGAGCGGTTGCACGACGTGCCACCCCAGACGCTGGTGGATGGGTAAACGCTCTAGCACAGCGTCGGTGGCCGGGTTCCCGTTGTGCTCGCGTCGGCTGAGGCTCTGTCGGGCAAGGGGCCGTCCCTCCCTTGGCCGGGCAGGAATGCCACACACTAGCTGGGGACGCGGTCGGCGGTGCTTCCCCTACCTTCGTGGAGGACTCGGCATGGCAGCCACCCCGTGGCAACCCAGAGCCATGGTAGAGGGCATCGGCAGGCGAAGGGTAGCAGCCAGGTAGGACGGGGGCTACTCGTCGCCGAACGCATCATCATTGTTGTCTGCCTGCCGTCGATGCTTGGAGCGCGCACACGAGGCTGGTACGAAGGGAGCCGCATGTGGAGATAGGGAGGACCTTGGTGCCATCGGCGAAGGAGCCTCGGCGCCCGCCACCAGCCGCGGCCTAGGGGAGACCTCTACCCCCTCCTCGTTGTCCTCGTCCTCTGAGGCATCCATAACGGTGACCTGTGACTCATCCACCTCGGACAGGTGGCGCGGCTTGGCGATCTGTGCTAACGTCGACGATGCCGGGAAGCCCGCCGTGAACCCGGGCAGGTCCACTACGGTCAGCAGGGGCGAGGGAGCATGGGGCATTGTGGCCTCGTCACCTCCAGCGTCGTCCTCCTACAATCTGGGCATGGCGACGCAGGGGCCATCCCTCCCCACCATTGGTGAAGGATCCTGCTGCAGCAGCGGCCTGGCAGCCCCGGCCATGTCCCGAGTAGGGCCGCATGGGATTCCAGTGGCTGGCACCTCTGGGGATGGCGGCGGCGGCCCTCCAACCCTGGAGCCGGTCCTGGGCTCCCCTGTGGCAGGGCGGAGGTCATTGTCGGACCTACAGTATTTTTCAAACTCCTCGTGCAGCTGAGCCATTGTGGCTGGCTTCTTTCTTGCCAAGTGACTAGCGAATGGGCCGATCCTGAGTCCTTTGATTGCTGCTTCTATGGCTACCCCGTCTGGGACATCTGGTGCTTTAGCCCGGAGGTGTAGGAATCTCTGATAATAGTCTCTGAGGGGTTCACCCTTGAGGTGCTTGTTGCTGAACAAGTCTGATGACGTTAGTGACTCGCTCGTGTAAGCTTTGAAGTTTGCCAGAATCTGGTCTCGTAGGTTCTCCCATGAGTATACAGTGCTTGGCTTCAACATTGAGTACCATGCCAGTGCATCTCCTTCTGTTGCAATCACAAATGATTTAGCCATTACATGATCGTTGCCTCCTACGGAGGCTACTGCCGCTTCAAAACTCATTATAAACTGTCTCGGATCTGAATTGCCATTGAATCTTGGCAGAGACACAGGTTTGTAACTTGGAGGCCATGGTGAGCTTTGCAGACCTTCAGACAGTGCTGACTTTGGGTCAAAGACTCTTGATGGTGTGGGTAGACTTGGAATTATGGTGTGTGCAGCTTGCGTGTTTATAGCTAGGGGACGACTTGCTATGATTGGTTGAGCGATCTCCGATGGACTTGCTGTCGGAGGTTGCATGCTCTGTATTTCTGCTTGCAGAATAGCCATTTTCTGCCTTATCTCGTCTTCTTGACACGATGATTGTATTGTTCTTTGGGTAGCGGCTTGCTGCGCCCTTAACCTATCTCTTTCAGCTTCCATGCGGTGCATCTCATCTCTCAGCCTGGCCAATTCGTCTTCTTGGTTTTGGGCTGGCGAATGCTATCAGACGGGTCCCCCCTTTGCATGACATTGTTGTTCTCATCGTCACCTCCATTCTCTGGTGCAGAGGCGTAGGTGCTTTGAGTGTTTCTTCTTGGTCTCCTGCGAGCAGAGGGTTGTGGTACCTCCGCTTCAGCGGCAGTATGTCTCCTAATGGAGGCCTTTCTTCTGAGTGGCATCTGTAGGCGTTATCTTCGGCCAAACACAAACAGTGGGCGCCAACTGTTGGGACACATTCCCAGCAGATTTAGGATGAAGAGGGATGATAGGACCAAAACAAACCTCCTCTTGATATAAAATGGTGGAATTACAAGGTGGGCCCAAAGGTAGGTGGTACTGCAGCTACCAAAGGACAACAGCCCTTTAATTACACAGGGTGCATGGCCTTTTATAGCCGCTCCCCCGCTCAAGATTGAAAGTACAAGCGCGCTCCCAATGGGAGTTTCGAAACCCTAGACACTGACCCTATTACATGTGGGCCTCCTAGGTGTAGGCTGGTCCACCATTTCCTGGCCACGACCACGGGCCGCAGCCCATTAGTACCTGCGAGAGGTCCATTAAGCCCACTACTTGTTCACAAGCCCTCCAGCACGGCCCGGCGTACCATCCTAATGAAGGCAGTCTCAGGTTGCCGCCTCCTCCGCGCAGAGCCTCTGGGGGAGTCGAGGTTCCGTCGATCAGCCTCCACTTGAGCGACGGTCATCGCCACCAGACCTCCGCCGTCGATTGACTTCATGGTGTCCGCGGAGGCTTCCCAGCGGAGATCTAATCTCTAAGGGGGATCAGCCTCCGCCTGAGCGACGGTCAACGTCATTGGACCTCCGCCATCGATCGCCTCCATGGCCTCCGTGGAGGCTTTCCGCCGGAGATCTGGCCTCCGACGGCTCCACTCTGGGACCTGCAGGTATGAGCAAGCTAGATATAATTGGAATTGTTAGTCAGACACAAGTTGGAGGTAACAAGCCCCTCCGGTCTCGGGGCGCATCCCCAACACATGTGGTCACTTCCCAGCGAAGTAAGGTCACCAGCTAGTGGTATCCCACCGCCCACCAGCTCGGCCCACCCAAACTGCGTCGCATTCGTGGCGATCCACTTCGTGTCAGAGACCTCGTAGATCCTGTCCATCCCTGGAGGCGGCCACTGCCCCGTCGCCGCGATCGTCTCCACCATCGACTCCATGCGCTCCTTGGTCACGCGGAGCTTGGTCCTGCGCACGTGCTTAACCGTGTCGGCGAGCGGCTGGCCGCAGAGCTCACCGGCGGTGGCCTCCGTGATGGGAGACACATGCGCGTTCCCGTAGTAGCCCCGCAGGATGGGCGTGTGCTGGTTCCACTTGCCGCGCGCATTCATGGTGATCATGAGGCGAATGCACTGGTCGGGCTCGTAGCCCAACGCCATCGTGTGGCACCGCCACATGACCGCGGTTAGCAGCTCGAAGGACGTCGTGGAGGCGGCGGCAAGCTGGTGGCATCCCCTGAGGTGGCCTCGTAGGGCTGCGACCTCTCTCGGACCGAAGAGGAAGTACTGGACTATCATGTTGTCCATTGGAGTTGACAGCATCACGTCGTCAGATTTGTAGGAGTCTGGTGACAGCGTGGTGAGAGATGACTACGACGACTTATGTCGTCGTGTAAGAAGATCTCTTCTCCACACGGGCAAAACTGTGGGCAGTTTTTCACCGCGAGTTAGTTGAGCAACACATCTAAAGAACTGAACCATACCGAATCCATCTGCGATGGTATGGCACATGTGGAATCCGATAACAAATCCGCCACATTTGAGCCTCGTCACCTAAAAAAACATAAAAGCATAATTTTTGTTAATAAAAGCATAATATAAACAAGAGAATTTATATATATATTCTAGCTAGGCCAGGCACATGAAAGGAGGAGCTAGAGGAAGCTGTATGTATACCTGCATGAGGACCAATGGCCTGCCAATGACGTCTCTTGTTTCACCTGCGTCGCACAGGACTTCCTCGACACACAGGTACGGCGGCAGCAGAGGCTTGCCCAGCTCCTCCAGCCGCACGTCGGCGTCGGCTTCCACAAACACCACTCCCTGCGCGGTGCAGTCCACCACGAGCTTGCCACCGGCGGCCTCTCTGAGCCGCCCGGCGATGGGGTAGTAATACACCAGCGCCTCCGCGAGCGCCGCCTTGATGGCCTTGGCAGGATCATCTGGCCGTCTGTGGCTGGTGTGGCCATGGCGGCTGCGGAAGAAGGCGATCACCGTCTCGTAGTACCGAAGCGTCCGCTGGTCGTCGAGGTCGGAGAGGGATTTCTTCTCGGCTGGCGTCGGCCGTGCCGGTGACACCAGCTCGGCATCCATGCGACGCGCCCTGAAGGACACCATGCTAGCGTGGGTGTGGTGCGTGTGCGTGTGCGTGTGCGTATGTGATGTGGATGGAGACGAGATGAAGTGGGCGAGTGGCTTTCACAACTGTGCGATGTCGTGCTGTGGCAGGTGTTGTGTATTATCTCTCGATCTATACGTAGTCACTAACACAGAATTAACACGTCCCACGAAAAAAAGGAATGCTACGAACGAATAACCTTCGAGTCACTTGCAGTAGACATGCAACCGTGGTTCGTGGTCCTGGGTATATATAACCAGGGCCGGCTTTAGTGGAGGGGCAGCCGGTGCGACTACCGGGTGTCCATGAGTCAGAGGGGGCTCTCAATAATTAGTAAATATATTAGATAGAGATTTAGGAGCCTATAAAACCTAGCCTATATGTTGCTGGCGGTTCCTATTACTCTACGTACTATGCTAGCAAGCAGCAATGTGTCATCTCTCGGGCCGCCGCATTTAGAGCTGAATATTGATCAAGCTCGGGTCAATAGTGGCTCGGCTTATTATGACTCGTTATACAAATGAGCCAGAAAGCTAGCTCGTTTGTCTCGCTGAGCCAAAGCTTAAAAACACAATACATAGATATTATAATAACCACATAAATCAGCAAAAAATTATGTATATGTTATATTTAAATTTTACATTGAAAAATATATGTATGTTATCTTCTATGACCTTGATTCATAATCGTCATCATTGATCGAATCTATTTGATCATATAATATTTGTTACTTTCATAGCTTGTTTTGGCTCGCAAGAGGCTCACGAGCTAGATGGTTAACTAACTAAGCTGAACTGCTAGCTTGGCTTATTAAAAAATTAAATGAGCCGAGCCAAGTCAAGCCAGTAATGAGTCAAGTCGAGCGAGCTAGCGAGCTACAAGTTTTTCAACCAACCCTAGCGGCATCTACGCCAATGCGTCTTCTCTCGCCTTCTTGCCTTTTCAGTTCTTACCATTGCTGACCGTCGAGACCATGAGGCGCTGACTTAGCTTGGCACTCGATGCCTCAGACTGACATTTAATGTAATGCTTGTCATGGAGGTAACTATAAGTCTATATATCTATATCTACATCTATACCAATATTTATTATGTACCTGTCTATTTATCTTTTTTGAGTAAAATATAGAGTAGATAAATAAGACAGATAAATCAGTCAATAGCTAGATGGAGAATTAGATAGATACTCACTCTGTTCCACTTTAAATATGACGTTATGATACTTCATTTGCATGTCTAGATTCACTTAAAATTCTTTGCATTGGCCACAACCATTGTCCTGGTGTACTTGGTCGCCATCTAAAACGTCATTTAAACGCAAAATTTCTCTCTATCTAGTCTTTTCGTCCAACTTGTAACCACTGGAACAGAGTGGTCCATGGTTGGTGGTCCTAGGTATATATGTTGCACTTGCGGGTCATGGAGGCAGTTGTAAGTAATAAGTAATAAGACATAAATTGCTGAAGAAATCAGGCGGACCTTAATTGAAACATCATCTTCTGCCGGCAGCAAATAACTTCATTGTATCCGTGCTGTCCTGGATATCAGCTCTGAGGCTAGCTGGGCCAATACATGTTGCATTCAGTGATCAAGACTAAATGTGCATACTTACTCCTATATGAGTAGTACATGACACACATGCTGTATGCACATTGAATGACCGCCTTGCCAGTGCCAGAAATCAAAATCATATATGCACACCTACTGAAAGAACCATGCATGAAACTGCAAGGCGTTCAATGTGCCCTAATTTGCTCTGAAAACCTTCTTCAGCACGGGCATTCCTGAGTAAGCTGGTGTACTAGCAATAGTACGTCGATCGTCCCCATGCATGAATAATGCTACAATAGACGATGATCGATAAATGCAGTGTGGCATAATAGTAAAGTGATATGGCTCATTGCGAGCTGAGACAGCCCAAGAACTTGCATTACCATCAAGACGCAACAAGTACACAGTTCGGCAATAATGTGCAGAAGACCTCGGTCAGATCCACCGCCCTGACTAGCTACTTTTGTGTGCCTTGGACAGTTGAATTCTTTCCAGCATCATTGATATTGCACCTACTACCTTGCTTGCACTGCAATTGCGTGCCTATATATCTGTACATCTGTGTTGGTGCTCGATCAGCATGCATGGACAACACACACGAATCCGACGCCAGCTCGGAGAAACGCGTCGATAGCAAAGGCATTAACCGCATTCCAGTCCCCTTCATATATACTGCGACGATGTGTGCCACCTCTTTCGGTGCATTGCTCACCTCTTTTCCCGATCTGTTTTTGGTCAGCTGATTTTTCTCTTCTCCCGATCAGATTCTCGTGGCAGCCAACACACTCATCATGGCACCGGTCTCTACACAGCGGCGCACACAGAGCTTCCGCCAGCCCTCATGGACTGCAACAGTGATGGTGGACCTAACGAACCTCATGAGGAACTGGAGTTCCATATATCTTGACAATGATAGCAGCTCAGAGAATGCAAACATGTCGTTGAGTCCAAACCCAGTATTAAAGGGAAAACATCTCCATGGTCTAGCACAAAATGATGCAACTAACTTTCCATATAGTAATTGAAATTGGTTTTATCCAAAGGAGCAAACAGTATGAACTAAAGTCATATATCCTTACTGATGAAACCCAGTCTATGTTTGTTCATAGCAGGGAGAGATGCAATGCCAGTTAATTATCACAAAGAAGTATTTAGGAGAACTACATATGCTGTAGAGTCATCCAATTCACTGGACAAGTATTGGGGCATAATTTTTTTGATGGAACAGGAGGAGCAAAGAGCTCCTACTGGAATTTTATTAAAACACAAATGTTACAACAAGCTGAACAAACAATCTCAAGATACAAAAAAGGTCAAAAAGAAAATAGCTAGGATTACATCATTCCATTGATCTATGTGGGGATGGAGGGAAGCTTTTGCTCTTAGTATAACTAAGGCAAATTCTTTTTTGAAGACTTCTCTGCATCTTGGAATAGAGTGACTTAGGCCTCTGGAGATTAAATCATTCCTCATCATCCATATCGCCCAGCACATAGTAATAATTATTTCCATGAAGAATGGAACCCGGAGTTGAGAGCGAATGACTTCCAAAATAGTGAACATGTCATCTGAAGAGGGTGTGATAACCTTAAGGCTATACCAACTAGCTGCAGCAAAAGGACAGTGAAATAAAAGGTGGAGCAAGTATTCTCCAACACTCAGAGTGCAGCACACACAAGATGTATCATCAAGCTGCATAGCATGGCGACTTAGGAGATCACGTGTGGTTAGCCTATCATGAAGAATTAATCAGAAGAAAAATTTCCTCTTGTTTTGGCAAGAAAAAAGCCATAACCATTTAAAATCATGATGGACGTGATGGTGGCCAATCAGACATTTGTAAACCTGTCAAGATGAGTAATGTGCTAAGCCCCATACATAACTCCAATTATTTGTATTGTCATTAAGATTCAATTGCTGCAAGGTAACATTGAGGTTATGAAATTGAGTATGAGCCTCGACTGACAGAGGCAAATGAAAGAGGTCCTCCAAGTTTTCAGAAGAAACTGCTACCCTAAGGGAGGTGCACTGAGATTTAGCAAAGGAATAAGCTGTGGGCTTGTTTCACTCCATAGATTATGGTCCCATCTGTCTAGCCAAAGAAAGCATGTGGAGCCATTTTGAACATTAACAAAAGCTAGACTTTTGAAAGATTCTAGGAGTTTAAGGATGTCTCTCCACCAAAAGCCTCCTCTGAAAGGTCTATCAGACATAGGTAAGTTACTTCTGTTATAATAATGATCCCAAACCAACTCAACCCAGGGAACTAGTAGGTGATTGAAGAACTTATGGAGATGCTTCATGAGTAAGCTTTCATTTTGAGTTTGGAGATCTAAGACCCCAGGACCATCCTCAATTTTGGGTCTAGAAACTAAAGGCCAGGCAGCTTTGGAAGACTTTTTATTATTAAGATCAGACCCCCTCCATAAACAATGTCTTCTAAACTTGTCAATTTGATTAATGAAAGTTTTAGGAAGGAGAAAAGTACACATGGTAAAAGTGGGGATAGCTATGAGGACAACATTAACCAATTGAAGTCTGCCAGCTTCACTTAAGAAAGAGGAGAAATTGACCATTCTTCTTTCACACTTATAGATAAGAGGCCAAAAGTGAGCAATTATTGGTTTAGTGTGGCTAAGGGGCAACCGCAGATAAGTGAAAGGCAGGCTTTGCTTGGAGCATCCTAGAGTAGAAGCAAGGATATCCAATCTTTCCTCAGAGACATTGATAGGAGCAATAAAGGATTTATCAAAATTAACTTTGAGGCTAGTAGATTCACAAACCAATGGAGAATATCTTGAGATGTTGAAGCTGGTTAACATCTCCCTCCATAAAAATAAGAGTGTCATCAATATATTGGAGGATAGGGAAATCATTATCAGATATCAAGGGAAAAGGTAACTTGAGTAAATTGGAATCTTTGTTATTGTTTAAGACTGATTGAAGCAGATCAACTAAAAGGACAAATAGCAGAGGTGAAAGGGGATCACCCTATCTGACTCCTCTTCTACAATGGAACACTTTGCTAGGTGTACCATTCAACAAGACACAGGAGGTACCAGAACTGAAAATAAGTTTCATGTAGTTAATTCATTTAGCTAGAAAACCCTTATGTTCCCTTACATTTAACAAAACTCATGCTCAACCTTGTCAAAGGCTTTCTCAAAGTCTAACTTAAGAATGATAATCTCTTTTCTAGAATGATGACATTGATGTAGATACTCCAGTGCCCAGGCCACACAATCTTAAATGGTTCTGTTCTTGACAAAACCATATTAATTTTTGTGAATCAAATTAAAGATGGAAGGACAACCTATAATCTGGTGGCCAGCAACTTTGTTGGTGAAGCGCAGAACCGAAGTATCCCCACTTCACCGGATAGACACGACAGACAAGTTCAACGAACAAACCCTATATTCACTGTAGTTTGATGTGACAATACACGCTTTCTTCCTTTCTCCCAGGCGGGAGGGGGCTATTTATAGTGGCCCATGGACCTTTACATTCCCAGATTACCCTCCTACCTACTCCAGATGCCGAGCATATCCACCAAGAGGAGGGTAGATCCATCTTCTCTCTGTGGGATACCTCCGACAGCCAAACCACCGACAACTCTTGGCCCACTCGGCAAGTCTTGTCGGCCCGCGTCATCTTGTTTGTCGCCACCTACATGAAAGACTGATAGAAACTGACATGATCTAACCCGACACGATCCGACTCGACACCAATATAAGATATCGATGTAATAACTAATCCATCATCATTGTGGATATATGTAACCAATACCATGCCATGTATACCGATGTTGCCTATCGGTATGCTGAACAACCCTTCGATAATCAAAACGTGTGCAACCGATGTTAACCCGCGTGCACCGATATGACACCATCATGTCTAGAAAGGACGTTGTCATTCACCCTTTGCACAATAACAGGGGCCAACTAGACGTGGCGCCCTGGTGCCGACATAAGATATCAGTAGAGCGGACGCCATATGCGATGTGCGAGGTTGGCGATTGGCTGGTGGGGGTTGTCAAGATCTCCCTTGCCCCCAACATAGCCCCTCATCATTAGCGTTATCGGTGATAGCGTTAATGTCAAAAGTCCGGACCACCTACCAAACACCGTCCCCTGAGAATTAAACCGCTCGCAACACATTTTTTTGGTACGGTTGGAACCGTTATCTCGGTAAGTGTGCCGTCGATGGTTCTGTTTCTGGGCTTGGGGTGCGTGTAAGTGTCAGGCCCATAATCGCCCATCTGCTAGGTATAAAAGGGGGGTAGCCCCCCTCCTCGTCCTGCCCCCTTTCATTTGCACTCTGTGAGGCTGAGGTTTATTGCTCGAGCGTGGCGGTGCAAGCAATTCGGTTGTCGCTGCTTTTGGTGAGTTTTACTCTTTCATCCGGTACTTTTTTGTTTATCAGTTCTGGGTAGTTTTCTCGCTTTCGTTTCTTATTTTTTTTCCTTTCTCTATTTTAGTTTTGTCAAGTTGATTCATATTCATGTGCGTGTGTGCGATGTCTGGGAGTTCTACCAAAAGTGATCCTTCTGACAGCGCCAGCTCTAGCGTGACCAGAAGTGGGAGTGCCACCTCTAGTTCTAAAAGTGAGAGCACCAGCTCTGGCACTGATAGCACATCTAATAGCACCAATCGAGCTCCGGTTGGGGCGTCCACTGCAGTCGCTGACATGGATAATGCTAACATAAAAAACGTGGCTGTTGATGCCGCAGAGACCTAGGCGGGGCCGTCTAGGCTTGGATCCTCTCCGAATGATATCGGTTCAGCATCGAATATCAGAGACGCTGAGATTGTGAATGAAGCCCCGGATGTGGTTAACGATGAGTGCATACATTATTCTAAAAACCTCGATGATGAGGCTGATGATGCTAACACGCAATAGCAACATCCGCAAGGGCTAGTTTGTAGGGGCATTTTCTATTTATCGAGCTCACAGATGATTGAGGGAAGACTGGACCAAATGGTTCATGACGGTCTGATGAGCACCGTGGTGCGGTCAAAGTGCCGGGTCTTGGGGTCTTAGAGGATACCGATACGCTACCCTCATGAGGCAGTGGTTTTCAAGGATTTCTTTATCGCTGGTTTTTGGTTTCCTCCGAACTCGTTTATGGGGCACGTCCTTGAAGAGTTTCAGTTACAACTCCATCAACTGATGCCAAATGCTATTTCTTGGCTTAATGTGTTTGCCATGGCTTTGAAGATGATGTGTTGTGAGGTGCATGTGAATACCTTCGTTCATTACTATGACTTGTACCTTCGAGAAACATTTGGTGTGGATGAAGGTAGTGGTGAAGGCCTTCGAGTGGAAATGTGTTCATATACTTTCATTCCCTGCTGGGCTCACAACACACCATCTATTGTTCCAATGTACAAGAACAAATGGATGGATTGGAAGCAAGATTGGTTTTATCTTGGGGTTTGTAGTGAAGTGGAGTTGGAACAGGCTGTTATGGAGGGGTTGTCGAAAGCTATTGCATATGTGTCGCTGATGACCCGAATGATAGGATAGAAGCCATTGTCTCATGAACTGGAAGGTCCTGAGGAAATGGCGGCCTCTGATGCCTTCAAGATGACTTGCAGGCGTCAAACGAGTCACGATTTGATTGAAGAAATGGTGGCCTTGGACCAATGGCTGTTGTGCCATCGGGTTCAATTCGGTGGTCTACAGGATCATGCCAGCTATCAGGGTCCTACCCTCTTGTATGAGAAACCCGCCTCTTATCATAGTGATGAAGCTTATGTGGCTGAGATTGAGAAGCTAGCAAACCAAATAGGTGGATGTTATATCGGTCATGAGTACCGGATGCAGAACAAGCGTTTGGGAAGCAAGATCGTATTAATCGGGCCTTTGATGCTATGAACATGTTCTACACGAATTGCCCAATTCTGGTTGCTCGAGTCTGAGCCCCGAAGGAGTAAAAATCTACTGATCTTGCTATTGGAGAGAAAATGCAACATGGATGTGGTCGGGCGTCAGCTACAATAGTCCACGGTCGCATTTGTGGGCCTCAGAGCACTCGTTTGGTCGAGAGAAAGAAACAGAAGGCCGCTGGCCATGGTGCAATTTGTGCAAGTGCTGATGTTATTTTGGGCTAAAATCTGGCGAAGAGAGATTGGGTTAAGCCGATAAGGCATAGTAAAGCTGTAGTTTATTAAGAGGAAAGCTCGCATGGCACCAAGCTGGGTGATTTGGTAGTTTTGCTATTGGTTATTTGTATAATTTCATTTTTACTTTTTGGCTTATCAGTGTGTTTTTGGTTTTGCTTACATGTGTTGTTTTGTTGCCGCAGGAGGTCTCAAGTTCCATGTCGGGTGCGAAGCGCTCGATGGACCCTCGTATGATCCTAGTGTGGGGCGATGGTGTGTCCAGCAGTGGGATTGTGCTAAAGCCAGCCTGAGAACATGCCACCACCGACAGCGCCCTGACTGTTTCAGAGCGGCACAAGGTTGTACCCCGTGAGCTTCCTACTAGCGCTACTAGTGCATCGACGCGTGATGCTAGAGCTAGGACTCTTGATGATCGTGACAAGGTTCCCCTTGGTAAGTTAAGGGTTTTGGGTGATTCTATTCGGTTGACTGCCCTTTGTACATTATTTGGCTTTGGTAAGTAGCCCTTCGAGAGTTTGCCTAAAGACCATGGGATTATGCGTGTGTATCCGGGTGACTCATCGAAGGACGAGATGAGCCCTAGGCATGAACGCTATTATCAAATAGCTAGGGCCTTGGGTGTTGATTCAAGTGCTGTATTGGTGTCACATGTGGACTTTCACCGAGTTGGGGTGGTTCCTTCTTTGGAGTTGATTCGCTTCATAGAGGAATGTGGTCATGCATTTGCTGCGCCAGAGGTGGAATTTGACCTGGCGAAGGAGCCGGACAATGAGCTCTTGCTTGCTGTGGAGAATCACGCTATTTCGGTTAGATTTTCCTTATTCGGTGCTGTTGTTCAAATGTTGTTTCGGTTCTGCTGTCTTATACATGCATTTGTTTTCTTGCTTTTTTCTTAGACCACCCTGCTTAGTCGGGCGCTGATACTACAAGGCCACACCGATTGGTCCATGCTTCTGCAACGGGCCAAAACTAGTGAAGCGCAAGTGGAAGAGCTTAAGAAGTAGGTTACCGCTCTGAAGGCGAAAGTGAACACTGAAACGATAGCCCAGCAGCGGGTGAAGGAAAACTTTGGGAAGGCCAAACAGGAGTTGAAAGAGGGCCGCAAGGCGGAGAGGCATTTGATGAAGCACATGGGCAGTGCCACTCAGGACTGCATTGATGCGTACCTTCAGCACTTGGCCACTATCGGTGATGACGCCGCCCTGCCAGCCTCCGATACTACTCCCCTTCAAGATCGTATGAAGTGATTGGCAACCAAACTAGATGCCCTTGGTGGACTTCTTGACCTAGGCCTAGAGTACACTGGCATTGAGTCGGTGTGGGCTCTGGTTACAGCCTTGAGGGGAGCTGGCTGTGAGCATGTGGATACGGTGTGCCCTGCTAAGGAAGCTTCAACCTACTGGAATATTGATCCCGCAAGCAGCGCTAGGGCTATCGACTTCTTTGATGCCTTCTAGAAATCTGGTGGCCATGATCTTGCCACATATCAGGCCGCTATGTCTCGTGCTGGCGTAAGTGTCATTCCTTGCTTGCTCTTAGTGATTTTACTTGAATTAGTGGTGACTTTAAATTTTTGGTGTGAAGAATAAGACCGAAAGGGATGCCATTCAGGCTAGGATTGATGCTTACATAGAGGCTCGAGATGCCAGAAAGGGAACTCCTCAAACTGTCACCTCTCCACCAGGTCACGCTGCCGCCACCTCCGAAAGCGTGCCTCCCGATCACTAGTACAAAAATCAACATCAGCAATGCCATCCATTTTTAGCAGAGGCGGTTCACATAGCACACTGCCTCTGACCTCGTGAGGCCGCACTGTAGCTACACAGCTGCCCCTAAACATCTGTCTTCAGAAGTGGTTAAGTTAAGAAACCCACCTCTGAAACTAGGCAAACTTCTAAGTCAGTTAAGTTATGTGCACTGCCTCAGAAGAACAATTTTTGAGGGCGGTTCTTTTATGTCAAGAGATCCTGAAGATTGCATCTTCTAGAGGCAGTTGTCTCTGTAGAATGAGTTTCAAGGTTGGTTCTTTAACCGATTCTGAAGCTTACGTTTGCTTGAGGTGGTTGTATTAATCCATCCACCTCTAACAACAATTTAGTTGCTCGCGTGCTCGCTCGTGCCATGCGTGTGACTTGGCGCTCATTTAGTTTTTTAGACTAGCACTTGGTGCATCATTGTAGCATGTGTCCTTGGCCTGGGTTTTTAAGTCAGTTTGAACTCTCTTCTAATTCCAGTATGGTACTTAATTAAACTAATTGACAATCATGCTGTACAGTGTCGCTATGGGATCGTCTATCCATAAAACAAATGCAAAGCCCAGACAGAACATCGTGATTTACATGGCCTTTACACTGGCCCAACAAGGCCCAATGGGATGGTCTGTCCATACAAATAATTCACAGGACGGACAAAGCATTATCAGGGAGCAGGAGTTAATATATATGGAAATCCTCTCATGATATATCGGAAACAATTGAGTAGCCCAGTGGTTCAGCCTCTTCCCTCTGTTGTCTCTAGCCCGAGTTTGAATCCTACGGTTTGTTTTGCTTCATTTGTTTTAGAAAATAAGGCAATGAAAGCCCAATAGGCGTCACTATGAATTTTCTTTTATATATTTCAGTTTTTCTACAAATAAGGCAAGTAAAGCCCAACAGGCGTCACTACGAATTCCTTTTACTTATTTATTTTTTTAGATTTGAATCTGCTCAACTTCCACGGACGTTAGTTCAACTTCAAAAGCCATCAATTTGCAATTAATACTGCCACCAGAAGCCCAAATGGCATCACTGCACTGTAGTACCGTTGAGGTTCATTGACTATCCATTGGTCAAATTTTATCAAGCGCGGGACAAAGACTTAGGGTTTTCTTTGCTCCTTTCACTGTTGGCCCGCTCGTAGGACTATCTGTTGGGGGCGATTTTTCGACGGCTGGACCTGTTTTCGATGGTGCTATAAATACATGGCGTCCGGCCTTGTTCTCCACCTCCACTCTGCAACATCCGACCATATTCTGCCTCCAACTCCAAACTCAAAACTGCCATGGCAATGAGCCCAATTCGCTGGCCATCCTCCCCGTCGTCGCACAACGGAGTCTCCTCACCACACCACCCCTCTGACAACGACGGCATACCCACCTCCCCCTCCAACTCTGAGCCTGAGACCCCTGAGTCCGAGGACCCGGAGGAGATCATCGAGGAAAAGGACACCGACACCGACGAGGACAGGGACATCGACGACAAGGACGAGGACGATGACAGGGATGAGGACGATGATGAGGAGGAGGACGACGAGGAAGAGAAGGATGGCAACGGCGGCGACACCAATGGGGGCAGTGGCGACGAAAATAATGGTGGCGATGGAGGCGGAGGCAATGACGGCGGTGACAATGGAGGAGGCAACGGCGACAATGTTGGCGACGGTAGCAACTATGGCGGCAAAGGCCCCGGCATCGCCTATAGTGATCCCAGGGCCTACGAGAGCTAGAGCTCCTTCGACAACGGCACGAACGCCGACAATAGCGCTGGCGCTGGCGAATCCATTGGCGACAATGACATCACCGACCTGCCTCCTCACAAGCGTGCGAGGGGAGGATGATGTTTGTTTTTAGAATTATATTTTCAGTAGTTTCAAATTTAGTTGTAGTAGTTGTCATATGGTCATCCTAAATGTTATGTATATTCGAATCAATGTTCAAGTTTGTGTGCAAGTCTTTGAATCATATCAATTATGTTTGTGTGGAATACTTTGCGTCTAAATTTTTGTTGGAGAATTCCTTGGTTTATTGTAGTACGTCTAAATTTTTTTAACTAATGGTGGGACGGTCTGCCCATGCGCAAAACACAAAGGTCAGACATAAATTATTAGGGAGCAAAAGACAAAGGTTGGACACCAAGGTTAATCAAAGTGTGCAAACACAAACCATCTTGATGGATGAGCCATAGTACAACAACATTAATTAGTATCTACAAAATAACCAAAGTAGTACTTTAACCACTCTCTCTCACACCAACAAACATGACATTTCTACACATATATAAGATACTACTTTCCATCCTGATGACAAAGGCCTGACATACGAGAACATGACCTTCAGAAGGCCATGGATCCAAAAGTCGATGTCAACATGTCCTCCACGCTCAATGTTGACATGTCCTCCTCCTCCAAGTACTCCTCCTCCATGCTCAATGGGTCTAAAGAAAAGTTAGTTTACAAATTACTCTAAAAAATGCATCATCTGCCATAAAGTAAGGACAATAGAATAAACACTGACCTTCAGAAGATGATGAAGATGATGGGTCAGATGTCACAAAGGATAAAGGCAATGGAGCCCTCTCCAAGAACTCTAAATCATGCCTGTAGACTCATGTGTTGTATCCGTGTCACCCTTGAAATCGGGCAGCTTGTGCAGCACCAGAGCCATAATGTAAGCCTGGAAGATCAGTGGGTTGTACCGGTCCTGCCTTTTATATCTCATCTCATCAACCATATTTTCTAGGAAATTTACTAGGATATGATTCTTCATGGCTAGTATCGTCTCATCGAAAGTACAATGTAGCTTAGTCCCAACCAAGTTCTCATAGACAGGCATGACTGTCCGCTTTAGAAGCTTCAAAATAACCTTGGGTATCCTCCTCAAATATTTATGTGCACCACTAATCATCGGATAGTAAAGGATATTGGCCTCCTCATTTGTCATTAAAGGCAGATCAACTTGTATGGGACCTTGCATCATTGTCTGGTAATCCAATCTACAAGCTTCTGCAAGATTAGAGAAAGATGCTTCTAATCTCCTGGTGTCGGTCATCCAAATGAGCTTCTTCTCCTCTTCCCTAACTTCTAGTGTGGCATAGAACTCTTTGATTACCATCTCATTCTAGTTTTGCCTCATCTCCATCATATTCTTCAAACCCATGGCCTCAAATGCCTTCACAACACAGTCCATTTCAGGAAAGTTCTTCAAGTGGTTCCAACTCACCCACCTATTCTTATGGTACATAGGTCTCCTATCTAAGCCTACTCAAAACATCCTAAACTGACTTGCTTTGTGAAAGTACTCTGATGGAGAATCACAGGGGTCATCGTAGTGCCCTATGTTATTATATGTTCTAGCAACATATGAATCCCAAGGAAATATCCTTCTGGGGACCTTACACACGTCCATGGGATACAATGTCACATCAGAACTGTCATCACTGATAGAAACAAATAAAAAATTAGAAAGCAAGCCACAATACTTGATTCAATGCTTAACTCATAGAACAATCCTAATAAATGCATGAATGTATTAATAATATTATCTACAACTTTGGTATTCAACACATTCACAACAAACATCAAATTCATTATGAAAACATCATCACTACAAGGGAGGCTAGTAATTGATAGGTTGATTTTCGTAAAGATTTAATGGTGATTTTAGGCACTTGCAATAGTAAATTTAGTGCTGATTAGCAACCATTGGGGGGCTCTGAAGCCCCCCTATAGATCCCGCTCTGGGGTCAACATTCTTGCCTCCCTTACCAAACGAACTTGACATCGGCTCCGCCACCCCCAACAACAAAGCTCTGCATCCCCAAACCAATTGACAAATCCACCAATGTGTTCCCCCAAATCTAAACCTGAAACCCTACTTCAAACTCCTAAGAAACAAATAAAATTAATGAAGGCAAAGATGTGAGATGCTTGCCTTCCATCCATGGCAGATTCGATGATGGCTCCTTAGTTTCTGCGTCATAGGCAGTGGTTCCTAAGATGATGACTTCAATGGCAGCTTCAACATCAGAGCTACAAAAGAGAGTGACGGCTGTTAATTTATCCACAGTGACAGTTGTAATTGACGGCTATAGAGAGGTACGGCCCAATTGTCACATGGCCCATTTAAGAAGGACTATCCTGACTGTAGATCATATCAATGTTTTCAGAATGTTTCCTCTATGATCCAGTTACTGTCAGAGTTGCTTAGATAAACCATCGCCGAACTGTTCTACCATGTCCAAGAAAAATCAGATGATATTTGGCATAATTTGACCTTTCACATTTTTAATAGTATCAAACAGAACATAAATCACTTTTAATGTATGTACTTGGAATGAGTACAATTTCAGGATTGTTCATACGTTTATAGGATTGTGTAATTACCAGGAACTACCTGATCGTTGAGTATGCACTGACAATAGAGACTACCTCATCGTTATAATATTTTGCTGATGTTGTAGTATATTAATTGAAGAGATAGGGAGAAAAACCAAGACTTCATCGATTATTTATATTCCAAGTCTATGATACCTTGGAGCTTCATAAATAGTCTTGCACTCTATGGTAGAGTTTGTATTGTGAGTGCCCTAAGAGCATTAGAGGTTTTTATATGCCACGGACTACATTTGAACATTTTTCCTGCATGTTTGGTATAGGATTTAGTCCCAGAAGTAAATAATAATAAGTTTAACCGTAGACCAACCAATCACGATCAATGAATTGAAGGATAACCATTTTTCCAACGAACGGACAGTCGGTCCAAAGATAATTTGACATGAAAGGACTGAATAAGTTTGTCCGATCGTACCTATATAAGGTACAGAAAGCAGTTGCATGGATGGATGGGTGGCAATTCAAAAGGAAGATGCACATACGGCCTTCTGTAAACCAAACTGGCACCATCTAGATGGATGGCCCAGAGTGCAACGACATAGTATCTAATACAATTTAACCAAATGATTTACCACTCTCTCACACCAACAACCATGACTCCCATTACAAACTACTTCCATTCATTGATGATGATATGCTTCCATTCATTGACACAAGCTACTTCCATTCATTGACGATGAGGGCCTGAGATGCGAGAACCATGAGTGTGGGATGAAAAGGAAGAACACATGAGTTGGACAATTTTGTAATACAACGTTATGGTAAGAGTTAGTCCACCAAAGTGGAAAAGCAAATTAAGAGTGCAAAACTATAACCTGTAGAGCAAGACTCCGTGTCGTAAGATATCTTAGTCACTTGATTCACTTCCACTTCCATTAGAGCAGTACCTGTGAAGGCAAGACAAGTTAGTGTACAATTACCTCCAACAATATGGATCATGTGCCATAATGTAAGGGACAATAGAATAAGCTCTAACCATCAGAATAGGATGTCGGCATGTTCGCTGAGGTTGGTGGCACTGATCATAAGACAAGTTAGTATAAAACTAACTCCAAAAATGACATGATGTGCCATGTAGTAAATTACAATAAGAGAATAAGCTCTGACCTATAGAATACGATGGCGTCATATCGTCTGATGGTGGCATATTCTCCTCGTATGATGGCACAAAGTTTAAACATGACTATGGGGATATGACCCCATATACCCTCAGGGCTATATTTGGGCTGCACCATCAAAGATGGCCCAATCCAAGTTGAAGACGTGCAGCACATGACGTGCACTACACGTTTTAGTAATAGTACCAAATAGGCTATTCCACTTGTAACTCTGTCCCTTCCGCACATATAAGGAGGGGCAGAGGTCTTTTAGCAGATCATCCCAACCACGACCACACCTCTCAATACGGAGCAGATCTCCATGATCTCTCTTGTAACCCAGACCTCCGTGGTTTGGGACATCTTCTTTCATCTGATCACTGTATTCCGGTACTCATCAATACAGCAGCAGAGACGTAAGATGTAGGGTATTGCGCTTTATAGCAGCTTGAACCTGGATAAACCCTTGTTTGTCTTGCATCTCACATCCGGTTTGTAGGTCTTAGCGCGCCCTCACCGCAAATCTACTACCTCAGGGTATCCCGTGGTAGACTACCGAGGAGACATCGTCGACAGTGGCGCGCCAGGTAGGGGGTGCGCGATCTGATCTTGAGGCTAACCAAATAGTTTTCTTCCCTTCTTTCATGGAGTTTGAGGCAGGTTTGACCTTCACCGTCGGCGCATTCACCACCAGCGTAGCGATGACCACCGGAACCGTGGAGGTGGTGCAGCCCGCTTCTGCACCAACATCATCGACCATCTCGCCGGCAAGTCTGTTTCGGCAACTCGTCAGTAGCTTCCTTGGTGGATCGATCTGCATCGATCTGCCGAGAACGGTTTCACCATCATTCATCGTCGTTGACATGGACATACGAGCTGTACCAACCACTCAGGCCGTCGAGATCCAAATCTGGCTGCGGTCTAACCATCACCTGAGCACCGGAAACATTGCCGACCTCGTCCTTTGGAAGCATGCAATGACCATGACGACCTATGCTGAAACACGTCCGGTGGAAGTGCTTTCTAGAATATGGAGTCCTGTAGCTTGGCTCGATGACGTGCATTGATGTGAGCATGTCGAACGTAGCGGCCAACCCGCTGGATCCAATCTACATGTGACAGTGATCATCCACAAAGCTAAGTCAAGTTGCTTTATAATTAAATATTGTTATATGTAAATACTTCAAAATATGGGTACTTATGCATGCTTTCTGTTGGCAAAATCTAATTGCATGCTGTTGTTGCTGAGGATTCCTGATCGGATATGCAAGATCGTTGCCGCAAATCAAGCACCTACATGCATCTGGATCTACATCGCTGTGCAAAGGCAATGTTCACCTGCGTGCCCTCGTCGGACTACAGTGAGCCACGACAAGCTAAGTATTAATGTTTCGATTAATTTTCCAGCGATCGTCGTATACACGTCTTCGCCGTACAAATTTGCATCCGTGCACTAATTTATCATACATACGCCCTGCATAAGTCACAACTAAACTTTATTTTCTGCCCGTCGAGAACGGCTTGACAAGGCACTGTGTCTCGATCCTCTTACGATGTGTTACAGCTCCGCGCTACATGGCACTAGGAGATTTGGCAATCACTCTCTAACAGTACTAGGTACCTAGTGATCCTGACGGTCCTACGCTGTTCACTAGCGTATCCCTACGTCACCTACGAAGTTAGCTCGCTTCAACGGCAGGAGCAAAACTTAATTGTTGACATTTTTCTACGACTACATATAAAAAAGGCATATATGTTATCACCCGCTTAACATGCCTACTCAAAAATACATCAGCCTGCTGATTTTCTCTTCGGAGATCAATTATTTGTATATCATGTACTACCGCTCTTCATGTTTATTTTTTAGACGAGGTTCGGTTGCCGAGCACACTCCATACGCTCGGTAACTGGATCAAGGATCATTGTCCACACACCGCACAGCCTCACCTCCGTCGCTCGGCTCAGTGCCACGCACTACACAGCCTCGTCTCCGACCTCATGCTGCTTGGAGACTCGTTATCGTTGTTGGCGTTTCTTAGCATCACCACTAAAGATGGACTAAAATCACATCACTAGCAATGATACTAGAAACGTGTGTTGGCATCCCTAACCACTATTACGTCAGAAAGGTAACTCTCGGCCCTTAACAACGTCGGCCAAGATAATGCAGTCTGATAATAACAGTTAGAAGTGCTTGATTAACCTTCCTAACTGTCATTACTTACGATATGAAAAACCAAAGCACAACGACTTGGGGTGCAACAAGAATTACAATCCTTAGGTAATGGTACTTAGGTACGCCAATCATGATAGCTCAGTATGGATAAATCCGCAAGCACACGGACCTATCACTATAGCATTTCAACCCGTGAGTATTCAAGGGTGTCGTATTTATAATTTCCAGTAGGAGGGCAGGACAAATGTATCTAGCTTTGGTATAAACATGATCACTTATTGAATGCATAGGTAGACATAGCGTAGGCAGGGGTAAATCATAGTTCAAAGATAGTGGACACACATCTGAGCCAACCTCAAGGATAAAATAGAAATAAAGAATAAAAGAATATATCTAACTGAGTAGGCATTGGTCATATACAGCTATGCAAAGAACTATTAGCAAACATCTAACTAGCATGTCTAGCATTAGGACTAAGTCTAAGATGACAGGGAGATCCCTGTAGCTGGTCTGCCAGCCGATAGAGACTTTACGAACTCCTGCTCAATACCTGAATGTTGGGGAGTGCTTGGGATGGACACGGTTGTAACCACCTATCCACCTACCCCTCTGCCCATGGGACACCAACATATCCACCGATCTCCGCATACCCGAACACTACGCCCGTGTAATTGGAAACAACTCCTAACCCCCGTGGACCCTACTCCTTCGTAGTGACAGGCTAGGTTAAGAGCAACCAAGAAGGCACAACGAATCGACACCTCATCCCTAGTTATTCCTTTATTCATACTAATTCGATGAACGATGAAGAATAATGATGAACATGTCAAGAACATAACACATAAACTATATGCTAGTTCATATATCATGATAATAACATGAACAAGACTATACTCTAGTTCATATGCATTGCTATATAAATAAGATAAGAACTTGAACTTGGAAGAGAACTGCATAGTATTCATACCAAGCTGTTCTTTTTCTTCCAAGGAGACAAGCTCTCCTTGCTAGCTCTTGCCTTGCTCTACTACTAAAATTAATCTAAAGAGTACAAGTGAGGAATGTGAGGTGAGTGGCTCCAAATGATGGTGTGTCTTATGAGATCTTCTAATGCCTTATGAGAGTCTTGTTGTGATTTTGAATAAAACTGATTTTTGATGTATTAACATCAGAGATGCGATGACGTCTTTGTTGACACCAAAAGTGGCAAACGGTTATACCGCAAGCGTACGGTAGTCAATGTAGCCTTCACCAGGAATATTTTAGGTATCATAAATTCCACGGGGAACTAAAGTGAACTAACTAGGGTCAAGATCGTCAAGTGATGATCAAAAGGGTAAATAATTCGAGTTGGAGAGATCTATCCAGTAGTAATGTTTAGGCTGCGGTACTCTACATATAGCGAGGGTTATCACCTCTTCCCTTACTAGGGGCGATAGACGAAAAGGCAGGAGACAGAACCTCTACCAAGGGGACTACCCTGTTCAGCCCCGCTCTCACTATGTTAACTTGCCTAACAACACGTACAAGGAACTCTATGCCTAGCGAGGACTGTCACTCTCGTGCTAGGTGTCTTGCGGTGCGACAAGCAGCTCACACTAGTAAGATATTGTATAGACATCACGTCTACACTAATCTTACTACTCCAAGCGTAGCTAAAGCTTCGAGTAATTCACACAAGTAAAATAGTGCACCAGTAAGGAATGTAATACTACAAGTACCAAACCAGAATATTAAATACTAGAAAAGACTCCAAAGTAAGACTTACAAGAAGACCCGCTTCCGTAGAGGCACTCCACGAAGAAGACTCCCGATAGGCCCGGACTTGTAACACCCCTGGTGTGAACTACATCTTTGCACTACACATCATGAGCATAATCATATCATTTGCACCAAATTGCATTCTTGACATGCTTTGATTGGATGCCTGCTTGCATTTAATTTAAATTGTTTGACTTGGGTGTTGAGTTGTGATGATTGTGTGAAAATGATTGTGATTAGAACCTAAACATGTTTATAAGGGTATTAGGTTCAATGTTTGCTTGGTTGTATGGTTTCAAAATTAAGTCTTGCAAAATTAGGATTTAATTACCCTAATTATGGTTGCTCGACCTGAACTAGAAAGTGTAGCTATATTGCTTATCTCAAGTCGGACCTTTAATATGGTTTGTAGAGAAGAATATTTAGAACAAATTTCCTATTTTCACCAAATCATGAAAATTCTTTTTAGGCCTTCAAAAAGGTCAAAAATAGTGAGAGAAATATTAGAAATTAATATTTCTATAATTTAAATTTGACCCAAATTCACATTTTCAAATCTAGGCCGAATTACGCAAAACTTTCTATATATTCAATGTTTTTCAAGATTTGGCACCATTTGGAAACCACATCAAGTCAAAGAATTTAGTTCAAAACAAAGAGGGTGGGACCCACCCGGACCCACCTGTCATCATCATCTCTCTGTTTTCCCCAGCTTTCCCGTCGCTGAGCCAGGCTGCAGCAACGCCGACACCGCTGCTGCCCCC
>CM041629.1:33990884-34024069 GCA_023333625.1 Bothriochloa decipiens
CCCCCCACACTTGAGTCTTTATTCGTCCTCAAGTAAAGGTTAGAGAAGTGAACAATGACACATTCAAGATCATAGTGAACATAAGTATCATTCAAGACATAGTTCATACAAATGGGTTATGTGGTATTGTCTAGCATATATCCTTCAGATGTTGAGAAAAGGAACAATTCTCAAGGCAAATGTCATCTCCCAATTTTCTATTCTTGGTACTCAGAGTTTTTTTAAAAATTTAGGAAAGAAAGTACATAGTTCATTCTTACTCCTCATTTAACACTCTAGAATCACTCAATGTATATAGTAATCCTCACCAGGGCATAAAATGTGTTTCCCTTTCTTGTTGCATCCTACATCTATTAGGCTTATGTGGTGCTTGGTAGGGAAAAACAAGGTAGCATACTTTGCATTGCAATTATTGTGAGGTCAAAGCATGGATCCAAGGAGAGTAGTGTCATAATCTAAGATCAAGATGTGCAAGTGTGTGGCCTATAGTGGACTAGGTTGCTCCTATATTTGATGTACTCTCTCTATTTCTTTTTGACTAAGATAGGGCTAGCTTCTCTCTCTCTTTTCATGGACTTCATGTGTCCATCTATGTGTAAATATTTATTTTTCCTGGCCCTTTGTCTTTTGTCTCATCTTATTCAACAATATTCAGAGAGCGATCCTAACATTTTGCAGCAGGGAGCAACCTATTTTTGTGGAGATGAAAAGCATGTTTCTGCGTACTTCCAGTGTAGAAGTAGCATGTATATGTGGAGAGTGTGTGATCTCGATCTTAGGAATATGACAAAACTCTCACTGGGGTCAACAAGATTTGACAAAACTCATTATCAATGCAAGTCGCAATCAGTGGTTGTTTGAATAATTGAGACTATGGCTCTGGTACCTTGAACATAAAAGGTGTGAATCATGAGCCAAGAACTAATCACTTTCATCAACAACTTAGTCAATATGATTCCTATAAAGTTTTTACCCATAGGCATGAACATATGCAAGAATTTAACTTTATGTCACTATTAACCTTTAAATGTCATGACTCAAGGTATAAGATGTCAATCATGTAGAATTTATTATTTTTAGTACTTTTACTTCATTTAATAAAGTAAATAAATGGGAATGAGTAAATCTGAAGGAAATGAATGAATCAAACCTAGCAGGAATGATGAAGTCGATGCTAGGAAGCTTCTAGGTGGGCCCAGGGTCCTCTGGTGGGGTCGGCTGACCCCACCATGGGGTGCCTGTTGTGGGTATTTTGATCTACTTTCAGTTTGAAATGTTGTGCAGCACTTTGTTTCCTCAGGTTCCCTCCAGAAGGGCGTCGCCTGACCCCATTGTGGGTGGTTTTTTTCATTGTGACAGCACGCTCAACTTTCTATAACATCGTGGTGTGCTTGATCTGGTTCAGAACTATAATCGGGGGATGGGCCGATCCCCCCACACTTGTGGTTTTCTATAGTATGAATTCAAAAACAAAAGGAAACATCAAGTGCACATGTCCTGCTGGTGGCAACACACCAGCAGGACCAAAATTCCATTTATTTAGACAAGGGATTTTCATTCAAGCAAATACTTCATTCATTGCATTGATAAAAACAAAATCCAAATTGTAGACATGTTTACAATTGATGAAAAATAAAGGAATTGGAAAAGAGGAAGGGAAACAAAAACAAAAGCATGCCTACTAAACTAAATCCTAAAATAACCTATGGAGAGGGTGGCCCCAGAAGATCCTCGTGCCCTATGGAATTCGTGAGGCGCTTGAGCTTCGCATTGGTGCTAATGCAAAGATCACAGAAATCATCTACTAGATCAAGATTTTTCATTTTAAGTTCAGAGACTGTTTCCTCTAAGCGCCTATTTTTAGCCCTAAGTGCAGCAGTGACTTGCATGAGCCTCTCCATGTCTGTCTTCTCCTCCCGATCATCTTCAAATCTTCCTGGAGGAACGTTGATCGGCGGTGGCTCCATCCTCTGGTAGATGGAAGGACTAGCGGAGGAGTCAAAAGACTCTCGAAGTTCCTTCCTCTCCTTCGTGTTCAGAGAGGGAACTGTCGCCTTTCCTTTACGTGGCCTACCACCCATGATCTGGTGATTCTTCCAGAAGGGGGTGTGGCCGGAGTGTAGGACGTGGTGTTGTCCGTGCTCTCCGTTGTGTCAGACGAAATGGTGATGGCGTGCTGGTTTGTCTCCATCAGAGCCTTCAATGCCAATTGACCCTTGGTGGGCCGAACCGGTGTGGCGGAACGAACAGGAGACTTCCCAATCTCCTGACGTGGTGTGAGAGACCGGGAAGCATACATGGGCCTCTGAGGGTGCCTTGGGGTGGTCGGCCGACCCCTGCTGGCGTCAGGCGATGCCCCCAGTATCCCCCGCTGCTCTCTAGCAGGTGGTGCCATGGCCAAAGGTACTGGATTAGCTACGTGCATGGCCATGGTGAGCTCTAGACTATCTGTGAGTGATCTAATGGGCATGGGAGAGTCTGACCAATGGGGCATATTAGAGTTCTTGCTAGTGGGATCCATTTGTGCTGGTTTGTTGGTGATATGAGGGCTCAATGGTTGTAAAATGTGGTTGGAGGCTTGAAGTAATGTAGTGAGGAGGAAAGGAAGGAGAGGGGGTGTTTATATAGGTGCTAGGCAGGGTAATTCATCGTCTTTCAAAATTTTTCGAAGGGGAGTGTTCTGGGAGACGAATGTGCTCAACCAGAGGTTCAAATTTTAGCTCGAATCTCACCAGAGGTGGGTCGGCTGACCCCCCTATATTGGGTTTTAAAATGAAATTTTGACTTTTGGGTTCCCAGTCGTTTCCCCACCGAGAAAATGTTTTGAAACATGTCGGGGTGGGGTCGCTTGACCCCCTATATGGGAGCTCCAAATTGTTAATTTTAG
This sequence comes from Bothriochloa decipiens, assembly GCA_023333625.1. Taxonomy (NCBI): domain Eukaryota; kingdom Viridiplantae; phylum Streptophyta; class Magnoliopsida; order Poales; family Poaceae; genus Bothriochloa; species Bothriochloa decipiens. The sequence continues at coordinate 33,993,772 of CM041629.1, forward strand.
GTTTGGGGATCCCCAAAATGGTGTGGGTTGCCCGACCCCTATATGATGTGCCTAAACTAGATTATGCCTCAAATATCCTATTCTAGTAATCAAGCAATGCAAGAAAAGAAATAGAAACAACATGTGGATTTTATGTTTTTGTGTTAAGCATGAATTCTACCATGTTGCATTCTTCTTTACTAGGTTCATGTTCAAGAAAAACTTTAAGACGATGACCATTTACCTTGAAAATGTTGCCATCGTTGTCCTGAAGCGTAACGGCTCCATGCATTGTGGCATCGATCACGAGGAATGGTCCTTCCCATTTTCTTCTTAGTTTTCCATGGTGAAATAGCTCCACCCTGGAGTTGAACATAAGAACCTTGTCCCCTGGATGGAACTGCTTTTGCTTGATTCTCTTATCATTCCATTTCTTGGTTCTTTCTTTGTAGACTCTGGCATTGTGATAGGCTTTCTCCCTCCATTCTTCTAGTTCTGATATCTAGAGCTTCCTATTCCTACCAGCTAAGGGTAAGTCCATGTTTCATTTCTTTATTGCCCAATGTGCTCTGTGCTCCAGCTGTACTGGCAGATGGCATGTCTTACCATATACAAGTTGGTATGGTGTCATACCAATTGGAGTTTTGTATGCGGTCCTATATGCCCAAAGTGCATCTGCCAGCTTGCTTTTCCAAGCTGTGCCCATCTGATTTATAGTTTTCTATAGAATGTTCTTGATTTGCTTATTAGATGTTTCTGCTTGTCCACTTGTCTGAGGATGATAAGGTGTCCCAACATTGTGCCTTATCCCCACTTCTGACAGGAAGTGATTGAACTTTTTGTCAGTGAAGTGGCTCACTCCATCACTGATGACTAATCTCAGGGTGCAAAATCATGGGAATATGACTTCCTTGAACATCTTCTTCACATGTATAGAGCCAGCTGATCGGCACGACATTGCTTCCACCTACTTGGACACATAATCTACTGCCACAAAGATGTACTCACAACCTTGAGATTGGGGGAATGGACCCATGTAGTCAACCCCCATGCATCGAATAATTCCACTTGAAGGTTGTTTGTAAGTGGCATTGCATCATGGGTGTTGATATTCCCATGTTTCTGGCATCGACCACATCTCTTCACGAAGTTTTTAGTGTCTTCATACATGGTAGGCCAATAAAATCCACTCTGCCAGATCTTAGCATGGGTTCTATATGCCCCATAGTGGCCTCCATATTCTGCCCCATGACACTTCTCCACGATTTTGATGGATTCATTCATGGGTACACAGCTCCTTAACACACTGTCTTGGCAGACCCGATAGAGGTATGGATCGTCCCATAGGTGCACTTTGCTTTCTTTGATAAGCTTCTTTCTGTCTACCCCTGGTGGTATGTATCTTGAGACTTGGTAGTTGACTATGTTCGCATACAACGGGTAGGCTATTGAGACCTTGAGGAGTGTGTCTTCCCAAAGATAATCGTTGATGGGTAGATCCTGTTTATCCTCGATTTGCATTCTAGACTTGTGAACGGCTACCGAGTTTTCTACTCCCTTTTTATCTCTAATTTCTAAATCAAATTCTTGGAGTAGCAGGATCCATCTTATTAATCTCAGTTTAGCATCTTTCTTAGTGAGCAGATACTTCAATGCAGAGTGATTGGAGTAAACAATCACTTTTGCCCCTACTAAGTAAGACCTAAACTTATCTATAACAAACACTACGGATAAACAGTTCGTTTTCGGTTGTTGCATAATTTAATTATGGCTCAGTTAATGTTTTGTTAGCATATGAGCATGATGTTTCTTATCTTTGGTTTGTCCCAAGATAGCACCAACAGCATAATCACTAGAATCACACATTATCTCAAAAGGAAGCGACCAATCAGGGTGTTGAATGATTGGCACAGAGATAAGTGCTTTCTTAAGGAAATGAAATGAATCTAAGCACTTATCATCAAATTCAAAGGGTGCATCCTTAGCAAGAAAGTTTGTTAAAGGCCTAGCAATCTGAGAAAAATCTTTTATAAACCTTCTATAAAAACCCACATGACCAAGGAAACTGCGAACACCCTTAACATTCGTGGGAGGCGAGAGCTGTTCTATGACCTCTATCTTAGCTCTATCAACCTCTATCCCACGTTCGGACACCGTATGTCCTAGCACTATCCCTTCTCGAACCATAGAATGGCATTTTTCTCAGTTCAAGATCAAGTGCTTCTCTTGGCACCATTGTAAGACATGATCCAGATTCTAAAGGCAATGATCGAAAGTTGTCCCATAGACTGAGAAGTCATCTATGAAGACTTCCATGATTTCTTCGATCATGTCGGAGAAGATAGACATCATGCACCTTTGGAAGGAAGCAGGGGCATTGCATAGGCTAAAAGATGTGCGCCTATATGCGTATGTCCCATAAGGGCATGTAAATGTGGTCTTACTTTGGTTGTTAGGATGGATTGGGATTTGATGGTAACCCGAGTACCCATCAAGGAAACAGAAGAAAGAGTGTTTGGCTAACCATTCGAACATCTCATCGATGAATGGTAACAGAAAGTGATCTTTCTTTGTAGCCTTGTTAAGCTTTCGGTAATCTATGCACATTCTCCATCCCGTGGCGGTTCGTTGAGGAATTAATTCATTTTTATCGTTTTTAACGACCGTCATTCCTCCTTTCTTAGCAACTACTTGTACGAGGCTGACCCACTCACTGTTAGGAACAGGGTAGATTATGCCCGCGTGCAAGAGCTTTAAGACCTCTTTCTTTACTACCTCTCTCATCGCATTGTTAAGCCTCCTTTGAAGCTCCCTAGAAGGTATAGCATCGAGTTCAATCGTGATGCGATGGGTGCAAAGAGCGGGACTAATTCCCTTGAGATCTTGCAAAAAGTATCCTAAGATAGAGTGATGCTTTTCTAAGATGGCGATGAGTTTAGCAGATTCTTCGTCTGAAAGCTGATCGCTAATGATCACGGGGGTCGCTCTATCACCATTTAGGAAGGCATATTTAAGCCCAGAAGGAAGTGGCTTAAGCTCTATGGATGCTTGGGAGGTTCATCTAACTCGGCTTCTTCTTGGATGAAATCCTTGGCGTCCTCTTCTAAATTAGGCTAAGAGGCTTCTACTAAAGACGCCGATATAACCTCCTCTATTGGGTCAGGCTCGAGTGAGGATTCGGCTTTGGTATTAACAGAGCCGATAGAAGGAACAGAAAGATCTAAGTGCTTCCCGAGATGACCCTTAACGCGCCCTTCATGATATCCCTCGAGGAATCTCATGAGTGGGTGCCCGATTAACAAGTCAACCTCCTCCATATCAAATATGAAAAAGTTTAGGAGGATGGTGACCTTGTTAATAGAGACAGAAATGTTTGCTATGCCACAACTCTCGACCAATTTCCTAGATGGTAACTTGAGAAATTTGTTGGTTGGGGTTAGCGACTCCTCGCCTAAGAGCGTTAATGCTAAACATTTGGAAATTACGCTAACTCCTACGGCAGGGTCGTAAAGAGAGTCTACAGTAATCCTATTTATGATACAAGGAATGCATTGAAACACGAGAGGAGTTTAATGACATCGGATGATGCCTCTGCTTCCCTAAGCCATTCATTGCTCATAATGGTCATGAGCTCTTGAGCAGTTGCCTCGAGGTAACATGCCTCAAGACGACTTAGGATGTGGTTATTGGGAGCTCTACGGGCTATAGATTTCTTTTGCACACGGTAATTCGAGACATTGCCAAATTGGCAAAAAGATTGGTCTCGATGTTGAGAGGATATTCCAAGGGATAAATTACTTCTTCCCTTGGAGGAGTTTGTGGTTGTGGTTCAGGTTCAACAGATTAGGATGTGGCTAAAGGAATTTTGGCTGTTGAAGGTTTGTCCCTCGGAGATTGATCTTCCTCAGGAGCTTCAATATGATCATCAGTGTAGGGGGTGTTCTCGAGAATAGTCAAAAAACAGCCTTACCTTCACTAATGGGTAAATGAAGGAATGCTCCTTTAGAGGCTAAATCAAGGAATTGTGTGGAAGTTTGGTTAAGTCTGAGGTAAAAATGTTGCATACGGGTTGGCTCGGTTATAGCTAAATCTAGACCAGAGGATGCTAAGTCGGTAAGATGCGCCCAGGCCGCACCTAGAGACTCCTTTTCTTCTTGCTTGAAGTTTAGTACTTCTCTATGAAGATGAGCTACTCTAGAGATAGGGAAGTAAGTCAAGCAAAACTTGGCTTGCAACTTCTCCCATTCTCCTCCTACACTACCTACGTAGCGAGTATACCACCGTCTAGCTTTTCCCGTCTAAGAGAATGGAAATAGCTTCCACTTAAGGGTAACTCGCCTCATCCCTGGATGTGAATGCATGAACAAAGTTGTTCAAAATCACATAGGTGTGTATAGGGATTCTCATCTCCTCCCGAAAAGGGATTCTCCTGAACCATCGCTATGAGGCTCGGGCGAAGCTCATAGTGACAGGTCAAAATGGCTTTTGATGAACTCGACGACTCCAACTCAACGCCCGATGGAGCCGCATAATCAAAAAGGGTTGTTTGATCCATTGATTGTGTAAAAGGTTTTAATCAAACAAAGGTAACTAACAATTTCTAGCCTAGTTAAAATAGCTACCGTTCCCCGGTAACGGCGCCAGAAAGCTTGTTGACACCAAAAGTGGCAAACGGTTATACCACAAGCATACGGTAGTCAATGTAGCCTTCACCGGGAGTATTCCAGGTATCGTAAATTCCACGGGGAATGTGAAGTGAGCTAACCAGGGTCAAGATCATCAAGTGATGATCAAAAGGGTAAATGATTCGAGTTGGAGAGGTCTATCTAGTAGTAATGCTCAGGCTGTGGTACTCTACATATAGCGAGGGTTATCACCTCTTCCCTTATTGGGGGCGATAGACGAAAAGGCAGGAGACAGAACCCCTGCCAAGGTGACTACCCTATTCAGCCCTGCTGTCACTATGTTAACTTTCCTAACAACACATACAAGGAACTCTACACCTAGCGAGGACTGTCACTCTCACGCTAGGTATCTTGTAGTGCGACAAGCAACTCACACTGGTAAGATGTTGTATAGACACCAGACCCACTTCCGCTGAGGCACTCCGTGAAGAAGACTCCCGACAGGCCGGGACTCCTTGGAACTCCTCACTCTCTACTCACTATGCTAACACCGAAGCTACTAAAGTAGTCTTTCTTCCTAATGATACATGATTCTAAAGTGAACTCTAGGGGGGTATTTATAGGGGAGGTGGAGTAGGGCCTACTCCATTGCCATGTCATCAATCCCTATGACCTCCAACATGCACCATTGGATGAACCAACCTTGGAACCGCCTTAGATGGATTCCTTGGATTGCTTGATACGTGGGAAGCATGCATGAAGTCGGTGGGACCAAACCGACCTTGGTTGGGCCCACCATGGGCGTCAACTGACCCCCTTGTCTGACATGTGGGCCCAGCCCAAGTCAATAGGATGGATGCCCAAGTCGGTGGAGTGAAGTGGCAAGGTGGGGCCCGCCATGTAGGGGTTGGCCGACCCTCCTATGACAGGATGGTCCCACCATCTTCCTTCTCCTAGTGTCCCCACTTGTCATGGTGCCTCTCTCATGTTGGTTTGCTTTGTTTATTCTGTTGAGGGTCCATGAAGCCATGTGTATTGATTCTTGATCATTGATGGATGTGCCGAAGTGATCCAAAGGTTGAGCTTGAGTTTGGAGGGCTTCACTTGGATGATGTTAGCATGGCACTTACTGGGTCTACAGGGAGGGGGTCGGCCGACCCCCTCACTGTAGCTCCAGTGAGCTGGCCTTGCTCTTTGCTTCTTGCTTCATACTCCTGTGATGTTGAATTTTGTATGGCAAACTTGTGATGTTCTTGCTTCTTGTATTTTAAGCTTCTAGGCCCTGAAAATTACCTGATCAAGTACCTGCAACAAATAATAACATGTACATGTGGAACCAAGTTATTTTACCTATATCACTATTTGTTTTGTTGGTTCTCCCCTGAAATGAGTGTCATGTTGATGGCTATGGTGGTATAAAACAGGGCATAAATACCTTCAACAGTCTTCCTTTGCTTGAAGCTATGAATGCTGCCAAGGTATGATTGATCTGTTCTCAATTGATACGCTATTACATTCCTATAATTCTTGTATACTATTCTTGCAAATTAAAAAGTAGCTCCTCCTCCGTCATGTACATGCATGTCAGTGTGTATTTTGTTTGTTTAGACTGTGTCAAAATTTCATTTTATTTGTACCCCAAAGTTGGAAAAATTGATTATCCCCAAAGGGTTTCATGCATGGCATGCATGAGTTGTTACTATTACTTGACAGATTTTTTTGCTACCCACCAATGATTAGCTTTTATGGTGTTAAAATAATTTAAAGTTGAGGCCAATTATTCTTTAATGCTAATGATGTCATCTATTGACTATGAATGAATCAGTTCTCTGGAGCGGGATATTGGATCCCTGATTGTTGGTTTTAATTATATATGTCAACCAGAGATCTTCAATTCCACTTTGGCACACTGTTTCAGATATGAAAATGAGCTGAGGCATGCAATATATTGTTTTCCTAAAGAAACATGCCACCATGTGCGCTATCACTAGGCCATCGTGCCTTGCCACTCATTGTTACATGATTTAATTTTTTCTTGTATTGACTTTAATGACAAGAGATGTCCGGGGACGTCGTCTTCATTCATCGAAAAGCTCTAAGAGTATGCTACTGGGTTCGGGTATGATTGATCTCTTCTCGTCATATACTCTTAATTTAATTCCTGCATGTACTATTCTTGTAAATACTTGGTATCTTCTCCTTCATGTACATGCATCTGATTGTATGGACTGTACATGTGTAGAAATTTCATTGTACGACAAAGTTGGGTACTCATCATCATGGTTGTTATTTCCTTTGAACACTGCGTGCAGATCGATTAGAATGTTGGATCAGAATGAAGGTGCAACCCCTGTTGATCAGTCCCAAAAGTATGGCTTCACATTCCAAGTGTGGATCATTTTCCAAAATTTTTATGTGCAAGTATAGATAATTAGTATATATCTTGTAATGTTTAAATTGTTGTACAAATTAATACTCATGTACCTGTGTATATATTAATATATATATATGTATATTCCACAAGGTTGTCAGTGTGTTGTGTATTATTTATAGAGTTAATTTTAATCATTTGCTTTTGGGCTAAAATTTTAAAATATGGTGACAATTTTTAGAAAAAATAGAAAACAAACGTCGTTAGCAATACCTTTTTTTAAGGCAGACCCCTTTCGAACCGCTCCAGATTAGGAACTGTTTTTCTATTAAAGCGCCTTTGGAAAGCTTTCATCAGAGGTGGTTCTCCTAATGAAAGCGTGTCTGAAAACCTTATCAGTGGCGGTTGCCCTAACTACAACGTCTCTGAAAAGGCTTACGAGGAGCCTTTCTCCTAATGAAAGCGTTTCAAAAATCCTTATTGGGGGTGACTCTTGTAACGCACCGCCCCTAAAGTGCAGGCTAAACAGAGGTGGCTATCTTTATTTAGCCACCCAGAATATCTCCTTTTTCAGAGGCGGTTAGAAAGCCGACTCTGGTAGCTGTGATCTTTATAGTCACCGTTCTAGAGTTGGTTTGTTTACCCGCCCCTGAAAACAAGATTTAGCCACCTCTATAGTAACATTCTGTACTAGTGGATGCTGCTAATGATGCAACCACCGATAGGGTAGCTTAATTGTCGTTTGTTGGGTTCGGGTTGAACATTTGGTTGATATTGGATTGAAACTTGCCATGTTTGATTTGTGATGTGTGATGTAAGATACTTTTATGCTGAAAACTTTTAATTGCACAGGTTCCCTTGGAGGAGCCTTTTGGAGAAGTTTTCGAGCATTATCCTTTCATGATTAAGTGTGGGAATTTCTTTGTGAAAGGTAGTAGTTGGTATCAGTACCGGAACTGACACCCAGGCTGTCTCTTGGGCCCGTTTATCAAGCATTGATATCGTCAGACTATGAAGAAACTATTCAGTAACCCAGCTTACTACGCACCTCGGGCCTTTGTGACCGAAGAGATGCTAGATATTGAGTGAGAAGCGAAGGAGATTAAAATCGAATATGAGGAGTTTCATGATGTCATTTATGCATCCTGGTGACCATCTTGTGATGAATACAAGATATCTCGTTCATTTGCATTAATCCGGCATGATGATATTCGCTTCGTGTATTTGTCGTTATCAGTGTCAGTAGCTGCCATTTGTTAGGTGTTTTCTCAATTGAAAATGCTGTCCCCCCAGTGGGGATATAACCCCCGTATACCCTCACGGGTATACTTAGGCCGCACCATCAAAGACGACGTGCACCACACGGTATAGCAATAGTATCAACTAGGCTATTTTGATCGTAACTTTGTCACTTTGAAATATATAAGGAGGGGCAAAAGTCCTTAGACAGACCAGACATCCTATAACGGATCACATCTCAATGCGAAGCAGATCTCCAGGATCTCTCTTGTAACCCAGATCTTCACGATCTGGGGCGATCTCATTTTTTCATCTCATTATACTCCTGTACTCATCAATACAGCAACAGAGACAAAAAATATAGGGTTTTACGCTTCATAGCAGCCTGAACCTGGATAAACCGTTATTTGTCTTGGTTGTTTGTCTTACGTCTCACGTCCGGTTTGTAGGTCTTAGCGCGCCCTCACTGCAAATCTACTACCTCGGGGTATCTCGTGGCAGAATGCTGAGGAGATATCATCGACAGTGACGCGCCAGATAAGGGGTGCGCGATCTGATCTTGAGGCGAGCCAGATGGTTTTCTTCCCTGGTTTCGTGGAGTTCGAAGCGGGTCTGACCTTCCGGCGTAACAACGACCACCGGAACCGTGGAGGCGGTGCAGCCTGCTTCTGCACCAACGTCATCGACCACCTCGTCGAGAAGTCTGCTCCGGCAACTCGTCGGCAGCTTCCTTTGCGGATCGATCCAGATCGATCTGCTGAGGATGGCTTCACCACCGCTCATCACCGTCAGCGTGGACATACGAGCCGTACCGATCGCTCAAGCCGCCCGAATCCAAATTTGGCCGCGGATCAACCACCATCCAGCACCATCATCGCGAGACATCGTTCATCAACATCATCAACGACAACTCACCTTCATCAAGGGTGGACTACGACATCATCGCGGTGTAGTCAAACCATGGGGCATGGTATGCAATCTGTTCGTACGCCGTCGATCGAATCCGGTGTGGCAACGGAGTCCTACTCCTACACGAGCGTACATCTACACGACCGTGGCCACATGTACATACGAATATCTACATGCACGTAGAAATGTAGGCTACTTCGTATGAACGTCTACAACAAACCAAGTTCGATCCCGGTTCCAGCCTCTACGCCGACTCGGACTAGCATGCAAGACCTGAGTCCGTACGTCACCACAACGTGATTCAATAAGGTTCACGATGGCCACACAAGATGCAAGCAAGCTAATGACCAAGTACATCATGTATTTGCATCGGTCCGGCAAAGCTAAGTGGAGTTTTTTATCTTCAATCTATAATATCCTATGATATTAATATATATATTCGGAAATCTACATACATACATGATTATTTTTCTAGTAGTGCAACCATGCTCGACGTTGCTCTGCGTCGTCTGGTATTGGTGGCTTTGGATCTGATCGGCATGCCCCGCCACGGCCCATGTCACCGAGCTCTGGTCAGTCCTGACATCGAGCTGATAACAGATCGAGCACGATCGTCTACTGGACCATGACAACGATGACACGTCTCCAAAGACAAGCTAAGTTTATTTAAAAAACTAATAAAGTTCTTTGTCGTCCTTTTTTCGTTACAACTTTGCATCATTACGCTATCTGTTATACACGCATTCTGCATAAGTCACAATTAAACTTTGTTTCTTACCTGCTAAGAACGGCTTGACAAGACACTATCTCGATCCTCTTACGATGTGTTACAGCTCCACGCTATATGGCACTAGGAGATTCGACAGTCGCTCTCTAATGGTACTAGGTACCTAGTGATCCTGGCAGTCTTATGTTGTTCACTAATGCATCCCTACGTCACCAAATAGAATTAGCTCGCTTCGAGGGTGGGGGCAAAATTTAATTGTCGATATTTTTTCTATAACTACACATCGCATCATAAATATGGCATATATGTTATCATCCGCTTAACATGCCTACTTAAAAATAATTAGCCTACTGATTTTCTCTCCGGAGATCAATTATTTCTACATCATGTACTACCGCTCTTCATGTTTATTCTTCAAGAACAAGGTTCGGTTGCCGAGCACACTCCATACACTCAAGGACTCGATCAAGGATCATCGTTATTGGCGGTCCTTAATGGTTATTTTACACCACCAATTAAAGACCAAAAGGGGAAAATTATATATTTACGTACGCATATACATTTATCATAAGCCCAATTCCACTTGTACTTAGAGAAATATTGTTTTGCAGGAATATATATAAAAACTACAAGAAATCATATTCAGAAATACGCTTTTCGGAAAGCATAAAATCAAAAAATTAGAGAGAAGCCCACCTCGGGGCCAAACTGGGCCGAGTGCACCACATGGGCATGGTCCAGGCCCACTCCACAACTGACCAACTAAAGTCGGTCAGGGGGAGGTGCCGACCAGGGGCGCGCGCCCCTGGCTTGGCATGCGCCTGTCCTAGGCGGCCAACAGGGCCCAGCCTCTGGGAGGCGGTTTGCACCTTCCATGTGGAGCTCAGGCGGTTGTGCGTTGGATGATTCTACCACCAAGCCGCCTATGGCAAACTATAAGAAGAGGAGGAGAGCACCCCCACACACACCCCATTTGGAGCACTCTACCTCTCTCTCTACATTTGTTCTTTAGATTTGTAGTAGTTGTTGGAGCAAGGTTAGAAGCTAGCAAGGAGGGCTTGTTTCCTGGGAAACAGAGCTACTCTTGGTAATATTTCTATGGAGAGTTCTTCCTTATTTAAGTTTTCTACTCTTAATACATTATCAGATATGAACTAGAGTATAGTCTTGAGCATGATATATTCGATGATTATGAACTAGACCACAGTCCATATGAGAATTGTTCATCATGTTCATACATGTTCTTCATCATTCATATGATATACAAGAACGGTGATGATGATAGGAATAGGGTAACGGTTCGATGTTCCTTCGGGTTTGCCTATATATTAGCTTGTCCATCCGTAGGGTGGGAGTCCTAGGAGGATGTAGGTAGTTCCCTAGTATGCGAACGTGGTGTCCGGATATGAGGGGGCCTTCGCATATGACGGCATGCCACGATTGAGGGGTAGGTGGTGGGGAGTGACCTAGTCTTGTCCGTCCTTCGTAATCCCCCATGTTCTTGTGTCGTGTAGGAGTTTGTATACATCTCCATCGGCTGATAGATTAGCTGCTGGGATCTCCCTGTTGCCTTAGACCCTAACTTATTGCCTGACCTATATATCATGGGACTTAACAGTTCAATGCATATGTATAAGATGTGCCTGCTCCACGTTCTTTTATTCTTTCATTCATTTATTCTTTATTTCTATTTACCCTTATGGTAGATCCAAGTGTGTGTCCACTATCTATCCAAACAATTATCGCTTACCCCTGCATAGCAATTGGCCTCACTTCGATGATATGAAGTCATAATATTTCTATGCTAGAGGAACCTGTACCTGCCTTCCTTTGGGAAAATATAAATAACGATACCCTGATAATACTTTCGGGTGAAATGCTACAATGATAGACTGTGCGCTTGCGAATATTTCTAAAAAGTCAAGATCTATCACATGGCAATCCTTATATCACTACTAGAAAATCAATTCTAGTAATGATATTAAGACCTGCCTACAAATGGCATTTTCCTACCTGTCTTTTGGTGGTTGCGCTAAGAAATACCAACAATCGTCCAAGTGGTCACGCCACTTGGTGCTCGGTCTTCATGTCCGACCAGTCGGTCCGACTGCTCGTCGCTCCGGCTTGGTGCCACGCACCACGCAGCCTCGTCTTTGTCGCTCGGCTCGGTGCCACACACCGTACAACCTCATCTCCATCGCTCGGCTCGCTCCCATGGACTGCATAGCCTCATCTTCGTTACTCGGCTCGGTGCCACGCACCACACAGCCTCGTCTCTGTTGCTCGGCTCGATGCCACACACCGCACAGCCTCATCTCTGACCACGTGCTGCTCAGGGACTCATCATCATTGCTATGGCTTGGTGTCATGCACCACACAGCCTCGCGTCATCTCAATTCGATGTCGAAGATCTAATAAAACTTTCGATTCCCGACCAGACTCATGAAGCCCCAGCATCTCGGACGCTGGTCGACAAAGGTTACTAAGCAGGTTTCTACTGTCCCACAGTAGTCACTGATGCAGAAGACTATGTGCGCTGGTGCAAGAATTGCCAGATGTTTGCCTAGCAGATTCATGTCCCCACACATAAACTCTAGACCATCCCAGTCACTTGGCCATTTTCATGCTCGGGACTGGACATAATCAGTCCTTTCAAAAAGGCTCCTCACGGCCATACATGCGTCTATGTGCTCATCGACAAATTCTCCAAGTGGATTGAGTACAAGGCCATCAAAAAAGCCATAGCACAAAAGGCAGCAGAATTCCTCAATGACGTAGATGGGGACTACGCATTTGACTTGCCACCCAGAGGTGTCTACGGACTAGCGGTTCTCGGTGTCTCTCGACCCGATCGAGCCTATGCTCCATCCAGGACTTACCTGGGGACTGCACATTCGACTTGCCACCCAGAGGTGTCTACGGACCAGTGGTTCTTGGTGTCCATCGACTCGATCGAGCCTGTGCTCTATTTCCTAAGCAGGATGTCATAGGTTCATACCTGGGATTTTGCATCAACTTGTCATTTGGCATTAACTATGAACCAGTTAGTGCTATGTTGAGTTTTTCATAAAGCTCAATACAACATCTTCCATCTTCTATCGAGCTTAGGGACTACATGGGCTCACGTCACCTTGCGGTGACTTGGGCCTATCTTCTGTTTTTCATTCGGTACTCTTACTTCTACGGATGGTTCATGTTAGCATTCCAGTGATACTTCGCGTCACGTGTTAACATGGGCCCACGTCCCAAGGATGTGAAAACCTTTCTTGGAGCACCACGCATCTTTCAACAGACCACCTTCCTTGACAAAAGCCATGGCCAGGAGCAGACTTACGAACTGCTCGGGATGAAGCTAATCGGCACTATGTGGTCACCATCTTCGTTGATTGGGACTACATGGTCAGCATCATCACTTGTCAGCACTACATGGTCGGTGTCTTCGCTAATCGGCACTACGCAATCAGCATTATCGTTGGTCGAGATTATGTGGTATGTATCTTCATTGGTTGGCAATACGTGGTCTGCATCTTCACTGCTCGTCACACGACAAGACGGTGACTCCCTCAAGATACATGGTGCTCAGGGATTAGCTGTGGGGATATGACCCCCGTATACCCTCATGGCAATAATTAGGCCGCACCATCGAAGATGGCCCAACCCAAGATGAATACGTGCGGCACACGATGTGCACTGCACGGTATAGAAATAGAACCAACTAGGCTACTTTGATTGTAACTCTGTCCCTTTAGAATATATAAGAAGGGGCAGAGGTCCCTAGACAGACCAGACATCCTATTACGGATCACATCTCAATGCGGAGCAGATCCTCACAATCTCTCTTGTAACCCAGATCTCCGCGATCTGGGGCGATCTCATCTTTTCATCTCATTGTACTCTGGTACTGAACCTGTATAAACCCTTATTTTTCTTGGTTGTTTGTCTTGCGTCTCACATCTAGTTTGTAGGTCTTAGCATGCCCTCACCGCAAATCTACTATCTTGGGGTATCCCGTGGCAGACTGCCGAGGAGATATCATCGACACCCCCTTTATCGGAGCTGATAACAGGTTAGCATTACTATGAATAGTCATTGATTATATTGTTTTACTGATGACTTTGTTGGTTACAATATGGTTGGCTGGTTAACTGATTGTTAGCCTTGCTCATGGTTTAGTTTGAGCGATATGAGCTATCTACCTAAGGAACTTACAAAGATCCTTATTGAGTCGGCCTCATGGCAGACATGTGCCACTTTCATCGGCATTTGCCTATGTTTTGTGGATACGTTCTGCTTTGGCTGATGAGATGGTTGTGGCCCTTCAGTCACTTGTTGTTGTAGGACCAAGTATTCCTCTGGCATTAGGTGCATTTGTTGCACAGGCCGATCGTGAGACCGTTGTGCCTAATGCATCAGCAGCGCGATCATTCCCATTGTGCATACTTGCCAATCACCATTCCCAAGCTTTTCTTGTGTATTCAGTGATGGTAAGTTGGCGCCGGTATGCCTGTATCGATGCCTTTGTGGTTAGTGGCTGTTGCCTCACAATGCACCGATGCCTTCCTGTGTCCCTGTGACTAGGGTTTTGGCTTTGAGTACTTGAGGAACTCACCGGTGATGGTTTGGAAGTGGATCAGGCATCGGGCTACTTGGTTTCTGTGTTCCCAATGCCTCCTAAGCCTACTTTAAGAACTAACATAGAGATCTCATCTGGTGGTGTGTTGGTTCTTGGGGTGAGAGCCCTTCCTTTTATAAGGTGCCCTCGGTGTGCTTGAATAGCCTCCAACTATTTAGTGTCAATAAATGCTGATGCATGAATGAATGCATGAGGTAGGTGGCATTGTTTTCCCTATTTTGGCTTTTGGCCTGACGGTGGAGTTGGTATCTTGACCCTCCTTTGTTTGCTGCCGTTGGGCTGTCGAGTTGCTTGCAACTCTAAGTAGGCTATCGAATATCCATGGTGTGTTGTGCGCCATCAATTTTTGGTTCTCACGGATTCACTGATTTTCTCAAGGATATATCATAAAAAATAAGGTGCTCAGGGATACGAATGGTTGCCTCGTTAAAAAACCTCACACCCAAAGTGTTGGGCTTCCCCTGTGAGGAAAAAGGGCGCAAGCCATCGAATGTTAAAGTTCATGATGATAGTACTTAAGTGCAATTATTACAAACCCGGCATGGGCCGAATTCAGTCATGTGTAAAAGCGGTGAAGGTTGTCGGCATTCCATGTGCGTGCCGATTCAACTCCTTGATCATTCATGAGTGTGTAAACACCGGGTTGGATCATCTTGGTAATGACGAAAGGGCCGTACCATTGGGACTATAGCTTTCCTTCTTGTCTGGATGCCGAATAAGGACCATATCCCTGGGTTTATGTTCTTGTGCAGTACCTTTTTGTCTCTCCAGCTCTTGGTTTCTTGAATATATTTGTCTAGTTGTTCTGCTGTGTGCAACTTGGATAATTCCACTGTTTCAAGCTCAACGTATTGCTGGACCAGCGTGGTTGCTACTACTTCAGTTCTAAACAAACCAAGCTTCATTTCTTCTGGAGTGATTGCTTCATCTCCGAATAACAAGCGGAACGGTGTGAATCTCGTTGTCCTTGTCTTGGATATGTTGTGTGCCCAAATAGCCGGTATTAGCTCTTTTACCCTTTTGCCTTTTTGCCTTGGTGTCACTTTGATATTGTATCAAATATCACGCCGTTGGCTCTTTCGACTGCTCTGTTTGATTTTGGGTGGTTCACAGATGCGAATGATAATTTAATTCTGAGCTCCTGGTAGAAGTTTTTGAACTACAATGAATCGAATTGCTTATCGTTGTCGACTGTGATGTATGCCGGTACCCCGAACTGACATACGATTCTTTGCCAGACAAAGCTGATTAGGGTGCCGGACGTGATTCCTGTGAGCACTTTTTCTACAATCCATTTTGTAAAGTATTCCAGTGCTACTACTGCGTATTTCAGGTTGCCAGGCGCTGGTGGCAAGGGACCAACTATACCAACCCCCATCGTTGCAGGGGCCAGGTTGGATGTGTGGACTTTGTTAGGTTTGCTGGTGCTTGCTGTTTCTTTGCGAACATCTGACAACCACGGCAGGTGCCAGTGATTTCTTTTGCATCTTGGAACATTGTTGGCTAATAGAACCCCTGCCTCATAGCTCTGTGCACTATCTCATGATAACCTCTATGAGAACCGCAAGTTTCGGTGTGTATATCGATGAGAAGTTGTAGTCCTTCGGCTCTGCTGATGCACTTTAGCATTGGTGTGACAATGCCGTGCTTGTATATGTACTCCCCCACTATTGTGTATTGTTTTGTTCTGGAATGCATTCAATGCTGGTCTTTCTCATTTGCTGGTTCATAAGTATTCATGAGATAGGCCCATATCGGTGCTCTCCAATGATCACTGGAAATTGCATGTATTTCTTCTGGTGAATCTTCTTCCTCTTTGATGGCCTTGATTGTTAGTTCTTGGTAGAACACATATGGTGGAAGAGGTGTGCCAGAGGCAGCTAATTTCACAAGCTCATCAGCTTCTTTGTTCTTGGCATGGGGTATGTACTTTAAGGTGAACCTCGTGAAGTGCTTCTCTATTCGTTTGACTGCTGCCAGGTATTTTATGAGCTCTGGCTCTTTTGCTGTGTATTCTTTTTCGACATGACCTACCACCACTTGTGAATCTAACTTGATGATGCATCTACGCACTCCCAGGGCTCTCAATTTTTTGAGGCCCAAGAGCACTGCTTCATATTCGGCGATGTTGTTTGTGGTCAAGAACTGTAGCCTCGCTGCGTATCGCACTTTTGGTCCCAATGGTGGAGTTAGGACTGCTACTATCCCGGCCCCCGTAGAGCACCATGCACCATCAGTGTAGACTATCCATAGCGGCTCCTCAAACTGTAAGGTTGTGAGATCAGCCCATGAAGTCTAATTGGCTATGAAGTCTATGAATACCTGAGATTTTACGGAGGAGCAATGTTCGAAGTCGATTACAAACTCGTTGAGCTCAGCTACCCACTTCCCTATTCGACCGATGACTTCGGTGTTGTAGAATAAGGCCTCCAGTGGCTGAGCCAAAAGCACTCTGATCCGATGCACCTGAAAGTAGTGTTTCAGTTTCCTTGAAGCCATGAACATAGTGTATGCTATCTTCTCGAGCTCGTTGTAGTTTAGCTTGGCTCCAGATAATGCTTCTGACACAAAATAGATCGGGAACTGGTGCATTTTTTCATCCTGCTCCTTTTCTTCTACCAGAACGACGCTGACTGCCGATGGTGAGGCCGCCAAGTAAAGCAGGAGCACTGCATTCGGCGATGGCTTGGATAGAGTAGTCAGTTTAGTCAAGTATTTCTTAAAGTCTTGAAGGCCTGTTGTTGCTGTATGCCCCAATTGAAACCGTCATTATCTTTTAGTGCTCTGAAGAAGGGCATGCTTTTTTTAGCTAACCTTAATATGAACCTGCTTAGTGTGGCAATTATGCTGACAAGTTTTTGCACCTGCTTCTTTGTTTTGAGCGGTTGCATGTTGATTATGGCGGCTATTTTGTCTGGGTTTGCCTCAATTCCTCATGCTGATGCCAAAAAACCGAGTAGCTTCCCTTTGTGTATACCAAATATGCACTTCTCTGGGTTCAGCTTTAGTCTGCTTGCCTTGAGGTTAGCGAACGTCTCTTTTAGGTCTTCTATGTGTGCCTGCTTTCACTTACTTTTGATGACAATATCATCGACATAAGAGACCAAGTTGTTTTCCTTTTCTTCTCCTGAAAGACTTTGTCGGACATTCTGGAGAAAGTTGGACCCGCATTTCTGAGACCCTTAGGCATTCGTTTGTAGCAGTAAGTGCCCCTGGCATGATGAAACTGGTCTTTTCTTCGTATGTAGGTTTAAGCCATATTTGATGGTATCCAGAGAAAAAATTGAGTAGGCTCATGAGTTCACACCCTGCGGCTATATCCACCAACTTGTGTATTTGGGGTAGTAGATATGGGTCTTTCGCACAATGCTTGTTGAGGTCTTTGAAGTCAACACACATTCGCCATTTCAAATTCTTTTTTCTCACCATGACCATGTTTGCTAACCATTTGGGGTATTGGACTGGCCTGATGACCCCAACATCCAGTAACCTTTGTACCTCTGCCGTAGCTGCTTCTGCTCTTTCGGTGGACATCTTTCACAACTTCTGCTTTCGTGGACTGGCCGCTGGATCCACATTTAAGCTATGCTGCACTAGCTAGCAGTGTACCCCATGCAGGTCATTGATGGACCAAGTGAAGACATCACTGTTATCCCTTAGGAACTGTAGCAATTCTTTTGCTTCATTGGCGCTTAGGCTGCCTCCGATGTGGACATGTCTGTCAGGCCTATACGGGTTCAACGGTACTGTTGTGGTGTCTTTGCTAGATTTGGCTTTTGATTCTTTGCTCTTTTCAGTGTTTCGATCGGAGTAGTGATCTTCTTCTTTCTTCTCTTTTACCTCATGCACCATGCTGTACCCCAAGATCAGCTTGCCATCAATTTTGTTAGCTATGATTTGATCTGTGTGAATGGTGATTGTGCCGAAAGGGGAAGGCATCTTCATACACAGGTAACTCTGCTTGATAATGATATCAAACTTGTTTATGATTCCTCTCCCAAAGATGGCTGTATGCGGGTATTCCATGTCGAATATGTTGAATGTAATTTCTTCGGCTCGTACTCTCTCCTTCTCGGAGAATGCCATAGTCAAAGTTTTCTTCCCGATTGCATCTATGCAGTTTCCACCAAAACTAAATAGGGCGTTGCCGGCCGGTTGCAAGTTTCTCCTGTTAAGTTTCATGCTATCAAATGCCATGGTAATAGGATATCGGCTGAACTGCCATTGTCAACCAGTATCTTGTGTAATGTGTAACCGCGGACGAACATAGTAGCCATGAATGCATCATAATGCAGATAGTCTTTGACTAGGCAATCTTGTTCGGTGAAGGTGATGGAATCTAATTTCCATGCCAGTCTGTGTATTGGCATATGCGGTGTTACCGACAAGACTCTCCTCTCGAAGTCTTATCTGGTTTTCTTGTTTTCCTTCTCTAAGTTGGATCCTCCAATGATGGCGTAAATGTGACCATTAGTGGGCATAACTGTGTTGACTATCTGCAGCTCCTGGCAGTTTTCTTCTTTTGGTCCCACCTGCTGTGCTTGAACGTTGTGTTCAGTTGGCACCGATGTGAAAGCGGCAAGTGAATGCACTTGAGACAGATGTTGGTTCGGTTGCTGGCACTGGCCGCAAGGTTGAGTTTGCTGCCAGACGATGGATGGTTGGTAGTAAGCATATGGGTTTATCATTTGAGAATTCTGAGGCAATGTGGGTGGTCTATATGCCTGCGGTTGTGGTGCACTGTTATCTCTGGTACAGTTGTGGAATACCTGTTTCTGTGAGTCGAAAGGCCCTGCGTCCTTGTCTCTTCCCCTCTGCTCTTTTGCTAATTGCGCATACTTGCATTCTCAGGAGAAATGGCTGTTGTTTTCACTATAGACAAAGCAGTATGGTGTACGCTGCCCCTGAGCCCGCCCTTTTCCACGGCCACCGCATCCGCCGTGGCTGCCCCGGTGCTGGAATCCATTTCCTATTCCCTGTGGTTCAGTTGGACTCTAGCCCGACTGCTGAGCTGGTTCAGCTGCATGCTGTGCACTTGGCTCCCATTCTGACTTTGCTTCAGCTGGTTCTGTTTCGGTGTGCTCTGTTTGAGCGAATAACACGCTGCTTTTCTCTTCTACAAGTCTTCTTCCAATCTCGCAAATTTTCTCATTTTGTCAAACAAATCCTTGACTGTGTTTGAGGGGTCTCTCGATAACGCTTTAGTGCAACTACCAATTTTGAGCCCTTTGACTGTGGATGCGATGACAACATCATCTGACACACCCGATAGCTATGCCTTCAGCTAAATGATGTGCTCTAGATATTTGGCCAGGGGCTCGTCATCCGATTGGAATAACAATAGCAAATCAAGTATGGTTCTTTTGTTAGTCTGGAACCCTTGGAACGTTGCCAGTAACTTAGCTTTTGCTTGGTGCATGATGAAATAGACAATGGCTTTAGGGACATGTACCAATCTTGAGCTACATTGTCCATTGCTAGAATTAAAGACTTGGCCAAAATGATATCATTTCTGCCAGCTACGTGGATTGCCGCTTCATAGGTTGATAGGAACTTCAGTGGGTTAGACCTACCGTTGTACCCTAGAATATCTTTGGTTTGTAGCCCGATGGCCATGGGTAACACTGCAGTTCAGCCGATAATGGCAAGGTAACGTTTATTGCTTGAACACCAGCACCGGTTGCATTACCATGCGGTGGCCTTGGTTGGGTTCTGTTGTTAGACTGCAATAAGTTGATTTTGTTCTGCAATCTAGCTTCTTCTTCCTATGCCTACCAAATGGCTGTCCCTATGTCTGATTCTCTGTTTTTTGCTCTTAGTGCCACTGCCAGGTCATCTCACTGTCACTGCAATGCCTATATCTTTGCCATGTGTTCATCCAATGCCTTGAGCAACCTACCATGTGTGGTGTCATGTTCATTGGCCTAATTCTGATCCTCATTTTCGCCATCATCTTGTGGCTATGGCGGTTCACTTGCGCTAGCTTCATTTGCATTCGGCAGGACTAAAACATTTCCTGTGACCATGCTGGGGCTGTTCGGTGGCACCTCTGTTCCCGGGGCATGTTGGGTGGCTGCTAACACTTCGGTGTCACCGATTGCTGCCATCGTGCCTGCTGCTGTATTGTTTCACCCGAGTGGGTGTTAGCCTGCTCATGTGTTTGCTCCGAGGCTACAACTGCTTCTTTGGACATGGCTGCCTTCGTCTTGCCCTTCGGTGGCATGTCGTGATCGAGCTACAACCATGATGGGTGACACTATTGGTGAGGCGCGGAATTGAAGTATCCCCACTTCACCGGATAGACACGATAGACAAGTTCAATGAACAGACCCTATATTCACAGTAGTTTGACATGACAATACATGCTTTCTTCCTTTCTCCCAGGCAGGAGGGGGCTATTTATAGTGGCCTGTGGATCTTTACATTCCTAGATTACGCTCCTACCTACTCTAGATGCGGAGCATATCCACCGGGTGGAGGGTAGATCCGTCTTCTCTCTCTGGGATACCTCCGGCCACCAAACCACCGACAACTCTTGGCCCACTTGGCAAGTCTTGTCGGCCCATGTCATCTTGTTTGTCGCCACCTGCATGACAGACCAAAAGAAACAGGCACGATCCGACCTGACATGATCTGACCCGACATCGATATAAGATATCGGTGTAATGACTGATCCATCATCATTGTGGATATGTGTAACTGATACCGTGCCATGTATACCGATGTCGCCTATCGATACGCTGACCAACCTGAAGGGTTATGAGGGTGCTACGCTAGCCAGAAAACAAAACTTTTTCTACCTCATAAACCAGGATCTACTGCTAGATATAGGTCATGGGATTACCACTAGACACACAGGTGCAGCGGAAGACTCAATGTAGTTGAACGCATCGCAGTAGTGCCATGCAGTTGCATGATCATCTGTCAAGTACGTCCTTCACTCACAGATCATCCAAAGGTTCTCGACCAGTCCAACTAATCACCGACCAATTGTTGACCATCGTGATTAGCAAGATCCATCCTAGTGCCACAAATACAGCACCTCCAAGGAATCACACATGTGCGGGGAGAAGCACTGTGCCTCTAGACTGCTATGTCTGTGGGGTGCAAAGGCGTGAGCATGGGTGGTGACGGTGGCTACCAACAAGCGTGGATCAGATCACTTTTGGCTGTGCCCTACCCCTTGCTTATATAGGCATTCCTATGCGACCCCGACCTGGAGGCCCATCAGGAAACCCTAAGCCTTGTCTAATTTAGGTCCAACCCGAATTAGGCTTCCAACCCTTAAGCGTGCGACCCTATGGGTTCACATACACATAGACATGGGCCAAGTACTCCTACTAGCCCAATAGTTGACAGCGGCCTCTAGCAAGGCGTGACAACTCATATGTATACACAAGATCATATCAGATGAACCACCACCGACCATGTACAAGTTATTCCCTTCACCACACGATATATGGTTCAACTCGTGGGTTAACAATAAACCCAAGCACAGCCATGCATTTGTTGATCCAATCACTTGAGTGATCCCAGTGATATCTCTCTCATACAGAGAGGGGCAAATTCCATCTTGACTGTCTATGTCCCATAGCATACTTCCCGACCACTCGAAGACCACCTTTATAACTACCCTATTATGGAGCAACGTTTGATAGTCTCTAAGTAGGTCGTTTCACATCTTGAGTACATACCACAATCTTAGGTCTAAGGACATAACATACATGATGTGAATAGAGACAATCTCATGTTCGGTCAGTCTAGCCTACATGTCATACATGTGCCCACATTATTAGTTTGACATTTCTATGTCTATGACTTGTGAAATATAGCCATCAACTAATACATGTGCTGGTCTAATATTCAAGTGTGTTCTCACAAGAACGTTGGCCAGGGATAGCACTAGAATAACCATTCAAGTAAATGAGTTTCACAAACAATTCACATAATTGCCAATCAATACAACTTGTCTATAATGGATATTCAGTGAACATTTAATAATAATCATAGATACAATCAGAATATCATCATCTACATGATTAGCTCTAGGGCATATTCCCAACAGTCTCCCACTTGCACTAGAGTTAATCTCTAAGATGTTTAATCCCCATAGACCTCATGTGCACCTCATGCTTAGGCTATGGAAGAGCCTTTGTCAGATGATTTACTATATTCAAATCCGTATGTATTTTGCACAATTTGATCTCTTCTCGTTTCACAAACTCATGAATGAGATGAAACTTCTAGAGTACATGTTTGTTCTTCTGGTGATCCCGAGGCTGCTTAGCCTGTGCAATCGCCTCATTGTTATCACAATGTAAATTCAATGGCCCCGATGCATTTAGAAACACACCAAGCTCAATGAGGAACCTCCTCATCCAAACACCTTCCTTTGCAGTGCCAAAAGCTGCAATGTACTTGGCTTCTGCTGTAGAATTAGACACTGTCTCCTTCTTAAAACTTTTCCAGCTAACTGCACCACTATTTATTGTGAACAAAAAACCTGATTGAGATAGTGATCATTTCCATCGGTTTGGAAGGTTGCATCAGTGTAACCGTTTAAACGAGCTCTTCCTCACCTCCATAGATTAGGAACACATCCTTAGTCCTTCTTAAGTACTTTAGGATATTCTTAACAAGTGTCCACTGAGGTTCACCTCGAATTAGCTTGGTACTTGCTCATAACACTTAGAGCATATGAGACATCTGAGCGAGTACATATCATGGCATACATGATAGAACCAACTGTCAAAGCATATGGAACCTTACTCATACGTTTGCACTCTTCATCTGATGAAGGACACTGCTTGTCACTAAAATGCATACCATGTGACATAGGCAAGAACCCTTTCTTGGACTATTCCATGTTGAACCATTTCAACACCTTGTCAAGGTACATATCTTGGCATAATCCTATTAGCCTTCTCGACCTATCTCTATAGATCTTAATGCCCAAAATGTATGCTGCTTATCCTAAATCCTTCATAGAAAAACTATTATTCAGTGAAGTCTTTATGGATTGCAACATTGGAATATCATTCCCAATCAATATTATGTCATCCACATACAAGATTAGAAACACAACAGCACTCCTACTTTCCTTCTTGTAAACACAAGGTTCTTCTTCATTCTGACGTAAGCCAAACCCTTTGACCACCTCATCAAAACAAAGGTTCCAACTCCAAGATGCCTGCTTTAACCCATAAATGGATTTCTTAAGCTTGCATATCTTTCCAGCATTGTTAGGATCAACAAAACTTTCGGGCTGTATCATATACACGTCCTCTTCTAAATACCCATTTAGAAAGTTGTTTTAACATCCATCTGTCATATCTCATAATCAAAATATGCAGCAATTGCTAGAATGATCCGGATAGATTTAAGCATCGCTACCGGCGAGAATGTCTCGTTGTAGTCAATCCCTTGAACTTGCTGAAAACCCTTTGTGATAAGTTGAGCTTTATAGATGTGAACATTTCCATCCATATCCTTCTTCTTCTTAAAGATCCATTTGCACTCAATGGGTCTAACCCCATCTGGCGGGTCAACCAAGTTCCAAACTTGATTGTCACCCATGGAATTTATCTTGGATCTCATGGCACGTTGCCATTTCTAAGAATCTGGGTCCATCATCACTTCTGCATAATCCGCAGGTTTGTCATCGTCTAACAATAACAAATCCCCATGCAATGCGCAAAGTCTTTCTGATATTCATGGTTGGGGTGGAGTACCGACCACAGGTGGTTGGGGTGATGTATCGATCATAGGTATATCAACTTGTTCTGCTACATTAGCATCACTCGTCGAGTCATTCACTAATGACTCATCTTGAGAAACTCTTTTCTCCTTTGAGAAACTCTTTTCTCTAGGAAAACACCATTCCGAGCAATGAACACTTTGCCCTCAGATCGGTTATAGAAGTAATACCCTAAAGTTTAATTTGGATATCCCATGAAGAAGCACTTGTCTGATTTGGGAGTTAGTTTATCTGATATCAACCATTTGACATAAATTTCACAACCCCAAACTTTTAGAAAACACAAACTAGGACACTGACCAGTCCTTATCTCATATGGTGTCTTATCTACGGACTTGGATGGTACCCTGTTTAATGTGAAAGTGGCTATTTCTAGAGCACATCCCCAAAACAATAAAAGGTAGGTCCGACTGGCTCATCATAGATCGTACCATGTCCAACAAGGTCCAATTACATCGCTCAGACACGCCATTTCTCTGAGGCATTCCGAGTGGAGTAAGCTGTGGAACTATTCCACAACTCTTTAGATGATTCGAAACTCATGACTTAAATATTCGCCTCCACAATTAGATTGTAAGACCTTTATCTTCTTGCCACATTGGTTCTCAACTTCATTCTAAAATTCTTTGAACTTTTCAAATGTTTCAGACTTATGCTTCATTAAGTAGACATAGCCATATCTACTAAAGTCATTAGTGAGAGTTATGAAGTATTTAAAACCGCCTCTGGCTGCTGTGCTTAGTGGTCCGCACACATCAGTATGTATGAGTTCCAATAAGTCTGCTGCCCTCTCAGGAAAACCTGTGAAAGGCGCCCTAGTCATCTTGCCGAGCAGGAAAGCCTCACATGTCTCGTAAGATTCAAAATCAAATAAAGTTAAAAACCCATCAGTATGAAGCTTCTTCATGCGATTCTCACTTATATGACCCAAACAATGCCACATATAGGTAGGACTTAACTCATTAAGCCGAGGCCTTTTAGCACTAACATTACAGATAGGTGCATCATCAAGATTTAATATAAATAATCCATTCACAATGGATGCAGAAGCCACAACATGTCATTCTTGGAGATCACACAACTATTGTCTTTACTCGCAAAAGAATAACCATCCTTCATCAAACATGAAAGTGACACAATGTTCCGACTTAAGCTAGGAACAAAATAACAATTATTTAATTCCATGATAAATCCTGATGGTAGGTGAAGTTGCTTCGTCTTGACATTCAACGCAGCAACTCTTGCATTGTTGCCCACGCAGAAGTCAACCTTTCCCTTTTCAATGCTTCTACTTCTTATTATTCCCTGCATCGTATTGCCAATATGAGCAACCGATCCGGTATCAAATACCCAAGAATTGATATAAGAGTTAGCGAGAAAAATGTCTGTAACATAAACAAAAATTGTATGTGTGGGAGTACCTTTACTACCACCATCCTTCTTCAAGGACGTCAAGTACACCTTGTAGTTTCTCTTCCAGTGACCTTTTCCCTTACAATGAAAGCATTCATCATTCTTTGCAGGTGGTTCATCCTTGGAAGCCGATGGGTTAGGCTTAGAGATCTCATCTTTAGCCTTGCACTTCTTCTTCTTCCAAGAGCCCTTCTTTCTCTTAAAGTTAGGCCTATTTTGAACTACTAACACTTGGCCACTTCCTATAGCTTTCTTGATGTCAGCCTCTGCTATTTTCAGCAGCCACACAACTCATTCAAGCCCCTCTCCGGCCCATGCATATAGTAGTTCGAGATGAAGTTTCCATAGCTAGATGGAAGGGATGCAAGAATGAAATCAGTAGCCAACTCTTGGCCAATTAGGAAGCCTAGCTTCTCCAACCTCTGTGTGTAACCAACTATCTTGATTACATGTGGCCCAACAGCTACTGTAACAACCCTAAAAATCCAAACACCAAAAATCACAACCAACAAAAATTTTTCTAAAAGTATCCCATTGTTGGTGAGTGTCATGTAGGAAACCACCTGATAGTTGCACAAGTAGCCCCTATTTGTAGTTGAGCAATTGCATTTAATCTCCAGAGTTTGATTTGCTTCTTGTTGATTTTATGTAATGAATAATAAAATCAACAATAACGTATTATCATATGTATATATGTATGTATACTAACCTTGGAAATGGATCCAATATCACCCTAGGACCCTAGTGGACCAACCATGGTGTGTGCACCATGGTCACTAACATGTTGCATTAGGATCATAGCTGTGGCTGGTTTGGAAATAGAAAAAGGAAATGGAAAAAGGAAGGAAATGGCAAAGCCAAAGTAGCCCAAATGACCGGGCCAGCCCAGCAAGCCACTGCGGCCCAACCACTGCTGCCCCATGCCTGGCCCTTCGCCTGTACCATGGCCTCATGGCCCACCAAGCCGAGCCGGCCCAGCACGGCCGTGCACCACCACTCGCCCACACGCACGCTGCACAGCTGTGGCCCAATCAGCCTGCTCGACCCAGCAAGGCGCCCCACGCGCACGCACGCCCAGCAAACGCCGCTGCCCATGCGTCACGACCCAAGAACCCAAGCGGCCAGCATGGGCCTGGCACCGTGCCAACGACGCTCGCCCACCGCCCGCACGGACAGCCTCGCGGTCCAGCAAGGCACTGTCGCGCGTGCACGCACCCGCACCCGCTGGCCCCCCTTGTCAGCTCCCACCTTTTTCAATTTTGGTGCACCTGAACGTCCCATCCGCCGGCCTGGAAATGGCAACAGCCACGACCGCTGTTCGTTCCACACCCGTGACCGTCCCGGATGCCGTTCATCTCCGCCTGGCCACTCCGTGCTTCACCGAAACCCTAACCCTAGCATGCGACTGCGCCCAACCACTGGATCGGCATAAGCCATCCATGCTGTCCGCCATGGCCGCCATGACTATAAATAGCAGAGCTTGGAGCCTTTAGGGTTTCTGTGCACGTGCAATCACCTTGACCGTGTCCGCACCACTTGCTGCTGCTGAGGAGGGGAGGAGAAGTGAGAAGAAGAGGAGGCGAGGAGGAGCTGTCGGTGCAGCCAACGCCGGAGCCGAGCACGCTGCTGCCGTCCGCTCTAGTGGGAGGAGCCGGAGCCACTGTTTGACTTCACCATTACAACAGCTCTGCATCCTCGTCCCCGTCTGCAGCCATCGAACCGTGAGCTAGCTTCCATCAGAGCACGATGGAGGTGAGCTCACCCATGCCCGCACCATGGCCACCGCTAGGGCATCATCGCCATTCCTGCTCTTCTCTCCCTCTTTCTCTTCATTAGCTCACCCAGCATGTTTGCCTAGTCCTAGAACGCCCTAGTGGCAACTTCTTGGGACCATGGCTCGACCACAGTGGGGTCATGCAATTTTGCAACCCTGGTCACCATGGCGCCAGGCCGCCAGAGCACCGCCGTGACGCTCGTTGTCGTGCATGCTCCGTCATGCCCCAGTAGGCTTGGTAGATAGGCCTTCGAGCTCCAAGCCAAATCAAAAGATGGTGAAGAAGATGGCGCCCAAATTGAAGCCACGCCAAAAAATCTCACCGCCACTGCTGCCATGCACCTCACCGTCGACCGGCCGCTTGGGAACCGCTCTCCCCAGATTAGGGTCATCTCCTTGTTCGTTGTAGCCTTGCGATGTCCATGCGCTAGTCCATGACACTTTTCGCTTGTCCTAGCGCCCCACAGCTGCAGCACCACCATCCCGCGTCGCCATAGCGCGAGCATCGGCCAGCCGCCCCGCCCCGAGCTCGTCGCATCCCCGCTGTCGCGTGCGCATGCCCCTAGGGGAGCCCTAGCCGCCACCTTGGCCACCCTAGCCGACCGGAGGTGCAGTGCCGCCGCGCCTGTCATACGCGCATGATGAGGAAGAAGGGAATTTTCCCCTGAGCTTGTGGATCACATCCACTGGGTCCGCATGGACCCAGTTGGACCAACCGCAGCCTGCCACCCAGTCCCTCTGCCTGCGGTCCATTATGGACCAAGTCCATGGACCAGCCGACCATGGACCGAGCCCAATAGAGGACCAGCCTGTCACGTGGCCTGTCCACAAGCTAACACATGTCTGGGCCAGGTCAGCCCAACCCAGCCCAAATTTGGCCCTACCCAGGCCTGGTCCTCTGTTGGACCAGGCCACCCAGCCGCTCTGCCTGCGGTCCATGATGGATCAAGTCCATGGACCAGCGGACCATGGACCGAGCCCAACAGAGGACCAGCCTGCAACGTGGCCTGTCCACAAGCTGACACGTGTCCGGGCCATGCCGGCCCAACCCAACCCAAATCTAGCCCTACCGAGGCCCAAACCAGGCCCGTTCGCCGTTGACCATTGACTAGTCAATGTTGACCATTGACCCGGCCCCACCTGTCAGTCACTGGAGCCGGCCGGTATTACATGTAAGCCTCTGTCAGTCAACTTATTCATACGAACTCCAAAAATTATGAACCAAGTGTCCAAATTTTCATAAAAATGAGCTCTACATCATAGGCTTATGTTTGAATGCATTTGGAGTTACTGAATTTCATTTAGTTCTTTGTGATACTATATAGGAGTCGCTAACGTGGCTATTTATGTCTCATTTTAGAGGAGTAGTTTGAGGAGGACGACTATGAGTACGAGGAGGAGCTCGGTGATGACTTCACAGGTGCCACACCCCACCCAACCTCGTAGAATCCTATTATGCATGTCATAACATCTAGGTTGCTAGTGCTTTATTTATAAATATCACCTAATGATAGGTTGCATAGTAGAATTGCTTGATGAGCCTTTACCTTATCGCAACCTTACCCCTGCACACCCGCTGATAGGCTAGATGCATGCTTATTTACCTATGATGCTTTACTTCTACTACGCTTATATCAGTGAAGTGATGCATGGTGGAGAGTATGGTATGGTATATGGTTAAGGCACGTGGTGCCACTTTACTCGGGGAGAGTGCTGCGTGTGTCTTGGGTGTGTGGTGAGGGTTGAGTCAATCAGACAAGATTCTATGATGAGATTTTGGAGCAAGTCTTGTCGGGGGATGTGATTTGGGCATTCCCGTATGAGGTGCTTGTGGCGGGCAAATTGTGAGGTATATGGTGATCCCAGGGATGAGAGCCTTCATGGAGCGAGGCCTCGGGTAGGAGGTTCTGTTGTAGCACGGACTGTTGTAGTCTCTATGAGAAGATAATCCTGTCTGATCCCCCTAGGACCTGATATCTCTTGAGAACCAAAACCTTGGGACCTACGTGCTCACCACTCATCCCTAAATGGGCAGGGGACGGATGTCTGACTAGCTAGGATGGTGCCACTACTACTAGGTTGTTAGCAGATAGTGTCGGGAGGTACGGGCATTGGGACCCACACCCTTCTTAGACAACATAGTGACCTCGGGGGCCCGGTACTATCTCTCACAGTCTTAGTGTGTCAGTGGTACCTATCTGGGGTGTCCCAGTATTGAGTGGTAGGGTGGCATCGCACCAGTTAGAAAGCAGCTGAAATTAGCTTAGGCGGGGCACCGCCGATGATGGTGATCTTGTGGTTACAAGAGTACATGCTCTGCGAGTTTTGAATCTACATATAGTCCGTGGCCTCGTTATGTGTGGCAGAACCTCCTAAATCATATGGCCCACACGCATGATTATTGTCTAAACAGACTCCAAATAACCATGACTGTGTTCCATACAATTTAAAACGTCTGTCGGGTAAATCCCAAATCATCCACGATTCTCCGAGCAGGATCAATCATTGTAGAGAGACATTGTAGTAGTACAACAGTTGATATAAATAATATACAACAGAGTAAAACAGCGGAAGACTTACAATAACATAAGTTTACAAATCGCTGAGTTTCAAATATTTACAACCATAAGTTTAAACTATACAAACCATAATAGTAGTGGAGTAGCAGTAGATTACACTACTAAACAAAAGCTCTGCCCACGAGCTAAACATCTTACTCATCGTCGCTTTCCTCGACGACTGTCATGCAGCAGGATGCAAAACATTCCTGCCCATGAGGCTCACCTGCAACAAGGGTTAAACAAACCCTGAGTACAAGAGTACTCAACAAGACTGACCCGACGAAAAAGAAGGGTAGAGACTCAAGAGATG
>CM041629.1:34024079-34186259 GCA_023333625.1 Bothriochloa decipiens
GACATTTTTAGGTCATGGACCCAATGATACCCTTGGTTGACCAAGTTGACTTTTTGGAAACCTTTTATAGCATTTTCAATTGAATTTAAATTTGAATAGCCAGACTCGGGAATAAGCTTTGGAATCCAAATTTAATTTCAAATATGGAAATATTTTTTACGGTTGGACTCAGACTTATAAACTATGCTTGACACTAGTGTAAACACAGTTTACACCTCAAGTACATAGGGTATAAACTAAGTATTTGCAATGACATTCGAAAATAAGGTTTTATTATTTCATGTGACAAACATTACAGAAACTCAATCAACCTATGAAATGTAAACTTGTTTTAGTTGATGCACATTAAGGTTGACTTAAACATGAATGCTTTGCAATGCATATGATGACATGGCATATTTTAGTTAATATAACACCAGAGGTGTTACAGTATGGCCCTTCCCTCAACCTACGCTTCTCGAGAATAGTGAGATGAGTCCTTCTATTCTTCCCCCTGGTGTTACCCTTCCGGCTGTGAGCCGCTGAGATAGGCTCCGAGAGGGAGTTGGACCTGTCAACTGAGTGTGAGAGGGTGAGATGTGTGTGATGATGGAATAGGTTGGATATGTGGATGAGATGGGTTAAAACTTGATGAATTATATTATATAATATTGGTCACTACATGCATAGGAAACCATAGCCATATATTAGGTCACTTTGATTATATCCTTTGCATCCCACCAAATACTACATAGCAAAAGCAAAGCATAGGGTGGGAGATGTGGCCAGTACAAACTGTACTAAAAACTATTTGGCAGGTGAACCCGGCTATGACTTTGACGACGAGGAGTAGGAGTCTCGTGCCTACGCTCAAGCTTCTTTTGGAGAGATGATGCTTCCGTCTACCGTTGCTGTTTTAGATGATGCTACTCTGATGATTCCCGCCAGTGTAGTGGTGTACTGTTTATGTAATCCCTTCTAATTGTACTCTTTTATTCGATGTATGAATTTTTTTATCAACTATAGCTAGATAATGTGATGGTTTGAGCTTCAAACTATTATATTATTTGCCATTCTATGTATTTTCCCTTCATGGAAAACACATGATGTTTCATGTGCCCTCTGCTAGCTTGGATTCCACAAGCGCCTTAGAGATATTAAACCTTTCAGTTCGTGCTTGAGTCTGGAACATATCTTCAAGTGCCACGATCATATCGTTTGCTGAATGATTATTATTGAATTGCATCTACAGATCAGGTTCCATGCAAGCAAGCATAAGGTAAATCACTTCAAGATCACCATCTAATGCTCTCCTGTGAGCAGTTCTTTTAGCAGCAGTTGCATTTTCATCAGGCTCATCAAGTAATGGGGTGTCTAGAATTTCTTTCTTTTTCTCAGCCCTTAGAACAATTCTCAGGTTGTGGATCCAATCTGCGTAATTTGTTCCATTGAACTTATCTTTCTTAAGAATTGTACGCAAAGAAAATGGTTGATTGTGAGTGGCTATTTATCCACAACAAAAGTAATGCAAAATACCAAGACAATGTATCCATGAAGAGTAAATCATATCAAATAGAATCTACTTCCACTAAAATCAATATCCCTCAATTGATACTTAGTGATTCAAGACCCACAGCTAACATGCCGACCAGTGAGCTTTAGCATCACCGCTGGTCGGTATGGTAGATTGATAAGCAACACGTTGCTAATCATATCTCATTTGATTCTTGTTATTGGGCCAGCATCTCGATGCCGAGCACTCAAACTTACCATGCTTCAAAGTCCCTAACTGTTAGGATGACTTTGTTCAAGTAACCAAACCTTCTTGCTGTAAGGATCCGATACAAACCTGTCTAGTCAAGGAAAACCAGTGGCACCCTAATTTCATAGACCCACCACCGAACGTACAAGACTTGTGACAGTGCAAGGTTTGGGGAAGCATGTAACTTAAACATTGCTGAGGATCGTTCTACTTCACTACCGCACTTATATAGACAATAACATCATAGCATGTGAAAGAAGAACATAATAAGAACGGCATTAAAACAGATATGACTTGGTATAGCCCATTATTTCTTTGAAGATCTCCATCTCCAAAAATCTGTTCATCACGGTGATCTTCATCTCCATGATCCACATATGCCATCCTTCAGTGATGAATCCGCCAAAACTAGCCATTACTAATGCAAAGCTAGTGAACTATAATTACATAGTCATAGACTAAAACATCACAGATTGGCACGCAAGCCATTACATGATTGGTGACAATATCTTTAAGGCTCCTACCTATATGTCTTCATGATGTGCAAGCCATGAATTAATTACATACATGCATCACATACACATTAGGGCTATACCAATCATGAATTCCTGCAAAACAGAGTTAACCAATTCCTACGTCTAAATTTGCAACGCAGAAAACTCTATATTCCAAGCCTTATTTTGCAATTATAAATTTGCCAAACATGGCAAAGCATCAAAGCATCAGATGTGAAATTTCATTCTCAACAATTTTCGTTTAGAGTTCATCTCAATCCGAGTTATGGTTCAAAAGTTACGTTGTTTTACCGAACAACACTTTTCTTGGCAAACTGGTGCCCGGCAGTAGATCGCATCTACTACCGTCGCACATCACATGTGCTAGGCACTTGACCTAGGGTTCAATTCGATTAATCTGATTGATCTCAAACTCACCATGACTGGTTTTACATGTATCACTTACCTCTGATGGCGGAATTCCGATCGATCGCTACAAGACCAATGTGGCAAGATGATGAACCAAGATCAGAGACTCATCTACAATGGCTCATATCACCATATGCAAACATCCGAACCTATAACATAGCAGAATAGCTCTGATACCACTAAAGGATTATGACGGTGCTACGCTAGCCAGAAAACAAAACTTTTCTACCTCATAAAACAGGATGTACTACTAGATATAGGTCACGGGATTACCACTAGAAGCGCAGGTGCAGCGAAAGACTCGATGTAGACAAATGCATCGCAACAGTGCCATGCAGTTGCATGGTCATTCGTGAAGTACGTCCTTCACTTGCAGATCATCTGAGCATGTTCCTGTAACAGAATTGACCAATTTATTAGAGCACAAGCACGTAATTCGTCATTAGATAGCAAACTTACATGATTGAGACCTAATAAACCCGGTAGTCATACCGAAATCTCAAAGGATTTCAATCTTTTTGGCATAGCCAAGATCGTAATAAGTTTAGCCGCACCATTCGCAACATACATAGTTCGCACATAGTTTAAAACATCAGAGTTCAAAATAAGTTATTACAAACTAAGTTCAAATTCGAAATAAAACAGAAGCGATTTAGTTCAAATCCACACACACACTTAGTTCAAATACAGTGCCAAGTCCTCAGTCAATATCCAAAAAAAGCATAAGGTAGAGTAGAGTGACCATGCCCAAGGTCTAGTCATCACCCAACGCGGGATAGAAGCAGTGCTGACAGTAGCCATAAAACATCTCACCATCTGCAACAACATGGGAAATAAAACCCTGAGTACGAGAATGTACTCAGCTAGACTTACCCAAAATAAATTGACTCTAAGGGGTATGCAAGGCTATATAAGTAGGATAGCTGACTCATAAGTTGCAGAAAAGCTTGCATTAAAGAAAGATTTGACCATAACATTCTAGCATTGTATTTTAATTTGATTAACCTTATAGTGCTAAATTAGCACCTGTACTAAACAAGCATGGTAATAATTATTCAACAAGAATAGTAACCAATTCCGGTTGAGTGCCTTTCAACATCATGGCTCAACCATCTCATCTCTTTATTCAAGTTATTACTACAATGCCGCTGCTCAAGTCAAGTGTTCACTGTCTAGGAACGATGGTGATTATAATCGATTACTAACCAGCTGGTAGGGTATTCCTCACACAAACCACACTCACCCACTAAGGTGAGCTACAGATCACCAAAGATTTAATTTGGATAAGTCGCGGGATCAACAGGTACCATCGTATCCAGGAACTGCTCGGCTGCCTTATTCAGGGCGACCCTGAACTCGGACTTACTCTCCGCGTAACCCGTGGTCTCCCATCTTCTCCAATATGATGCGTACAGCAGGTCGACTCCCGGTCCAAATCAAACTCATGCTTCGTGGTCGGAACAACTTATCCTTCCAGCTAAATGTGAGGCATAAATTCAATATGACTTGAGGACGTACAACGGACGGGTCCTAGTTCGACACAGACAGGATAACCTCACCGAACCTCCAGTTCAGTCCCAACACCAATCCCGCCCAGTCTCGATTTATTATCTCCACATGGTTATCCAAGATAACAATGTATTCAACCATTCCGAGTAACCACCTATAACTCGCGGATGACAGGAAATCACCCGACTTCTGCCGATCTAGTTAAAGCAGGGCTAAGCAGATAATCGCAAATGAACCCAACAGGGTTGAAGTATAAGCAGTGGCAAGGAATATAAGTAATGCAGCAACGGTATAAAACAACGCCTGTAACTTAATGCATCAAACAAGTAAAGGACTCAAGTCAGATATTTTGCAAACCACAGGGAGAATGCTCCGGGGCTTGCCTTTTAGAAAAGTATCTTGGCTAATGGTCGAGACACTCGGGAAGATCAGCTTCGAGATCCTCTTCTACTGCTATCTTCCGCACCAGAGCTTCCTGCTGGCCTTCCTCTTCTGGTGCTCCGGGAACTACCGTTTCGAGCTCTGACGATCCTGTATGATGCATAGTGTGTATGACTACCATGTCTACATAGAAATATAATGCTGATGCTGATGGTGAATGAATGCTCAGCTAAGATAAATGATATGATTTTGAAACATGTAAGATAAGCACATGTCATCTGCATTCTCTTCTACCGACAAATCTGAAACAAGCCTCACATTACAATTTACTCGCATGCTATAAGGAATTATAAACAACCATTGTTTTGCATACTACCATGTACTGAACCAAAACCAATAACAGATCACACACATCACAAACATCAGAAAAAGCATTATTACACACATCAAATAATAACTTAAAGCATTATTAATTATTTAAAAGAAATCAGGGTAGAACTGCAACATGACTTTAGACTATGCAGAAAATTCTGTAAAAATTATAGAAGCTTAGGCATATCTAATATGGACTACCACAAAAATTTTAGGTCAAAACAGTAAGTACTTTGTCCTACTCAAAAATGACAAGGCAGCATAATTTAATGGGCATAAAATATTTTATCTATAAAAAAATGTCAAACAACAGATCTCAGAACATTCTTAGCTCTAGATTGACATAAAAACACCCTCCAAAAAGTTTCATGCACAAATTCCCTATATATTATTTATTATGAATCATTTATCAACTAATGGAAGTAGGCACCATAACTGGACAAAGAAAACTTTCCATAGGACATAGCCTCACAACATTTTTCACAGATAGAGCATGACATAAGAAGACTAACAAACTTGGTCTCACATTTTTTTGAGCAACAGAGAATTACTTATGTATTTTCTAAGATAAAAGAAATTAATAGAGATAAATAAATCTATACAGAAAAGTATCACAAATTTCACATTTCATATTTTTCATGCATAGATTTTCTCATAAGAAAAATATTGCAAGTTGAACCAACTCATTTGGATGAAAAATGAAGAAGTTATGAATTTTCAAAGGTTTAACAAAAATCTGGAATCAGTTTCTTTAAAAGAAAAAGGAAAACGCTTTTGCACCGGAGACCCTGGGGTTTTCAGAAATCCACCAAGCCCTATAAAGAAGTTTCCTAAGTCTGGCAGTTACGCACGAAGAACCTTGGCTTTCGTCGTATTGAAGGACGAGGTCCTTGCACAGGGGAGGGGCAAATCGACGGCGTCGACGCGGCGTCGCCGGCCGTTGTCGTGGCTCCCCGGCTAAATTGAACAGAGGGAAAGCACGAGCGGGTCTAGGCGCTTCAATTCAAGGTCCTAGCATGGTCGAAGCGGGGCCGTGGCGGCTCGGCCGCGTGCACAGGGCGGACGGCGGCTTCCCGATCGACGGCGCGGTCAAAATCCAGCGAGGAACGACCCGCACTGGCTTCATGGACTAGGGTTACGGCTTCTACACGGCAAGGCACAGCTAAAGCTTGAGTCAGAGAGGAAAGATGATGGCTGAATTGACCGGAACACGGCAGTGGCGGTCACCGGTTCTCCGGCCACGGGAAAGAAGCGCTCGATTGGGGCCTTACCCTTGGCGAGGATGGCTGCTGGCAGGCGCAATAGCAAATGCACATCGAGGTGAGTCTATGTGTGTGTTCAGAGCAGAAAATGAGCAGCGGCGAGGCTCGGCGACGGTCGCGCGGTCGGCTGTGGCGACGGCGAGCTGCGCGGAGCGGGGGAAGGAGGCAGGGAGAGCAGAGAATGAGAGGGGGACAGAAAGGAGGGAGCGGCCCGCACTCGCTTTAATATGGTCGGAACGGTCGTGGCTGCCCCGGGCTGCCGATGTCCGCTCGCCACGCGGAGCGCGTGGGCTGGGTGCGATGGGCGGTGGCCGGCCATTTCCCTGACGGCTTTGACCAACCGTCACTGAAATGCTATTTCTATGACCTCTAATATAAAATTTTCTGCCCTATAACTCCCAAACCAAGCCGAATTAGCCAAAACTTATATTGAAGAAAATGTAGCTCTAGAAGAGTAGAACATTTCATCTATACAAAGTATGGCCAGATTCTGCATAGATTTTGAACTACAAAAATCCAAATGAAAATACCCTTAAAATCCCCTAACATGGAAAAACAGCCCCAAGTCTGCCTTTTTCAACATTTTTGAACATCTTCCAAGCATTTTCATGAAAAGTGATAATGAAAACTTTTGTTCCTTATGAAATTCTCTACAAACATTATTTAGGGTTTACACACATGCAAACAATGTAGCTACCACTTTCAAATTAGTCAAACAAAATCACTTTCATGGTCCACCTTGGTCAACCATGACATCAAAGCTTAATTAACCAAAACCATGAACATAAACCTAGGTTCATTTGGTGCCCTAATCATGTCTAGGTTGCTTTAGTGGTTATAATTCATCAAACACTCATACCACTTATCTAACTCATGTGAAATGTAAGCACAAATGAACAAATCAACCATCACACATAAAATAACAAATAACCTATACATCAATGCTATGCATAATGATGCTTATGCTAAATAATGCAAGTGATAATGCATGCTTAACACCTTGGGTGTTACAGCCTTTCCCCCCTTAAAGAAATCTCATCCCGAGATTTGAGTAGACTAACCATTCTTTATGAAAATCGAGATATACTTCTTTTAAATAGTCCTCCGTTTCCCAAGTGGCATCGCTATCATCATGATCGCTCCAAGAAACCTTGTATTGCTTGACCACACAATTTTGGGTCACTCTGTCTTTGACATCCAGGAGTCTCATAGGTTTCTCTTCATAATTTAAATTTGAACTTAGCTTAATGTCTTTGATTTAACGACTTCTTCGGTTGGAACACGTAGACATTTCTTGAGTTGGGACACATAGAAAACAGGAAACACTACACTCATCTCTTCATGCAGTTTGAGCTTATAGGCCCACAATCCTTTTCTTTCTACTATCTGATATGGACTGACATAACGAGGTGCCAATTTCCTTTTAACACCAAAACGTTGCACTTTCTTCATACGAGAGACCTTCAGATACACATAATCACCAACATTAAAAACTAGAGGTCTTCTTCTCTTGTCAGCATAACTCTTCTGACGAGATTGTGCAGCTGCTATGTGTTGTTGAATTGTTCAAACCTGCTCTTCAGCTTCTTTAACAAAGTCAATACCATAATATCTTCTTTCTCCAGGTCCTACCCAATTCACAGGCGTTCTACATCTTCGGCCATACAGTGCCTCAAAAGGAGCCATCTGTATACTCTCTTGGTAACTATTGTTATAAGAGAATTCTGCCAAAGGTAACCATTTTTCCCATGAACCCTTGGATGATAAAACACAAGCCCTCAAGAGATCTTCCAGAACTTGATTCACTCTTTCTGTCTGACCTGAAGTTTGAGGATGATAAGCTGTACTACGATTCAGCTTTGTCCCCAAATCCTTCTGCAAGTGTTCCCAGAAATGAGTGGTA
The DNA here is from genome assembly GCA_023333625.1 of Bothriochloa decipiens. Lineage (NCBI taxonomy): Eukaryota > Viridiplantae > Streptophyta > Magnoliopsida > Poales > Poaceae > Bothriochloa > Bothriochloa decipiens. The sequence continues at coordinate 34,032,171 of CM041629.1, forward strand.
AACTGAGTCCCTCGATCAGATACAATTGTTTTGGGAATTCCATGCAAACGAATGATCTCCCTGAGATAAATATCAGCATATTGAGGCGGTCGATAATCTGTACGAACTAGAATAAAATGCGCACTCTTGGTAAGTCGATCAACGATTACCCAAATAGAGTCATGCCCTTTTTGAGTGGTGGGAAGTCCGGTAATGAAATCCATACTGATATCTTCCCATTTCCATTTAGGAATCGACAACGGTTGAAGCATTCTGGCTGGCTTCAAATGAACAGCCTTTATGCGACAACAGATGTCACACCATGCGACATAAGCTACAATCTCCTTTCTCATTTTTGTCCACCAATAGCGAGCCTTCAGATCATGAAACATCTTACTACCTCCAGGATGAATAGATAACTTTGATAAGTGAGCTTCATCCATGATTTGATTTCTGAGTTCTCTATCTTTTATTATGACCAGACGATCATCAAACCATAAGATTCCCTTCTCGTCTATTCTAAAATGCTTGATTTGCTGTTTCAACACCCTTGCCTTGATATGACCTATACCCTTGTCGGTTTTCTGACCCTTGATGATCTTGCTTTCAAGCGAGCAACTAATTTGGATGCTACACAGCACACAGGATGCATGAGGCCAAAACTATCTGCTAACAAGGGTTGAATAGCATGGAAATGTGATTTTTGACTCAATGCATCTACGACTACGTTTGCCTTGCCTGGATGATATAAGATCTCCATATTGAAGTCCTTCATAAACTCCATCCATCGATGTTGTCTCATGTTCAACTCGAATTGAGTGAAGATATACTTCAGACTCTTGTGATCAGTATAGACTTTGCAGAAGTTACCCAACAAGTAATGCCTCCAGATTTTTAGAGCATGTACAACAGCTGCTAGCTCCAAATCATGTGTTCGATAATTCACTTCATGCTTCTTTAACTGGCATGAGACATAAGCTATGACTCTTCCTTCTTGCATAAGCACACATCCTAAGCCTGTTTTTGATGCATCACAATATACATCAAAAGGTTTCCCTAAATCTGGTTGCGCAAGAACAGGAGCAGTGGTCAACGATTTCTGCAAGGTACGAAAAGCCGTTTCACACTCTTCTGTCCAAATGAACTTCTTCTCTTTCTACAATAGATTTGTCATAGGTTTGGCAATCTTTGAGAAATCCGGAATGAAACGACGATAATATCCAGCTAGACCAAGAAAACTCTAAACTTCATGCATAGAAGTTGGTGCTTCCCAATTCATCACCTCTTGTACTTTGCTCGGATCTACTGAGATTCCCTCATCTGATAGAACATGGCCAAGGAATAGAACTTTCTTGAGCCAAAACTCACACTTACTAAACTTGCATACAACTTATGTTCCCTAAGCCTTTCCAAAACAATCCTCAGATGCTCGGCACGATCTTCTTCATTTTCTGAGTACACCAAGATGTCATCAATAAACACCACCACAAACTTGTCTAACTCAGGCATAAAGACTGAATTCATCAGATACATAAAGTATGCAGGAGCATTTGTTAAGCCAAAGGACATAACAAGATACTCATACAATCCATATCTGGTAGAAAAAGCGGTCTTAGGCATGTCTTCAGTCTAATCTTGATCTGATGGTAACCGGACCTAAGATCAATCTTGGAAAACACTCTCGCCTTGGATAACTGGTCAAATAGAATATCAATACGGGGTAACGGATACTTGTTCTTGATGGTCACAGCATTGAGTGGACGATAATCCACGCACATCCGTAGAGATTTTTCCTTCTTCTTCATAAAGATAGCAGGACAACCCCATTCTGACACACTAGGGCGAATAAGACCCTTGTCCAACAATTCTTTCAACTGATTTTTAAGCTCTGCCAATTCATTTGGCGGCATCCGATATGGTCTCCTAGAAATTGGGGCGGTGCCAGGCAGTAACTCAATGCGAAACTCAACATCCTTATCTGGTGGAAGACCCAGAAGCTCTTTAGGAAAAACATCCGAAAACTCACACACGACAGGAATTTCAGGAAGAGGGGTCACACGAGTAGAGTAGCATACGCTCTCTAGCTTAAACTTTTGGGGTAATGGCACTTGAAAGGTACCCTCCCCAAGAGGATGTCTGATAGATAGCACCCTATCACTTGTATCGATCATAGCACCCCATAATTTCATCCAACTCATCCCCACTATGACATCCACTCCTAAGCTAGGTAGAACTATCAAGTTCAACTGAAACCTCCACTTATCTAGATCTAAGCCTGCACCCTGAACTATCTGCTTAGTTGTTATATCAGCCCCAGCTGAACTAACCTTGAATTCAATGCTCAATTCAAGTATCTTTTGATCATGCTTCTGTGCAAATGCTTGACTCATGAAAGAATGCGACGATCCAGAATCAAACAAAACAGCGGTAGGGATTTGATTCACAAAAAACATACCCACAGTCACTGGTTCACCAGCAAGAATCTCCTCAATAGAGGTGTTGTGCACACGAGCTTGGTATGGGTCCTGCTGCTTCTTGGGAAAAGGGCAATAACGAGCAAAGTGCCCTGTCTGGTTGTAGTTGTAGCAGGGTCCATTAACAGGTTTCTTGTTAGCACCGATCAAGCTACTCTGTCCTGCTTTCCCCTGTGGAGTAGGAACTTTGAATGCTCTGTGATGTTTCTGTGGATTCTGAGCTGGATAAGGGTTATGTCTTTTCTGCTGCGGGGGCCTAAACCTGGCCCCAGACATAGGTGGACGATACGTCGTACGAAAAGCAGTTGGGGCTCTTGCCTGAGAAGAACCACCTCCATCATGTGCTCTCTTGCGACTCTTGACAGCAGCATGGACATTGTTACTGTTTTCTTGTATAATACAATCATTCAAGAAATCATTGAAAGTAACACGGGCAGAAGTGCTCATGGTCTTCATGAACTTGGAACTCAAGCCTCTCTTGAAACTAGCTATCTTGTTCTCATCAGTGTTAACAAACTCAGGAGCATACCGACTCAAGGTATTGAAGGCGTGCAGATACTCCTTCACATTACGAGTTCTCGTAGTGAGCGACAGAAACTCAGTCTTCTTCATAGCCATCAAACTGGGAGGAATGAAATTCCCTCGAAAAGCACATACAAAGCGGTCCCAAGTAATAGGAACTCCCTGCTGAAAGGTGGTGCGATGTTGCTTCCACCATGTCCCCACTTGTCCCTCAAGTTGATGGGCTGCATATTACACTTTCAGCTCTTCTGATAACCTGAGAAGACGAAACTTTTCTTCCATTGTGTTGAGCCATTCATCTGCCTCCAACGGTTTTGGAGCTTCTTTAAATACAGGGGGTTTAGTGTCCTGAAAATCCTTGAAGCTGCTATACTGATTTTGCTGAGGACCCTGACGAACATCATGGGCCAATCTTTCACGAAGAAGCTGCTCCATGTTGCGCTGGCTGCCCAAGAATTGAGCAAACAGCTGCTCCGCATTGGTCAGAGGTGGGGGTGGTACACCACGTGTAGTATTATCGGCACCCTCTTCAGCACCACCACTACCATTACCACCCGAACCACTACGGGTAACCGGCATCTGCATATTTTAGCAATAAGTATTTATTAGGTGAATGTTGTCATAATGAGAGGTGAATGTAAAAATCATGCCAAACTAAATTTATCGAGGGGAATAAATTCGCACAATAAATAGAGGCACAATAATTCCAATTTTCATATCACAACATCACTAATAATATTACTTCAAACCATCACAAAGCATCTTACAACATCCACATTTTTGCCAGCATACATACACTGGACTTTTAAAGGGGTACGGATATCTCCATATCAAACACCATGTTCCAACATTACATCAAAGTCTCAATAGCGTGCAAAAGGGTTACTTGACCACCTGACAGGTACGTAAAAGAACAACTAGAGACTAGCGATCATCAACAAGGCTACTCTCCATTGTTGCTACTCTCACTAGAAGCACCGTCCATAGCCCTTCTAGCTGCTACTAAGGCTGTCCTCAGCTGACGGATCTCCTCCTGCTTCCTGTGCACCTCCTCGTGAAGACTAGCATTGTAAGCACGAACATCCTTCACTTCCTCTAGCACCTGCTGCTGACAGATGTTAAAACGATGAAACTCGGACCAGGCTTCATCCCTAGCCTGCGCCATCTTCTGGCTCTCCTGAACAACCTTGTCTCGATGTTGAGACACACGGGCTACCTCCTCTCGTGAGCGCTGAAGCTCACATGTCAACTCATGCTTCTCCTTGCGTGCATCAGCTCGAGCCTCCTTGAACTTCTCACTCAGACGAAGTGCCTTAGTCTCCATGCTAACATAGGCCCTCATCACTGCAAACATAGCACTCATGGCTGGCGTGTCACTGCCCTGCGCGTCCTTAGGACCTGCCTCCAGTGGTTTTCCCTCAGCATGTGGCCACCTAGAAAGGCGGTGAGCAAAGGGAAACACACCAGGAAAAGCCTGGGCAAGCTGGTGTGGGATCTCCTCCATCAGGTGCTCCAACACGTCAAAAGCTGCAAACATGGCACCCATCTTGGCAGTCCTGCCCGCACCAAAACAGCGCCACCCAACCCGGTGGGGGTCACCGTCCAAAGGTGGGACAATTACCTCCACCCGAGCCTCTCCATAGTTCACCAAGTCATCCTTGTCCTAGTAGTAGTGAGGCTCCATGCCCACCGTGTACCCAGCATTGGAGAGAATCCTCCAAAGAAGGCTAGGCATGGCGTGCTCCTCAAGAAAAGTGTCCACCTCCCTTGGCACCGACTCACGGATAGCCAAAGGACCACGGGGCACTCCTCCTCTAGTGGACTTGCGAGCAGTCTGCTTGGTTCTCGGCATCTGTCCAAAAGTTGTATATCCCATGAGTTTACAATTTTAAAGAAATGAGACAATTTATTTATAAGGGAAGGAACCATGAATGTATGAATGAGCAATTTTAACCATGGGGCATGCACGTTACATACATCCTCACAAACTAATAGTCTAACGTGCTATGCGGTGGCATACATCGTTCTCTCAATTATACGTAACTACTTCGTTCTACCGTTCACGCGGTTAGTGTACCTGTAGAAAATTCATTTCAGCCCATATCCCATATGAATGCAATTCGACGTAAAAATTTACACACCTTCCGAACAAGGTGAAAACACCGATTACTTACTACCCCAACAAGTCGCGCAGAACACGACACCGCCAGAAGACGGTCCCAACATGGGATACCTTCATATCAACATGTATACAACATGTAAATAATCTGACATCATTAAGCACTCCCCTAGACTGGCATTGCATCCAATCATGCTCTCACAACTCACACTTACCAGGGCGTAGAGGCAATTTGATCCATACATTACCACTCAAGTGAATGGCACCCATACGACTCTGTCATTGTATAGGCAATGACAAAACAGAAAATATGATGCAATTTCCCAAGTTAGTACTTAATTAAGACACCTGAATTCCTATTGGGCATAAAGGATATGACCACTGGCACACTCTAAATTTTCAAAACCATAAATTTGAACACCTATGTATAGCTATACATTTTGTAAATACTTTTCGCAAACAAAAACTCTTTTATTTTAAATACTTATGAATAGTAATGCTAAACCTTGCTCTGATGCCAGCTGTAACAGAACCGACCAATTTATTAGAGCACAAGCACGTAATTCACCATTAGATAGCAAACTTACATGATTGAGACCTAATAAACCCGGTAGTCATACCGAAATCTCGAAGGATTTCAAACTTTCCGGCATAGCCAAGATCGTAATAAGTTTAGCTGCACCATTCACAACATACATAGTTCGCACATAGTTTAAAACATCAGAGTTCGAAATAAGTTATTACAAACCAAGTTCAAATTTGAAATAAAGCAGAAGCAATTTAGTTCAAATCTACACACACACATAGTTCAAATACAGTGCCAGGTCCTCAGTCAATATCCAAAAAAAGCATAAGGTAGAGTAGAGTGAGCATGCCCAAGGTCTAGTCATCACCCAACGTGGGATAGAAGCAGTGCTGACAGTAGCCATAAAACATCTCACAATCCGCAACAACATGGCAAATAAAACCCTGAGTACGAGAATGTACTCAGCTAGACTTACCCGTCATAAACTAAAAATAAATTAACTCTAAGGGGTATGCAAGTCTATATAAGTAGGATAGCTAACTCATAAGTTGCAGAAAAGCTTTCATTAAAGAAAGATTTGACCATAACCTTCTAGCATTGTATTTTAATTTGATTAACCTTATAATGCTAAATTAGCACCTGTACTAAACAAGAATGGTAATAATTATTCAACAAGAATAGTAACCAATTCCGGTTGAGTGCCTTTCAACATCATGGCTCAACCATCTCATCTCTTTATTCAAGTTATTACTACGATGCCGCTGCTCAAGTCAAGTGTTCACTGTCTAGGAACGATGGCAATTATAATCGATTACTAACCAGCTGGTGGGGTATTCCTCACACAAACCACACTCACCCGCTAAGGTGAGCTACAGATCACCGAAGATTTAATTCGGATAAGTCGCGGGATCAACAGGTACCATCGTATCCAGGAACCGCCCTGCTGCCTTATTCAGGGCGACCCTGACCTCGGACTTACTCTCCACGTAACCCGTGGTCTCCCATCTTCTCCAATACGATGCGTACAGTAGGTCGACTCCTGGTCTAAATCAAACTCAGGCTTCGCGGTCGGAATGACTTATCCTTCCAGCTAAATATGAGGCATAAATTCAATATGACTTGAGGACGTACAACGGACGGGGTACTAGTTCGACACAGACGAGATAACCTCACCGAACCTCCAGTTCAGTCCCAACACCAATCCCACCCGGTCTCGATTTATTATCTCCACATGGTTATCCAAGATAACAATGTATTCAACCATTCCGAGTAACCACCTATAACTCACGGATGATAGGAAATCACCCGACTTCTACCAATCTAGTTAAAGCAGGGCTAAGCAGATAATTGCACCTAAACCTAACAGGGTTGAAGTATAAGCAATGGCAAGTTATATAAGTAATGCAGCAACGGTATAAAAAACGCCTATAACTTAATGCATCAAACAAGTAAAGGACTCAAGTTAGATATTTTGCAAACCATAGGGAGAATGCTCCTGGGCTTGCATTTCAGGAAAGAGCTTGGCTGATGGTCGGGACACTCGGAAAGATTAGCTTCGGGATCCTCTTCTACTGCTATTTCCCGCACCAGAGCTTCCTACTAGCCTTCCTCTTCTGGTGCTCCGGGAACTATCATTTCGAGCTCTGACGATCCTATATGATGCATAGTGCGTATGAATACCATGTATACATAGAAATACAATGCTGATGCTGATGGTGAATGAATGCTCAGCTAAGATAAATGATATGATTTTGAAACATGTAAGATAAGCACATGTCATCTGCATTCTCTTCTACCAACAAATCTTAAACAAGCCTCTTATTACAATTTACTCGCATGCTATAAGGAATTATAAACAACCATTATTTTGCATACTGCCCTCTACTGAACCAAAACCAATAACAGATCACACACATCACAAACATCAGAAAAAGCATTATTACACACATCAAATAATAACTTAAAGCATTATTAATTATTTAAAAGAAATCAGGGTAGAACAGCAATATGACTTTAGACCACTCAGAAAATTCTGTAAAAGTTACAGAAGCTTAAGCATATCTAATATGGACTACCATAAAAATTTTAGGTCAGAACAGTAAGTACTTTATCCTACACAAAAATAACAAGGCAGCATAATTTAATGGGCATAAAATACTTTGTATATAGAAAAATATCAAACAACAGATCTCAGAACATTCTTAGCTCTAGATTGACATAAAAACACCCTCCAAAAAGTTTCATGCACAAATTCCTTATATATTATTTATTATGAATTATTTATCATCTAATGGAAGTAGGCACTGTAACTAGACAGAGCAAACTTTCCATAGGACATAGCCTCACAACATTTTTCACAGATAGAGCATGACATAAGAAGACTAACAAACTTGGTCTCATATTTTTCTGAGCAATAGAGAATTACTTATGCATTTTCTAAGATAAAAGCAATTAATAGAGATAAATAAATCTATATAGAAAAGTATCACAAATTTCACATTTCATATTTTTCCTGCATAGATCTTCTCATAAAAAAATACTGCAAGTTGAACCAACTCATTTGGATGAAAAATGAAGAAGTTATGAATTTTCAAAGGTTTAACAAAAATCTGGAATCAGTTTCTTTAAAAGAAAAAGGAAAACGCTTTTGCACCGGAGACCCTGGGGTTTTTAGAAATCCACCAAGCCCTATAAAGAAGTTTCCTGAGTCTGGCAGTTATGCACGAAGAACCTTGGCTTTCGTCGTATTCAAGGACGAGGTCCTTGCACAGGGGAGGGGCAAATCGACGGCGTCGGCGCGGCGTCACCGGCCGTTGCCGTGGCTCCCCAGCTAAATTGAACAGAGGGAAAGCACGAGCGGGTCTAGGCGCTTTGATTCAAGGTCCTAGCGTGATCGGAGCGGGGCTGTGGCGGCTCGGCCGCGTGCACAGGGCTGACGGCGGCTTCCCGACCGACGGCGCGGTCAAAATCCGGCTTCTACACGGCAAGGCGCAGCTAAAGCTCGAGTCAGAGAGGGAAGATGATGGCCGAATCAACCGAAACGCGGCGGCGACGGTTACCGGTGCACCGGCCACAGGGAAGAAGCTCTCGATTAGGGCCTTACCCTTGGCGAGGATGGCTGCTGGCAAGCGCAATAGCAAACGCACGTCGAGGCGAGTCCGTGCGTGCGTTCGGAGCAGAAAATGAGCAGCGGTGAGGCTCGGCGACGGTCGCGCGGTCGGCGACGGCGATGGCGAGCTGCGCGGAGCGGGGGAAGGAGGCAGGGAGAGCAGAGAATGAGAGGGGGACAGAAATGAGGGAGCAGCCCGCACTCGCTTTAATGCAGTCAGAATGGTCGCGGCTGCCCCGGACCGCCGGTGTCCGCTCGCCACGCGGAGTGCGTGGGCTGGGTGCGATGGGCGGTGGCCGGCCATTTCCCTGATGGCTTTGACCAACCGTCACTGAAATGCTATTTCCATGACCTCTAATACAAACTTTTCTGCCCTATAACTCCCAAACCAAGCCGAATTAGCCAAAACTTATATTGAAGAAAATGTAGCTCTAGAAGAGTATAACATTTCATCTATACAAAGTTGGCCAGATTATGCATAGATTTTGAAATACAAAAATTCAAATAAAAATACCCTTAAAATCCCCTAAAATAGAAAAACAGCCTTCAAATCTGCCTTTTTCAACATTTTTGAACATCTTCTAAGCATTTTCATGAAAAGTGATAATAACAACTTTTGTTCCTTATGAAATTATCTACAAGCTTTATTTAGGGTGTACACACATGCAAATAATCTAGCTACCACTTTCAAATCAGTCAAATAAAATCACTTTCATGGTCCACCTTGGTCAACCATGACATCAAAGCTTAATTAACCAAAACCATGAACATAAACCTAGGTTCATTTGGTGCCCTAATCATGTCTAGGTTGCTTTAGTGGTTATAAAACATTAAACACTCATACCACTTATCCAACTCATGTGAAATGTAAGCACAAATGAACAAATCAACCATCACACATAAAATAACAAATAACCTATACATCAATGCTATGCATAATGATGCTTATGCTAAAGAATGCAAGTGATTATGCATGCTTAACACCTTGGGTGTTACAGTTCCTGACTAGTCCAACTAGTTGCCAACCAATTTCCGACCACCGTGATCAGCAAGATCGGTCCTAGTGCCGCAGATGCAACACCTCCGAGGAATCACACACGTGTGGGGAGAAGCGTTGTGCCTCCAGATAGCTAGGTCCGTATGGTGCAAAGGCATGAGCGTGGGTGGCAATAGCGGCTGCCAACAGACATGGATTAGATCACGTTTGGTTGTGCCCTACCCCTTGCTTATATAGGCGACCCCGACCTAGAGGCCCATCAGGAAACCATAAGCCTTGTCTAATTCGGGTCCAACCCGAATTAGGCTTCCAACCCTTAAGCGTGCGACCCTATGGGTTCACGTACACATATACATGGGTTGAGTACTCTTACTCGCCCAATAGTTGACAGCGGCCTCTAGCAAGGCGTGACAACTCCTATGTATACGTAAGATCATATCAGACGTGAACCACCACCAACAACGTACAAGTTATTCCCTTTGCCACATGATATATAGTTCAACTCATGGGTTAACAATTAACCCAAGCACGGCCATGCATTTGTTGATCCAATCACTTGAGTGACCCCAGTGATATCTCTGTCATATAGACAGGGGCAAATTCTATCTTGACTGTCTATGTCCCACAGCATGCTTCCCGACCACCCGAAGACCACCTTTATAACTACCCTGTTATGGAGCAGCATTTGACAATCCCTAAGTAGGTCGTTTTATATCTTGAGTACATATCACAATCTCAGGTCTAAGGACATAACATACATGATGTGAATAGAGACAATCTCATGTTGGGTCAGTCCAGCCTACATGTCATACATGTGCCCACATTATTAGTTTGACATCTCCATGTCTATGACTTGTGAAACATAGCCATCAACTAATACATGAGCTGGTCTAATATTCAAGTGTGTTCTCATAAGAACGCTAACCAGGGACAACATTAGAATAACCATTCAAGTAAATGAGTTTCACAAACAATTCACATAATTGTCAATCAATATAAGTTGTCTATAATTGATATTCAATGAATATTTAATAATAATCATAGATACAATCCGAATATCATCATCTACATGATTAGCTCTAGGGCGTATTTGCAACACGACCCTTCGATAAGAAAAGCATGTGCAACCGATGTTAACCCGTGTGCACCGATATGACACCATCGGGTCTGGAAAGGACATTGTCGTTCACCCTTTGCGCGATAACAGTGGCCAACCGTACGTGGCGCCCTGGTGCCGACATAAGATATCGGTAGACCGGATGACATATGCAGTTGCGAGGTTGGCGATTGGCTGGTGGGGGTGGTCAAGATCTTCCTTGCCCCCAACAAGCTTTTTGATGAGTTCAGCTGAGTTGTTCAGCAAGGATATTGTCCTAAAATTAGAGACTTTGAGAGGGTCATCTTTCTTTGGGATAAGTGTAATATAGGAGCTATTAATACTTTGAAGACATACATTTTTTGAGTGTCCTGGAGATTTATCGGAAGGCAAATGCTTTACCACATTATCAATTTCTTCCTGAGAGAAAGGATCAATCAAACTAGAAAGGACAAGAGAGGAGGTAAAGAGGTTGTCCAAATTAAAATGAATACCTGAGAATCTACTAGTGGCAAGCCTCTCTTTGAAATAATGCCAAATTAGATTTGCCTTATCAGAATGATTGGAGAAATGTTTATCATTGTGACTGATGAGCTCAGTGATTAGGTTTCTCCTGAACTTAATAGTGGCATTGGCATGAAAAAACTTGGTATTTGCATCTCCCAGAGTGGCCCACTTAATGGCACCTATTTGTTTCCAGTAGCTTCTCTGCTGCTACAAGAGAGACATGAGTTTGTGCTCCAAAAGAGATCTAAAGTTCCATTCAATTAGAGTCACATCTCTAAAATCCTCTAAAAGATTAATAAAATCAAGAATGAGCTTGACATTGTCAATGTTCTGATTAAGATTGGAAAGCTGGAGACTCCACTGTCTTAGAGTTTTCCTGAGATTCTTAAATTTGGCAATCACACGTTTAGCTGCATCTGTGTGATTATAGTTAGAATGTCGCCCCAAAAAGACCTGATCTAGAAAGCCCCCATGATGCATCCAATGATTTCAAATTTGAAGATGTGGGATTTGGGGATAAAGTAGAAATGGAAACCAAGAAAGGAGTGTGGTCAGAAGTTTCTGCAGTTAAGGAAGAGATAGTTGTGAAGGGGTATGACAAGGTCTAGCTAGTGGAGGTGAAGAACCAGTCTAGTCTTTCTAAGAGAGGAGGCTATTGCTTTTGGTCCAAGTAAACCTTTTCCTTTTGAGAGGTAGCTCAATGAGGCCAAGAGAACTAATAGCATTGTTAAAGAGGAGCATTTCTACAACATTAGCACCTTCTCTATTTCTGTCTGATGGACTTCTGTAAAGATTAAAATCTCTCACTACCAGCCAATCAATGGTTTTAGGCATCCGAACATGTTTAAACCATTGACAAAGTCTCTCCCCTAAGGGGTGCAAGGAGCATATATATTTGTTATAATCCATGTGGCATTATTATGAAGTGAAACAAATTCAACAGAAGTGGCATAGGAGTTTTGAAAAACCATAGTACCCCTAAGAACAGAGCTTTTCTAGATTATGATTGATCCTCCTGAAGCACCAATGGAGGACAAGAAAGCAAAAGCATCAAAAGTAAGAGGACAAAAATTTTGAATATATGAAAGATCAAAGAGCTCTTTCTTAGTTTCTTAGAGACAAATGACATCACAGGCAATAGAACTCAACCTGTCTTACAACATTCCATTTTTTAGAGGAGTTTAAACCACAAACATTCCAAGATAAAACATTCCAAGATAAAACATTCCAATGTTTTACAGCCATTGGGAAACAAAAGATTACAAAAGAAAAATGAACTGGGAAGTCATCAATTTAGAGCAGCATTAGCTGAGGAGCACCTTCTGGCTCCTGGTTCTAAGCTTTCTTGGTGCTTTTCTTGGCCTTTGATTGGGGAAGAGAGGCTCCTTTAGAAGTAGAGCTCCCCTTGGATGTAGATGTACAGGATCTTGAGGCCCATTTGATTTTCTTCTCTTATTGTTAGGCTTGCTGATGGCTCAATTCCTTGGCTTGGACTGTAGGTTCTCAAGAGAGAGATTCTCCACATCAAGCTTGTAGAATTCAGCACCCAGGTCCCTCACTATAGTAGGAGAGAGTGCAAGTGGTTTAGTTAAACATTGAAGGTAGCATTTTTCTTTAGGTAAAGATGATTTGGAACCTTGATGCTGAATATGAATTCTATTACTCCTCCTCAATTCCACATCGGATATTGGGGGTCTCTTACCTCTCTTTCCTTTTGTAGGTGACTTAGGAACAGGAGATGGTGAAGGAGTATGTTGGATATCCTACTGAAGACATAGGGTCTCATTCTCCTTATTGACTTGGGAAGACTCATGAGCTGAAGAGAACTCATTAGATCCTAGAGAAGAGCAAGAAATTTCAGAAATAAGAATAGAAGGTCTTTGTCGAGGTAGAGTAAAGGAGAAAGATTTAGAGTTACCAAATTGTTGCTGGAGAAATGACCAAGCTGGAGAGGTTAGAAAGTCTGTAGCCCACTCATTTGAGCCCTGCTGAAGCAACTAGTAGGTAAAGAAATCCACCCAAGGGGTTGGAATAGTCATTGATGGTGTAGAGGCATCAATATCTGACAGGTATTTGGCCCAGCATTATGGCCATTGGAGATGGGCCCTTGAAGGAATTTAAATCAAGCTTATCTGTGGTCACATGCTGTTGGTATTTCTTAGCGTAAGCAGATAAATCCGCAAGCGCACGGAGTACCGTTGTAGCTTTCACACAAAAGTATTCAGGGTATCGTATTTTTCCACAGGGAACAGTGATATTTCCCCTAGCTAGTTTGTCCAAGGAACAACACAAGGGTACAGATACAAAGGGGGTAGAAATGGATTCCTATAGCCTTTAGGATCCTAAGGATAGCGTTGCAATACCACTACTTGCTCACTTCGGGCATCAGCTTATACCTGGCCTGCCAGGTACCTCTGGCTTACAGCTCTACGCTAAACACGGATGTGGGGGATTACAAAGGATGGATGGGACAAGGTCACTCCCCGCCGCCTACCACCTCAACTGTATGTGAAAGGTGCAACCGACGGTAGCCTCAAGCTTAAACACCACATCTAAGCTGTCAACCACTGCTTTAGCATGATCAAGGGTTGCCTGACTAGGAGGGCCCTTCCACCAGAGCACCCACCACAAGGACGGCCAATGATCTCGCAAGTAAATAGAAGGTAAAGCTAAGCTAAACAAAGAACTTTTATCAGACTATAAGAAACACGAACACTTACTTAGCCAATATCCCATGAATGAGCCAAGCACTTGTTCATAGAAGTACAAGCACAGGGAGACACCGACAAGCCTGACACTTCCTCGGTCTCTTCCCTCACATCTCGCTCTCTCTAGCTCTAGATAGCTACTAGGACATAGCCCCATGGAGTGGTGCTCTAGCTCTAAGCTTGTGGTGTCTCTTCTCCCTTGAGTGTTGATCAAATGAGGGAGGAGTGGCCCTCCTTTTATAGGTGGAGAGGAGGGGGGGTCCTTGGAAATGTGCCATCCCCACATGGAAAGGAGCAAATCAACCTCCATAGGGACGGTTTCGCACCTTCCATGTGGAATGCACACTAGAACCGACCTCCCCAAGTCGGTTTGGATCGCCTCACCAAGGTCGATTTGGACCCGAAAGTCGGGCGCGTGCCCTCCCTGGCGCGCGACCATGGTCCAGAACAAAATTAGCCCAAATTTGGTGGATGTGCTTCTCCCAGCATCCTGAATTGGCCCATGTGGTGCACTCACCGAGTTGGGCTGATTTGACATGTGTTTTAGTTCAACCTCCTCTCTTCTAGGCTCTGCGACTGGGCCTTCTGAGTCTAGGCCTTGGTTGCATGGTGGACCAGCCTTTATTTGGCCCTTGGCCCACATATGATGAATGGTTAGGCCTTCTTCATCTTGTTTTGATATGGGACAAAGTAGGATTAGTTATTTCTTTTACATTCCTCTACTTTTGTACCACTTTAGGTGTTTTTCTGTATAAGCCTTGCAAAACAAGTGAAAAACCAAAACTCGTGGAAAGCATTAGCATAAAGCCCTATTCACTAAGTTTGGTGTGCCTTTTATATTGTTATTGGCGGTATAAAAAGTGAGTTAAGCACCGCCAACAACTCCCCCATACTTAGCCCTTTGGTCGTCCTCGAGTAAAGTTTTAGGACTAAGATGGGTCATCTCCTTAATATATAACCTGCATACAAGATATTTCAAGCTTCACCTGCACTTGTGAACTTCAAATTGTCTACCACATTGCCTAGGCAATTGAATAATGGAACAATATGGATTCAATTCCCCTTTCATCAGTCAGCTCAGAAACTTGGGTTTTTATAAGATTTTTTTAAAAGAAAAGATAGCCTTGCTCCTCAAATGATACTCTCAAATCTCTCAAATATATGTGTCTGGTTCCTCTCCAAGGCATTTGGGAATTTCCTACTTTCATAACCTATCTCTAAAGCTTTTGAGTGGAGTTTTGGGTAGGTATGAAAGTGGGCATACTTGCATCACATATATTGCCAAGTCAAAAACCGAACCACATGGAGATACAAGTCATACACTAGATTGAGATGTGCAAGTGTGTGGAAAAGATGATGATTTCTAATCCTAAATATTTTTGGTACTCCATGCATCATGACTCTCTTTATTGGATGGATGATTCTTTGAAAGGTATGGGCGATAAAAGGAAATATATATTTTGAACGGGGCTTTGAACTTTCCCGATTGTTTATTGCTTGGATTTTTTTCTTTATCTCATGCCCCTTGGCATGTATATATATATTTTTTTCTTTTTTTTCGTGCCCCTTGGCATATTTTTTTTAAACATAGCCCATATCTCTTTTTATGGCAATGAAAACTTTGAATGGAGAGATGTCATGATGGAATGCGAGGAGTAATTATATGGTGGAGAATGAATGCGCGGCTTTTAGGGTAAGAGTTGACATTTTTATTTGGTGGAAGAGTGCGCAACTCTTAGGATAAGAGTTGGCACTTTTTTGGATGAAAGGGTGCATGTTATGTGCAACTCTTA
Organism: Bothriochloa decipiens; assembly: GCA_023333625.1. Classification (NCBI taxonomy): domain Eukaryota; kingdom Viridiplantae; phylum Streptophyta; class Magnoliopsida; order Poales; family Poaceae; genus Bothriochloa; species Bothriochloa decipiens. Next base: position 34,048,001 of record CM041629.1, read on the forward strand.
GTGTAAGAGTTGGCATTTTATTGGTGGGTGGTGTGAATCTCAATCATGGGTGCATGACCATAATCTCACATAGGTCACAACAATTTGACCAAACTTAATGATCCGACAAGCAACATATGATTAAAGTTTTGCAGAAGTTAAACATGTCATATGGCCTTGGTAGGAAATTCATTATCATTGAGGAGCATGCTATTGCATTTTGATTTTGTAAAATAAATCCCAAGTTCACAATAAAAAGAGCAAGGTTCAAATCATTCAGCTATATCACATATTCCAATTACTTAGACAGCATGGGGTCCCTATGATAGTTGTTCTCAAGTTATAGGAATATTGGTGAGGAATAAGGAGTATGCAAATTTTATCAAAGCATAACATAGAGATGTTGTGCCAGAAAGATTTGCTCTTTCAAATTAATCAATTTAATCTTTCAAAGTAAATTCAGGAGATGTGAGGGTAGAGTTGCACAAATCACCTTTGAAGTGAAGGAGTTAATAGAAGTCATGTATCTTTGTCCTTCTGTGTGATGAGTCACTCGATGTTGTGCAATGCGCAGGGGAGATCTTGAAGATGTGTTAGGTATGCTTGAGGGATCTCCCCCACACTTATTCTTGTACCTGTTTTATTTTTATAGAAAGAAAACAAAACAAGAGAAACAAAAACAAGTAGGGGCTCTGCTGGCTATAAAACCAGGGAGCAAGAAAGTTATTATTATTTATTTATTTATTTATTTATTACTTATTAGTTTTATTTATTATTATAGAAAACTTGCTCACCCAACTTTTATTTAAACAAGGACAAGATAAAGATGCAGAGAAAGATATGCCTTGGCTTATCTCCATAACAGATTACTTTCATTGATTATGTCAACAACTCAAAGTTCATTAATCAAATTCTAACACCATGTCAGAATTTGAACAAAGAAGGCCGTCTTGACCTAAGCACCATGCTTAATTCAAAAGGCCTATGGGCATATCTATATAAAATACACCTAAACTAGAGCATATGACACAAGCAAAGGAAGCTTGAATTTGTATGATCAAATGAAGATAAGTATAAAAAGTTGGTGAACTTTTTTTTTCTTTTCCATACCTGAGTGATCTTACCGGTAGCAGATGTAGATGAATGATTATAGCTTGCTACCATGATGACTTGATTTTACTGCATCCAGCTTAGGCGACTACCTTTGTGGTAGCAGAGGTCTAGAAGAAGGAGACTCCTCTTTTTTTTCTTTTTTTTCTTGAAGTCTCACTTCGTCTTTCCTATATTTTTTTCTTCATAACCATTTTTTATTCTTCAGTATTTTTTTTCAATAATCTCCTTTTTTATGGCAAGGGTGATATCATCATCATTAATTTTTTTAATGACCACTTGGTGTGTATGGAACTTGGACTTCTCACCATCCTCCCCCACACTTGGACTTTTTGTGTAAAATTCAATTGCAGAGTCAGGGCCTCCTTCTGGAGTGTGTTCCATCATCTAAGAGCATCAAGGTTTTTGGATAATGTAGCTCCTCATTTTCAAGTGTGTATGCTCCGTGCTTACTTATCCTGAAATGGTTAGCAACAGAAATACCCGAGGGTGCACACTAACTCAAAAACATGTCCTTGCTTTTATTGAAAAGGAAAGTTTTTATTTATTTATTTATTTTGAAAATAAGAAAATAATATATGTATAAAAGTTTTTTTTAAGATAATCTGGGGTATCTCCCGGCAATGCTTAAGTTATGGTCTTAAGCTTGAACATGGGAACTTCATCTTGCAGATATCAATGGTGGTGTAGTTCCCAACTTCACCACCAAGCATAGGCATTAAAATTCAAACTGCAAGGTAAGCATCATTGTGCTACTACGAGATCTAGAATGCTTATGATAAACATAGGCATCGACAACCAACCCCTTAAATAATTTAGAAATAGATAGCAAAAGTTGGTTGTAATTCTTGTAGAAGCACGAGGTTAGAAGCGGTACAGACTCTAGAGACTCCAAAATTGAGCATGAAACATGAGATGTGTCAAAAGGGAAGTTGTCATGCTCATTAGTAGGCTACTGCTTGGTCTCTAGAGCAGTTGCTTCGGGCATGTCCATGACATGGAAGTTTTCATATGGAACTAATGTTGCATCTTAGCCATTATCAAGAGCAACATCTCCAAGGCCAGAGGGACATGACTTATGTTCGAGAGAGGGCAATGATGGATGTTCTATTTCACAAGGATGAGAAATGAATGGAGAACTAAACTTCACCTCCTCGAACGGGTTATGTTTAGGAAGATGCTCCACCATTGGAGTTTTTGGGTGAGTGGTGGAAGTAATATTCCTAAACTTCTCATTAGGGCTCCCATGGGAAGATTTTTCTTGAATAAGTTCATCCAAGGGATAGCCTATGAGGAGATCAAACTCAAGGATGGCAAAGATGTGGAAGTCTATGCAAACCTCGGTTCCAAGAATTTCTATTGGCATGGCCCTAGCAATCCCACAACACTCAATAATGAACCCTGACGAACTCTTAAAGAGTTTGTCAGTCAGCACTAGTGGCACATTACCCAAAAGGGCTTTTGCAAGGAACTGTGACATGATATTAGCGCCGGCGTTGAGATTGTGTAGGGCATCTATGGAAGTTCCTCCTAACAAACAAGATATAGTCATGGAAGGTGAAAGAATCTGAATTGCTTCAGAAGAATATTTCATTTCCAACAACCATTCTTTTGATGTATCCATGTTAGGGGAGACTTCCTTAGCAGGAAAAGTATCCTTCTCGTGCCAAGAATTGTTTGAGATTTTACTAGAATCCTCAAATTTGATCGAGAACTCCGAAGGATGGAGAACTATCTTCTTCGGTGTTCGTGGATCGGGTGGGGGCTCATTAGTAGAACCTATGGATGGTATAAGGTTGGATTCGACTAATGGGGGCTCCCCTACACTTGACATGACTATGGCCTGGAGGGTTTTGGTTTCCACAATAGGGGAAGCATGCTTCCCTAGGATGTGATCAAGGATTTTCCTCTGTTTCACCGTGGTTTTATGTGAAAACGTCCCTCCGGCAACCGTGTCAAGGCATAGGGCAGCATTTATGTCTAGACCCGAATAAAAGAGATGCAATTGCATGCTATCGGGTAAAGACAAATCTGGGCCAACATTTAATAAGATTGTAAACCTGGCCCATGCCTCACCTATAAACTCCTTATCTTGCTTAAAATCAAGGATTGCCCCTGGTAGAAAGTTGATATGGGACATAGGAAAGAATGTAAGACAAAATTTGTCTTTAAGTTCTTTCCAGTCCCCATTCATACTTCCTACGGCATTAGTGAACCATTGCTTCGCCTCCCCCTTGAAGGAGGATGAAAACAACTTCCACTTAAGAGTTTCTTGTGTCATGCAAGGAATGCTTAGGCATGAACATAATTCCTTGAATTCTCGCAAGTGGTCAAACGAATCTTCATGGTCGCGACCAAAGAAGTGATTTGCCCAAACCATGGCTATAAATCTTGGGTGGAGTTCATGGCTAGATGAGAAGTTTGTTTTTGAAAAAAGAATGTGGCTCCAAGAACTCCCCCTTTAAAGCAAAAATATTAGAATTTAGATTTGGCTTCATGGTGGAAGGATCGGATAGAGGAAATATTTTTTTATAAAATAGAATAAGGATATAGATACGAGGATGAACTAGGTTCAAAGAAGATAGCAACCATTCCCAGGTAATGGCACCAGAAAGCTTGTTGGTATTTCTAAGCATAAGTAGATAAATCTGCAAGCGCACGGAGTACCGTTGTAGCTTTCACCCAGAAGTATTCAAACATGCGTGATTTTGTATAGCGTCGGATGCATCCTGTGATGAGCGTTGGACGCATCCACCGTGCATATTTTGGGTAGTTCAACATGGAGGCTTCATGCACGAATTTGTATAGCATTGAATGCATCCGACGCAGGGCGTTGGACGCATCCAACGCTCCTGAATATAGCCGTTTGAGAGTGTAACAGTTGGATTTCAAGGTGGGGCTTATAAATAGCCCTTTGTCTGGCCTTGGCCGATGGGGAGCACACTTTGGCCTTGGTGGCTTGTGTGGTAGTGCTTGGGAGCCCTCTAACTCACTCATGCTTGATAGTGTTCATCCGATCGACTGAGAGAGCGATTCTAGTGCGTTGCATTGAGAGATTGCATTGAGTGGCATTAGGTGTTCATGTTGCAAGCCGGTGTGCTTGTTACTCTTGGAGGTTGCCACCTCCTAGACGGCTTGGTGGTAAGAGACTCCGTCGAAGCACGCAAGGAGCTTGTGCGGTGCTCCAGAGAAGAGCTTGTGAGGGGTATTGTGCTCACCCTGAGGGAGATCGCGAAGAGCAACTCTAGTGGAGATCGTGGCTTGGAGGATCCCCATCTTGTGTTGGTTTTAATGCACCCGAAGCTATGGGTTTGGCTAGTCGACGCCATTTAGCGTGTGAAACTCCAAGTGGGTGCATCGCCACAACAGGACGTAGCTTGGTGGCAACCAAGTGAACCTGTTGAAAAATCGTCGTGTCATGTTGTTCCACACTTCACGGTGGTTTGCATCTCTATTCACAAGCATGTATTTACATTTATATATATTGTGCTTGTGTTGTTGCTCTTGCAATTAGTTAGCTTGTGTAGCTATCTAGTTGCCTTCTAGCTTGCATAGCATAGAAGTATCTCTTGTGTGGCTAATTAGCTTGTGTAGTCTAATTAGTTGTTTTGCTTAGTTTGTGTAGCTAAGTAATTTGAGCTCTTGGGTTCGGTTTGTGTAACCTTGTCCTTGAGAATCTAGTGAGCTTAGGTTGGCTTTCTGCTTTGCTCATTAGAATTGTGTAGGAGCTCCCTCGGTTGCTAAAGTACTAGTTGCTTAGGTTTGTGTGACCTTGCAAGCTAGTCTTATTTAGGAGAGCTCAAGCTAGATCGACCTTGCTTTCTTATTTAGGATCTTTTTCAAGGTGTGTCTTGAGTCATAGTTAAGAGGGGTAAAGTCTTGGCTAGACCGATAGTTTTAATTCCATATTTGTTTTGGTTAGCCGGTGCAATAAGTTTTGAAAGGACTATTCACCCCCTCTAGTCTGCCATCTCGACCTTTCACGTGGTATCAGGGTCGGGTCTCTCATTTGTGGTCTTCACCGACCCGAGAGAATGGCAACTAAGGGGTTTAGTGATGTTTGTCTATGTGACACACATATTTTTGATGGCACACACTTTGCACGGTGGAAACACCATATGCTTGACCATTTTCATGCCATGTGTTGGATGATATGAACCTTACCGAAGCTCAAGAAGCTCTCAATCAACTTGATGCAAATGCTCATAATTATCTAATATGTGCTTTGAGTGATGATGTGCTTGACACGGTGTATCATTGGGGAACCGCTCATGTGTTATGGGAGTCCATCAAGGACCTCTATGGTGATATCTCCACATGGGATGATGGCAAGTACAAGGAGTATGAGCCAAAGGTGGTACATGAGGATGTTGAGCATGACAACAACAAGGTTGTTGTGGAGGATTTCTCCACCTCATGGTCAAGTGATGATGATGATCGATCCACCATAAGTTCACTTGACAAAATAGATGACAAAGCCTCAAGTGGTCCAAGTGATGATTCTACCCCAAGCACACTTGATGGTGATAACGGTGCCTACTCCGTTAATGATGCTACTACAAGCTCTCCTACACCACACATTGTCGTCACAAGGTGACACTAAGGTATCAAGTTGCAATGTGATTGATCATGCCTCATATGATGAGCTTGTTAGTAGACTTACTAGCATGACCATGTATTTAGAAAATGAGAAAGCTAAATCAATGGATTTGGAAAATGAAAACTCTTTTCTAAAGAAATCAAGTGAACATTAAAAGGATCTACTTCATGTCACTAAGTGTTCACTTGATAAGCTAAGTTTGAAACATGAGCAATTACTTATGTCTCATGAAAAAGTTTTGGAAAAACTCAATTCTCTCACTAAAGCCTTTTTAAAGAAACTTGAAAAAGATGAGAGCTCATCACATGGGTCTATTGATCAATCACATATTGTTGCTAACCCTTGTGATGTAGGCAAGAAGCATGTATCCACTCTTGTGATGATTTACTTGATATACCATGTTCTTCAAATTTAGATGCTTGTTCTTCTTCTATATCTTCTGAGACTAACCTTTTGAAGAAGAACAATGAGCTCAAGAACGAAGTGAAGAATTTGAGCAACAAGATAGAGAGGTGTTATAACTCTCAAGTCACCTTTGAGCACATGATAAAGAACAAAAGAAGCTACGGTGACAAAAGTGGCATTGGCTTCAACAATGGCAAGGGCAAGATAAAGAAGAAACAAGAAGAAAAGAAGCTAGCTCATTTCATGTGCTACCGGTGCCATGAAATGGGACACCTTGCTAAGTGTTGCCCAACCAAGAAACCTCAAGTTGAGCCAAAAGCACAACCCCAAGTCATCCAAGTCAAGATCAATCATGAATCTAAAGTTGATGGCTTGAAGAAGAAGAAGAAAACAAGAAGGGGTGTGTCGGCGTTCGGAACCCGGGGGCGTCCTAAGCCAACGAGTAATCGTGTGCGTGTGTAACCCGTCCGGATGGGTGATGCAAGAAGAACACAGCGATTTATCCTGGTTCGGGCAAAGAAGGGCCCTACGTCCAGCGAGGGGAGAAGATTTGTATTATCTTGCACCTAAGTGCTTGTACAGGGGCGGATACAAGCGAAAAAGAGGATTCGAGGGGGGTCGAGTACAGAGCGAAGGAGTTATTCGGAGTCTAGGAGTCTGCCTAGGCGTATGTTTGGTTGTCGTGAGATCGTTGTCTTGTCTGAGTTCGTTGTCTCTTATCTGTTCGTCTCTACTGGGTCTCCTGGCGTCCCCTTTTATAGGCCAAGGGAGGCACAGGGGTACAAATATCCTGGTTCGATGACGCGGTGATGACGTCGCGGGTCGTGGTGGTCAACTTGAGGCCTCTGCAGGGACGTGCGCTGAGCATGGCTCGTTCTGTAGCGGCATGGCTCGGAGTTGACAGCCGTCCTTCGGAGTCATGGTTGCTGACCGGCGAAAGACGTGATCCCCTGTAGAGGACGTGCGAGTTCCTGTCGGGGTCGTATCGGGAGTTGTTGGCGCAGCTTTCGAAGTCGATGAAGGTTGACCGGAGGGTGTCGATGCGTACTCGAGGCCCCATCGAGGGGTAGCCTCGAGCGTAGTGGTTGAGCGGGTAAGATCGAATCGAGGGAATCCGACGTCGGTCGTTTGTCGTGTAGCGTGTCGAAGGGGGCCTCGAGCTGTCTAACAGCGCTGGGCATGGCGTAACAGTGCCGTGCAGACCGATGCACGTCCTCAGTATGGGCAGTAAAGCGGGATTCGACCATCGTACGGACCACTGTGCGGACACTATAGCCATACGATTCGACGAGGTTAGGTAGTTTTGTATTAAATGCGCTATCGGACGCAAAGGGAGTTGGTCGATCGAGGGGGGGCTCGATCCTCGAAGTATCGAGACGCCCGTCCCGTCGGGGGCCTCGACACTTAACGCGGGATCCTCCCGTCTCGAGCGATCATCAGCCGGTGACGTCAGCGTCTTGTCGAGGGTTAGATGGTGACGCCAGTGATTCTGTCGAGGGTTGCCCATTCGCACGAACGAAGTTCCGTCCTCGAGGGTAGGCTCGTTCGGCGGGTGATGTTACGTCCTCGAGGGTAGGCTCTTTCGGCGGGCGAAGTCCGTCCTCGAGGGGTGGCCCGAATTGTAACCTCGAGTGTACAGTACTAGTTCGTTCGGCAGTTTTTTAGTGTACAGTACTAGTCCGTTCGGTAGCCTCTCGAGCAGGCTTTGGCTTTGGGCCGTCGTCGTCCGTGGGTCGGCCCGAAGTGTTTCAGCCTGCGGGACTTTGTACGTCCGCGCGGGAGGCTACAGGAGGGGTCGAGTTGCCGTTTTTGCGGGATTTAATTCGGTAAACCCGAGGCTTTGGGGTACCCATTTCCTCGGTAACGACAGGGTGGAAGAGCAAGGCATCCAGCTCATATCCAAGATGCCAACAAGATGATGAGAAGATTCAAGAGAAGAAGAATTTGGCTCACATCAAGTGCTTAAAGTGTGGAGATATGGGACACTTTGCCTCAAAGTGTTCCAACAAGCTTGAGAAGAAGGCTCAAACGACTCATAAGAGGCAAGGCAATGAAGAGTATCACAAGAGCAATGAAGATAAGGCTCTACCAAAGAGAAGATGCTATTCATGCCGGGAAAGGGGACACATGGCTCATTCATGTCCCCTAGGTACAACTTCTAAGCCTATTTCAATTGATGCAAATAATATTCTTAGAAAGGATGGCAATGGTACCTCTATGGTTGCATTTGCAAAACATCCCGCTATCCATACTAACGCTATGCCTAACTATGTTGCTCCTAGTTTGAGAGGACCCAAACAAATTTGGGTACCATCAAAAAGTGGATGATTGTTTGTAGGTACTATTGGCATTGGAGGCTTGATTCAATTGATTTCATATTGTCCATCATTTGATTGAGTCAAGTATTGAAGCTTAGTGCTATTCCTATCCTAATGCCAAGACATGACAAGTGAAGTCCAAGTGCTACAACATACAAGTGCAATATTCAAGTTGTGGTGAACTATTAGTCATATTGGTTTCTTGCAAACTTTTGAGTTGAAGCTTGACAGTTGGATGATCATGAGCTATAAAGGTATATCTATAGTTGATCTAATTCATTTAGGTGCATATGAGTTGATTGAATTGGGTATATATGCATATGTTGCTTGCTATGAGATGTTTGATTGGACTAAATGCTTAGTAGTCAAATTTGGTTTGATTAGGATGGATATAATCACAAGATTACTTTTAGTAAGTGGTTTGCATTGATATATGTCTTGTGGAAGTATTCAAACAAGTTGATATCAAGTTTGATTCACTTTTGGTGAAGCATAGCTCAATTGCTTAAATCTGTCCATTAATTCCAAATCTGAGCTAGTTGAGAAGACAGCCATGTTTGATGAATCAAATCTATTGGGATTGGCTTGAAATTTGGTATACAAGCTCTACACTTATGATAAAATATGCTGTACAAAGTTCATGAGAATTGGATGAGAATTGCTACTGTTTTGGAGTAGTTCTTGTCAGCTTTACTGCAGCAGTTTTCAGCATGCAGCAGTGTGGGAAGATGTGAAATTTGGTAGAAATATAGAAGGCCAATGGAGCTCAAATTTTTACAGATGCTATAATACTTAGTTTTGAAAATATACACCAAATTTCATGACATTTGGAGCTGTACTTTTGGAGATATGACTTATTCTTTGAAGAGTACAAAATCTGTCGAGAAAGTGACAAACATTGGATATATCTAGAGTCACTCAAATTGAAAGGTCCTCAAATTGAAATCATGATTATAAGTGATTGAGGAACCTATGTATATTTTATTAAAGATCAAGATCAAGCTCAAGACCAAGAAAGAAAAGGATCAATCAAACAAAGGCAATTCAAGTGAGTGTCAAGGATAGTTCTTGGAGAGAGATCATTTCTCCCCACTATGGGGGCAAGCCACCCAAATGATGAGTTGGGAAAAACCAAGTGAGGTATACTTGGAAGGCCAACATAAAAGTGATGATCTAAGGATTATTGGAGCTATCAAAAGAGTTTATCAAGGAAGCAAGCAACACCCAAATAGAGAGCAATACAAGTCAAATCAAATGATGATTCAAGTGGTATTCTCCCATACAAGCAAAGATCAAAAGGAGAAGCAAGCCAACCACAACAAGGAAGTGCACTTGATCATATTAGTGGTTCTCATTTCATATAGATGAAGCATGGAATTCAAATTGGTATTTATTGGCTTCATCAAGCTTATCAATTGGACATCACATTGCTATTGGAGTAATAAAATTGGAATTCAATGACTATCCTCTACTCCAACGTAGCAAAGGTATCATTGTAATGTGCATGATCATTTCATAACGTACTAGTATGTGGTTAGTGCATATAGTACATACTTACTAGGATCATGCATGACATGAAAAGTTTATAATTCATAGTCTACCACTATTCCTTAAATAGTTGTTTGATCTAGTGGTATGAATGTGAATTTGTTCATGAGCTAGTGAACCCAAGTGCTTGATCTATTTTGGATTGCATATAAGTGACAAGTACAACATTGGCAAGATAACCCTTATTCTTTATGAGGCATGAAGAAGCTTGTCATTGGTTCAAACCAGACTTGAAAGCTTGTAGGCAAAACACTTTAGCTCAAGTCAAAGAGAAAGAAGCTCATTGTTGACACCAGAAGTGGAAAACGGATATACCGCAAGCGTACGGAAGTCAATGTAGCCTTCACTGGGAGTATTCCGGGTATTGTATTTTCCACAGGGAATGTGAAGTGAACTAATTAGGCTCAAGGTCATCTAGCGATGAAACAAAGAGTCTAGGATAATAGGATAGAGAGGTCTAGCTAGCAAAGATATCTGGTCATGGTATTCTAAGTATAACGAGGTTTATCACCTCCTCCCTTATTGGGGGCGATAGATGAAAAGGCAGGAGACAGAACCCCTACCAAGGTGACTACCCTATTCAGCCCCGCTCTCACTATGTTAACTTGCCTAACAACACGTACAAGGAACTATATGCCTAGCAAGGACTATCACTCTTGCGCTAGGTGTCTTGTAGTATGACAAGCAGCTCATACTGGTAAGATGTCGTCTAGACACCATGTCTACACTAATCTTAGTACTCTAGGCTTAGCGAAAGCTTCGAGCAATTCACCAAAGTAAAACAGCATGCCAGTAATGTATCTTAAAGTACCAAACTAGATAAATTACTAGAAATACTCGAATGTAAGACTTACAAGAAGCTTGCATCCACTGAGGCGCACCTTGGAGAAGACTCCCGACATGTCCTTGGAGACTCCTCACTCTCCCTCTACTACCATAGCTAAAATGCTAGAGAGTGGCTTCTCCTATGTTTCATGCTCTAAAGTGAAGGCCTATGGGGGTATTTATAGTGGGAGGTGGAGTAGGGGCTACTCCAACGCCACATCGGCGATCCACGTAACCTCCATCAAGCACCGTTGGATCAAACCACCTTGGATGGACACCCATGATGAAGCCACTGCATGGAGGCATATAGGAAGGCGGTGGGGAGGCAACCGACCTGGTTGGGCACCAGGTGGGGGTCGGCCGACCCCCCACTGACAGGTGGGCCCAGTTTGGATCTTCTGGAAGGTTGCTGATGTCAGTGGGAAGATGTGACACTTCGGGGCCCACCAAGTGAGGGTCGGCCGAACCTCCTCTATGTGAGGTGGGACCATGGGTGAGTGTCCCTACATGTCATAGAGTCCATCCCAAGTCTTGGTTATGTTGTTGTCACGTTGGTTCCTTCCTTGTGGGCCCATGGATCCATGTGACTTCATCTTGTACCGTTGAGATGAAACACACTTGTGATCCAAGGGTTGAACTTGCTTGGGACTGTGTTGGGAGGATCCTAGTGGTTTGGCAGAGTCAGAAAGGTCCCATAGGGGGTCGGCCGACCCCCCTTTGATGGAACCAAAGGTTCATCTTCGGCAGGTAGCTTCTAGGTGCAATTCTAAGCACAATGGTGGTGCTAGGCCCACCAAGGTGGGGTCGGCCGACCCCATCATTGTGCCCAATTTTTGCACATTGTCTCCGGAAGCAATGATATTGATGAATGTGAAGTCAGTTTGTCATTTGGCTATACCTGGTTGGCTGCCCATCTTTCCTATGGAGCTTTGGGACACTGAAAAGTACCTGTTCTGAGTGCCTGCAACAAATAATGACAAGTACATGTGGAACCAACTTATTTGTACCTAAGTCACTATGTGTTTGGTGGTTTCCTTCCAGAAAGAATGTCTTATTGATGGTTTTCATGGGGTAAAAACATGGTATAACTCCCATCAACAAGATCCCCCACACTTAAGTCTTTGCTCGTCCTCGAGCAAAGGTTAGAGAGAAAGATAAAATATGATTATGACATATTTAAGATATTAGCAAACACAAAGCTTGACTCATGACATATCTCATACAAGTGGGTTATGTTTTACTGTCTAGCATATATCCTTCAGATGTTGAAAAATGAAACAACTCTCAAAGCAAAGTCATCTTCCTATTTTCATATCCTTTGTGCTTAGAGTTTTTGATAATGGTTTTCAAAGAAAGCACATAGTTCATTCTTACACCTCAAATAGTACTCTCAAGTCACTTAGTAAGTATATGATGCCTCACCAAGGCATAGCATAATGTTGCCTTCTTTTGTTTCATCCTACATCTATCACGCTTATGTGGGGCTCAGGTAGGGATAAACAAGATAGCATACTTGCGTTGCATATATTGTAAAGTCAAACAAGGATCCAAGGAGAAGAATGTCACAATCCTAAATCAAGATGTGCAAGTGTGTGGAAAATGATGGAATGGAATCCTAATTCTAAATATTTTTGGCACTCCATGCGTCATGACTCTCTTTATTGGATGGAGTGAAACTTTTGAGGGATATGAGCGAAACGATCATATATCCATTTTTTTGAACGGGTAAAACTTTCTTTTCCTGTTTATTTATTGCATCTCTCATGCCCTTTGGCATGTTTTTTTAGCATAGCCTATATCCTTTATTGGCATATGAAGAACTTTTGAATGGAGAGATATCATGATTGCGAATGCAGGGAGTAAATTTTGCATAGGGAATGCACGACTCTCAGGATAAGAGTCGGTATTTTTATTTGATAGAAAGGATGCGCAACTCTCAGGATAAGAGTTGGCATATTTTTTTGGTGGATGGATGGGTGCATGTTTATGCGTACTTCCAGTGTAGAAGCAGCATGTGTATATGTGGCGTGTAAGTGATCTTGATCTTAGGACTGACATAATTCTCAACTAGGGTCAACAAGGTTTGACCAAACTCAACATAAGTACAAGTAGCATATATAGAAGGGGTTTCAAACATGGTATGAACATCTATGGCTTTGGTAGGAATTTTCTTACTATCAAGGAGTAAGTGACACTATGGTTTTATGACATTTTTGCTAATAAGTCTCTAAGCACTTTGAATAGAAAAGGTATGAATCATGAGCTAAGAACCATATCACATTTGTCAACAACCAAGTCAATATGATATTCGTATCAAGATATGTGACCCACAAGTATAAGCATATGCGAAAGTTAAACTTTATGACGCTTTATCTGTGACGCATTCACCCTTTTAATGTCATAAATCATGTCACTTTTCATTTTGATGCAAGTATTCTTGTTTTTATTTTTTATTTTATTTTAGCAAAAGAAAGCAAATAAAAGATAAAAGTAAAAATGAAAGTACAGAGGGGGATTAGGAGTGGCAAACCAGTCAGGAGGCATGTAGATGATGAGTGGATGCTGACTGGTGGGTCTAGGGCTCCAGGGTGGGGTCAGCCGACCCCACTTGGGCTTGCCCATTGCTACCATCTGAATCTCCTCTGTTGAACACGTACTTCTGCAAACTTATGTTCCCGTTGGCCTTCAAAGTGGGGTTCGGCCGACCCCCTACTTGGGTCAAATTTTGCCTTGCCAATGTGTCAGGCCATGTGCTACGCTGTGGTATGTTCATAAAGTTCAGAGACATAGTTGGGGGTCAATCGACCCCCCCACACTTGGGTTCTTGAGTATCCTGAAATGCAACGACATGGAAAACATCAAATGCAGGTGTCCTACTGGTGGCAACACACCAGCAGAACAAAATTGTGCTCATTTTATTCACTGGATCATAGGCACATTTTACGATGATAAAGATTGACTTAGCTATGTTCCTAGCATATCCATGAAGAGGTTTGAGATGTCTCAAGAAAGAGGTCAAAGAAGGAGGTCCTTATGCCCCTTTGTTGTCTCTAAGTGTGCAAAACGCACTAAAGACCTTCTCCATGACTTTCTTCTCAAACAGTCATCCTCAAAACACTTCAATTGCTCATTGGTTATGGAGGACTAACATTCCATTGGATGGTCTTTGGATGAGCTGGTAGAGTTCTATAACTACTTCTTCTCCTCTGAGGTGAACAAGGGAACACAACTTCCCTTGTCCCATCTTACCACCAACTACCATTGTGGTCTAAAAGATGGGCATCAAAGGCATGGTAGAGCTCTTCCTCGAACACAACAGCCTCCATGGTGACCTCTAGTTTTCTCAACAGGTCTCCCCATGATTGAAAGGGCCCTCACTAAAGGAACTAGTGGCATTTATGCTAGTGGGGGCCACGATGAAGCTACTCTAGTTAACTTGGGTGACGTCAAGGAGGCTAGCAGGTGTTGAATTGAAGATGAGGAGAAATATGATGAAGAAGAAGAGGAGAGATCAAAGGGAGCTATTGCTAAAGATTGCAACCCTTTTTTCCACAAGAGTTGCAACTAGGGATAGCTTCTAAGTACTGGTAAAACACTCTGGGTCAAAAGGATCTTATGCCTAGGTGGCCCGACCCCTGTTTTGGGGGTACGGAGCGAACAGGCTTTGGATTAGTAGTTCCTGACATGGCAGAGATGTTTGGCAAGGATGAGTTCTAGCATGTCAACTTCTTCTATCAAGATTCATGCTCATGGAAAACTTCAAGAAGGTGACCACTTACCTTAAAGATAATGAGTTGTAGTATTGGTCCTTCTTGGTTGCATCAAAGTTCTCCTTGGCCAAATAACTTGACCTTTGACCATGAGCCTCAATTTGTCTCCATGAATGATCCCATGACTTACCCATAGAGATGTCAATGTTCTTGCTACAGGGGTTAGACCAAAAGTGCAACCAAGTTCCATGCAAGTATGTTTGGTTCAATAACCAAGCTTAACACCATGTCTTGTTTGATTAAGGTAGTCTATTTAACCTAAGCACCATGCTTAATTTAAACAAACTATGGAGGTATGATCGTTCGAACGATTAGTACACCCAAACCAAAGCATGCTAACATATAGAAAAAGGAAGCATGATAGGAACCAAGATTCATTCTACTAGAGACAAGAGAACGAGTGGTGAAGACAAGAAGCATTTTTTTAATTTTATTTTAGAGGGTAGAAGACAAAAGTAATAGAGGTGCACTAAACAAAAGGAAGGGAAAGTGACATACCAGTCAAGAAGTATGGGTCAACACAATGGAGGTTGACTAGTGGGCTAAGGGGCCCATGGTGGGGTTGGCCAACCCCACCTTGGAGGCTCCAACCCCTTTGGTTCTTCCCTTGTGCATTCTTACCTCTAACGATATGTTCCTGCACTAATGCTTTTTGCTCGGGGTGTCCTTCAATGCCCAAATTTGTTCAAGGGGGTCAAATGACTCCCCCACACTTATTGTAAAGTGTGCCCTGTGTCATGAGAACCAAAAAACAACATCAAGTGCAGGGGTTCTACTGGTGGCAACACAATGACAGAACTACAAGTCTTACTACCCTAGGCAAGTTAGGCACACAAGTTGCAAGATGTTAATTTGAAGCCAACTTGTGGGGCCTAGCTGCAAGACTCCATACCACTACAAGTTGAAAGATTTATCAAATGAGCAAGGACTTGATGATAGGATCAAATGATAACTTCCATGCTCATTGATAGGATCTTCCATCTCAAGGAGTAGATAAGCACTTTCCTTTACATGACATTCCAAATCCTCCTCAAGACTTGGATACGTCACGGTTGCTTATGAAATCATCTTAAGCTCACCCCTTGGATTGAGAACAGGACTAGATTCTACCCTTGTGCTAACAGATTGGGAAGTCTAAATAGGTAGGTATTCTTTGCCTATTCTATGACCAAGCTTCTCATTTCCCAAAGCATTCACCAAGATCTGCTCAATTGGCCTTCTGATAAAAATGATATGAAAGGATAGTCTAGGAAGGTCAATGATGTGGGAATCTAGGGAGGCCTTTGGATCATCAATCACTACAGGCATGCCTTGAGGAACTCCTAAACAATCAAGGATTTGGCCATTTGGGAGCCTAAGAAATTTTTTTGAGATTAGAGTAGGTGATTCTTTGGTGAACAAGAAAATGAGGAAGAGCACCATTGGGATCATCAGGATAAGGATGAGTTTAGTTCATCCAAGATCCTAGGTTTTTCCCAATGTACTACTTGAGAACTTGAGGCATAAAATAGTGCTAATTTGGGAAGTTTCTAAATAGATCCCTTCTAGAGAGCATTCCCAAAGCTAGCAAGATCATCTAAGAGTTAGCCTCAAAATTGAAGGAGTGATCTAGAGGATGGATTTCTTCCTCCTTCGATATTTGTGGTATTTGTGGTTCAAGTTCAACAGTTTGGAAGGTGGCTAAAGGAATTTCGGCTGTCGTAGGCTCATCCCTAGGAGACTGATTTTCCTCAGGAGCTTCGATATGATCATCAGTGTAGGGGGTGTTCTCGAGAATAGTCACAAGAACAGCCTTACCTTCACTAATGGGTAAATGAAGGAATGCTCCCTTAGAGGCTAAATCAAGGAATTGTGCGGAGGCTTGGCTAAGTCTGAGGTAAAAATGTTGCATAAGGATTGGCTCGGTTATAGCTAAGTCTGGGCCAGAGGATGCTAAGTCAGTAAGACACGCCCAGGCTGCACCTAGAGACTTCTTCTCTTCTTGCTTGAAGTTCAAGACATCTCTATGAAGATGAGTTATGCGGGAAATGGGAAAATAGGTAAGGAAAAACTTGGCTTGCAGCTTCTCCCATTCTCCTCCTACACTACCTACATAGCGAGTGTACCACCGTCTAGCTTTTCTTGTCAAAGAGAACGGAAATAGCTTCACTTAAGGGTTACTCGCCTCATCCCTTTGATGTGAATGCACAAACAATGTTGTTCAAAATCACGTAGGTGTGTATAGGGATTCTCGTCTCCTTCTCCCGAAAAGGGATTCTCCTAAACCATCGCTATGAGACTCGGGCGAAGCTCATAGTGATAGGCCAAAATGGCTTTTGATGAACTCGGTGGCTCTAACTCAGCGTCCACTGGAGCCGCGTAATCAAAAAGAGTTGTTTGATTCATTGGATGTGTAAAAGGTTTTAATCAAACAAAGATAACAAACAACTTCTAACCTAGTTAAAACAGCTATCGTTTCTCGGCAACGGCGCCAGAAAGCTTGTTGACACCAGAAGTGGCAAATGGATATACCGCAAGCGTACGGTAGTCAATGTAGCCTTCACCGGGAGTATTCCGGGTATCATATTTTCCACAGGGAATGTGAAGTGAACTAACTAGGCTCAAGGTCATCCAGCGATGAAATAAAGGGTCTAGGATAATAGGATAGAGAGGTCTAGCTAGTGAAGATATATGGTTATGGTATTCTAAGTATAATGATGTTTATCACCTCCTCCCTTACTAGGGCGATAGATGAAAAGGCAAGAGACAGAATCCCTAAAAAGGGGACTACCCTATTCAGCCCTGCTCTCATTATGTTAACTTGCCTAACAACATGTACAAGGAACTCTATGCCTAGCAAGGACTGTCACTCTCGTGCTAGGTGTCTTGTAGTGCGTCAAACAGCTCATACTAGTAAGATGTCGTCTAGACACCACGTCTACAATAATCTTACTACTCTAGGCTTAGAGAAAGCTTTGAGCAATTCACAACAGTAAAACAACATGCCAGTAATAAGACCATATACTTAAAGTACCAAACCAGATAAATTACTAGAAAGACTCGAATGTAAGACTTACAAGAAGCTCGCATCCACCGAGGCTCACCTTGGAGAAGACTCCCGACATACCGGGACTCCTCCTTGGAGACTCCTCACTCTCCCTCTACTACCATAGCTAAAATACTAGAGAGTGGCTTCTCCTATGTTTCATGCTCTAAAGTGAAGGCCTATGGGGGTATTTATAGTGGGAGGTGGACTAGGGGCTACTCCAACACCACGTTAGCGATCTGCGTGACCACCATCAAGCATCGTTGGATCAAACCACCTTTGGAACTGCCTTGGATAGATGCCCATGATAAAGCCACTGCATGGAGGCATGCAGGAAGGCGGTTGGGAGCCAACCGACCTGGTTAGGCACCAGGTGGGGGTCGGCCGACCCCCCACTAATAGGTGGGCCCAGCCTGGGTCTTCTGGAAGGTTGCTGTTGTCGGTGGGAAGATGTGACACTTCAGGGCCTACCAAGTGAGGTTCGGCCGACCCCCTCTATGTGAGGCGGGACCATGGGTGAGTGTCCCCACATGTCATAGAGTCCATCCCAAGTCTTGGTTATGTTGTTGTCACGTTGGTACCATTGAGAGGAAACACACTTGTGATCCAAAGGTTGAACTTGCTTGGGACTATGTTGGGAGGATCCTACTGGTCTGGTAGAGTTGGGAAGGTCCCATAGGGGGGTCGGTCGACCCCCCTTTGGTGGAACAAAGGTTCATCTTCTGCAGGTAGCTTCTAGGTGCAATTCTAAGCACAATGGTGGTGCTGGGCCCACCAAGGTGGGGTCGGCCGACCCCATCATTGTGCCCATATTTTACACATTGTCTCCGGAAGCAATGATATTGATGAATGTGAAGTCGGTTTGTCATTTGGCTATACCTTGTTGGCTGCCCATCTTTCATATGGAGCTTCGGAACACTGAAAAGTACCTGTTCTGAGTGCCTGCAACAAATAATGACAAGTACATGTGGAACCAAGTTATTTGTACCTAAGTCACTATGTGTTTGGTGGTTTTCTTCTAGAAAGAATGTCTTGTTAATGGTTTTGATGGGGTAAAAACATTGTATAACTCCCGTCAACACTCATGAAAACAATGTAGTTCAAGAATTGGGCATAATTGACAAATTCAACAAGTGGTGACCTAATGGTAGTTCTTGCAAGATATGTCTAGGATATCACATTCCTTCACGTGGCATACACATCATTCATTCAAGTGACATCTAGTACATGAAGAAGGTGTTTCCACAAGTGATCCTCAACTTTAAGTAATCAATGTAAATCAAGAAAGCTACCCTCATCAACAAGTTGGTTGACCCTTGCTATGACATAGGGGGAGTGCCCTATTCATATTCACACATGGTGTGCTTGCAACTACATGTGGTTCTTACACATGGTGTCATTCCAACATATGGTAGTGCCATCAAAATGAAGATTCAAGAACATCAACATCTACCCAAGTCCAACTCTTTGCATCAAAGGACTCACCCTAGCCATGGTACAAGAGGCTAATCTTTGAATGGTATCACATTTACATAGAATCAAGAGACACATCCATGTGGTATTGGGCTACACACCTTTATGGTGATTGATGACAAAGGGTGAGATAAATGTACAAAGATATGCGAGAAGCATATTCTAAAGAAATTAGACAAAGATGGGAGGAGACATGGACTTGGACCAAGAGGAGCAATATTGAAAAATTGAGGAGGATCAAAAATTCTTGGACAAGAGATGCATACAAGTAGGGGGAGCAAGCTCATGAACTTGGTTGTTTGCATTCGATATGTGCATATTCATGTGCTTGCTTGCATTTTCATAAGTGTTTAAATTCAATATGCAATGCTTGTGTGGTGTATGCTAGTCATAGAACTTGCTTGATGATATGATAACTAGCATGCATAGGATAGTAAGCTAGATACATGTGTTCTTTCTTGTGATACTAGAGCCTTGTTTATAATGTTGATCTCATGAGGTATCTAGTTTTTTTGTATGTGATATCTAGCTAACCATGATGCCAAGGATGAATTCAATGGTGCAACTCTGATTGGTATCATGCTTCAAAGGTTTATCTTATACAACTTAGCATCACTTAGTAGTGCTAACTCTCCCAAAATTTCCATATTTGTACATGTGTGCAAGCTTCAATTCAAACCAATTGAGCACATATGTAGGGGGAGCCATCACTACCAAGTTGACTTTGTGGTACTTATCCAAATCATAACATTAAGCTTAAATGTTGGATAAGTGGCATAGAGTCCAAATACTCTTAATTTCCATATCTTTGTAGAGTTGTCATCAATTACCAAAAAGGGAGAGATTGAAAGGTCCCTATGTGATTTTAACAATTAAGTGACAACTTTAGGTTGGACTAATGTGTTAAATTGAGAACACACAGAGATTAGTCCACATATGATAATGTGCAATGAAGGAGCTTAATTGCATATGTGACATGACATGGAGTCATGTGACCAAGATGGAGAAGATCAAGATGAGGCTTGGCTCGATGGACCAGTGGATGTGTGAAGGACGAGTCAAGGCTTTGAAGCAATGGACCATGAGACGGTAAAGCTTGATCAAGACTTGGTGCCAATGGACCATGAGACAGTGAAGAGCAAGTGAGGTCAAGATCGATGGACCAAGAAGGTTGCATGATGATATGAAGTGGATCATATCATTTGATAATCGTGTCGGTGCATATGTTGCATTGGCACATTGGAGGAAGACGATGGAAATGGAAATATGCAAGGAAAAGGTGTAACCTAGGGCATTTCATTTCATCGGTCATGAGGAGAGTAGATAAGTTGATGACCGGATTTAGGATTGATAGCCGTACTATCAAGTGGGGCAAACTTGTTTGCATATCGGTCATCTAGTGCCACTTGAGCGATTTAATTTTACGACGTGTTAGGATCAAGTGGCATTGTGAGAGCAAATGAAAATACTTTGAAAATTATTGTGAAAATTCTAACACACATGCACATGGTAATGTGCACTTGGTGGTGTTGGCACTTTTACAAAAGTAAAGGAGTTGGAGACGTTTCGGAGTTCTCTGGACACTAGGATGGATCTTAGAGTGGAGTACTACTTTGATCTATTATGAAATGGATCAAGTGGCCATGTGGGTTGTGTAGACCTCTGATTTAGCTTTCCAACAAGTCCAAGATCATCGAAAATGGAGTTCGGAGCTAAGAGATATGCCCGATTTACTGCGGGGTGGTCTGCTGCTCAAAGAGCGTTGGACGCTGAGCGTTGGACGCGTCTAGAGGGGCATTGGACGCATCCAGAGGGGCATTGAATGCATCCAGAGAGCATTGGAAGCTACTCAGAGCTGACCATGTGGACGCGTTCAGTGAGCGTCGGAGGCTGGACTCCGCATCCAACGGAGTCCAACGGTCAGATTTTCAAACTTGCGTAATTTTGTATAGTGTCAGAGGCGTCTTGTGATGAGCGTTGGACACGTCCAACGTGTGTATTTCAGGTAGTTTGACATGGAGGCTTGGCGCATGAATTTGTATAGCATCGGACATGTCCGACGCAGGGCGTTGGACGCATCCAATGCTCCCGAATATAGCCGTTTGAGAGTGTAACGGTTGGATTTCGAGGTGGGGCTTATAAATAGCCCTTTGGCCGGCCTTGGCCAATGGGGAGCACACTTTGGCCTTGGTGGCTTGTGTGGTAGTGTTTGGGAGCCCTCTAACTCACTCATGCTTGATAGTGTTCATCCGATCGATTGAGAGAGCGATTCTAGTGCATTGCATTGAGAGATTGCATCGAGTGGCACTAGGTGTTTATGTTGCAAGTCAGTGTGCTTGTTACTCTTGGAGGTTGCCACCTCCTAGATGGCTTGGTGGCAAGAGACTCGATCGAAGCATGCAAAGAGCTTATACGGTGCTCTGGAGAAGAGCTTGTGAGGGGTATTGTGCTCACCCCACGGGAGATTGCGAAGAGCAACTCTAGTGGAGATCATGGCTTGGAGGATCTCCATCTTGTGTTGGTTTCAACACACCCGAAGCTGTGGGTTTTGCTAGCCAACGCCATTTATCATGTGAAACTCCAAGTGGGTGCATCGCCACAACAGGACGTAGCTTGGTGGCAACCAAGTGAGCCTGGTGAAAAATTGTCATTTTCATCTTGTTCCACACTTCACGGTGGTTTGCATCTCTATTTACAAGCGTGTGTTTACATTTATATATATTGTGCTTGTGTTGTTGCTCTTGTAATAAGTTAGCTTGTGTAGCTATCTAGTTGCCTTCTAGCTTGCATAGCATAGAAGTATCTCTTGTGTGGCTAATTAGCTTGTGTAGTCTAATTAGTTGTTTTTCTTAGTTTGTGTAGCTATGTAATTTAAGCTTTTGGGTTCTGTTTGTATAACCTTGTCCTTGAGCATCTAGTGAGCTTAGGTTGGCTTTGTGCTTTTCTCATTAGAATTGTGTAGGAGCTCCCTCGGTTGCTAAAGTACTAGTTGCTTAGGTTTGTGTGACCTTGCAAGCTAGACTTATTTAGGAGAGCTCAAGCTAGATTGACACCTTGCTTTCTTGTTTAGGATCTTTTTCAAGGTGTGTCTAGAGTCATAGTTAAGAGGGGTGAAGTCTTGGCTAGACCTATAGTTTTAATTCTACATTTGTTTTGGTTAGCCGGTGCGATAAGTTTTTGAAAGGACTATTCACCCCCTCTAGTCTGTCATCTCGACCTTTCAGCACCGGCTTATACCTGGTCTACTAGGTACCTACGGCTTATAGCTCTATGCTTAACACGGACGTGGGGGATTACAAAGAACGGACGGGACAAGGTCACTCCCCGCCGCCTACCACTTCAACTGTACATGAAAGGTGCAACCGACGGTAGCCTCGAGCCTAGACACCACATCTAAGTTGTCAACCACTACTCTAGCATGATCAAGGTTTGCCTGACAAGGAGGGCCCTTCCACCAAAGCACCCTCCACAAGGACGGCCGATGATCCCGTAAGTAAATAGAAGGTAAAGCTAAGCTAAACAAAGAACTTTTATCAGACTATAAGAAACACGAGCACTTACTTAGATAAGATCCCATGAAGTAGAGAAGCACTTGTTCATAGAAGTACAAGCTTAGGGAGACACCGACAAGCCCAGCACTTCCCCGCTCTCTTCCCTCACATCTTGCTCTCTCTAGCTCTAGATAGCTACTAGGGCACAGCCCTATGTAGGGGTGCTCTAGCTCTAAGCTTGTGGTGGCTCTTCTCCCTTGAGTGTTGATCAAATGAGAGAGGAGTGGTCCTCCTTTTATAGGTGGAGAGGAGGGGGTCCTTGGAAATGTGCCATCCCCACATGGAAAGGAGCAAACCGGCCTCCATAGGGCGGTTTCACACCTTCCATGTGGAGTGCACACCAGAACTGACCTCCCCACATCGGTTTGGACCGCCTCGTCAAGGCTGGTTTGGACCCAAAAGTCGGGCGCGCGCCCCTCCCCTGGCATGCGACCGTGGTTCAGAATGAAATCAGCCCAAATTTGGTGGACGTGCTCCTCCTGGTGTCCTGAGTTGGCCCATGTGGTGCACTCACCGAGTTGGGATGATTTGACATGGGTTTTAGTTTAACCTCCTCTCTTCTGGGCTCTAGCGACTGGGCCTTCTGAGTCTAGGCCTTGGTTGCATGGTGGACCAGCCTTTATTTGGCCCTTGGCCCACATATGATGAATGGTTAGGCCTTCTTCATCTTGTTTTGATATGGGCCAAAGTAGGATTACTTATTTCTTTTATATTCCTCTACTTTTGTACCACTTTAGGTGTGTTTCTGCATAAGCCCTACAAAACTAGTGAAACACCGAAACTCAGGGAAAGCATTAGCATAAAGCCCTATTCACTAAGTTTGGTGTGCCTTTTATATTGTTATTGGCGGTATAAAAAGTGAGTTAAGCACCGCCAACACATGCTTGGTTGCAGAAAAAGGGTAACTGAACTCACTTGGGTCCAGTGGAGTAGTAAAGGTTTGAACAAAGCCCAATCGAATCTGCTCCCAATTATCAGAGGGTGGAGCAACTGCATCAGCCTCCTATTGGTTGTCCATCTAGGCATTTTGAACATGTTGTACACCATGGATGTCCTAAAGCCCAATTGAGGAAGAAGAACTACCATTCTAAATGATCTGATCCAATCCATATCCCGAAGGCCCATCTGACCCATATGAGAGAACAAAGGGCCTAGACTAAAGATCATGAAGGTACTCTATAGTAGAAGCACTTGGGGGGATAACAACATTAACTGAGGATGACTCTATTGGTCTAGGTCATTAGCTGGCATCTCAGGGGAGTCGATGTGAAGGTAATCAATAAGTTCATGCTCATGAACCTCTTTAGGAATAATTGGTTGCAAGTTGTTGAAATCTAGGAAGTCCACAATCTAAACCTGAGGAATATGCACATTAGAATCAGTGTCAGTATCTGCATCCATGACAAGCACTCCCTCATCATCTTGATTACCTTCTTGAAGGGCTACAAAAGCCTCTAGGTTGGCAACTTGGGTAATCTCCTCTATAGGCTATATCAGATGGTCTTCAGTAGCTTTAGGATTCTGTAATGCAGGCTAAATAGGAATTACGAGAGGAGCCTCATTATCAGCAATTGGGGCAACCCCATTCTGAGCATCCTGAACAACCACATTATTCTCATTATCATTCTGGGGATTGGGTGCCCATCCTTGATTGTTGGGAGCCTCATCTTTAGCATTGGGATCTTCTGGAGGAGGAGGGGGCCTGCCGAGGATATTCATATCCATGATAGTCATATTGGTGAGGATTTATATCATCAGGATCCTCAGGAGGAAAGGCTTCATCAGGGGCATGGAATCAAAGCATGGTAGCATAGATGATTTCACACTGAACTGTCCAGTTATCAGATCCATGATTTCACAAATGGCATCTCAATTTATATATTCAGAGGAAAATGAGGATCAGATGGCCAAGGAAATTCATAGCCAGAGAGGGATCATGGATGATGTTGCAGAAAAGTCTTTGTAATTTGGTCACCTCTTGCCACCTGCTCCCTCGATCTGTCAGAATATAGGTCATCCAAGCATTTTAGCGCTGTGCATCAAACATCGTCTGAATGTGGACATTCCTGTGTCTAGATGCATTCACTGGCCAGTGAACTTGGACGCTGGGCATGCAGCAGAGCCAAAATGACTTACATTGAGGAACAGAGAGAGAGTACCCTTGCACTGCTCTATACTTATCTTTGACTAAAGGGAAAAATAGACAGACATGCATGGCCGGGACGGCTATTTGGCTGATGTGAGTAGAAATAAGCCATAGTACGGCTGATAAGCCATGTACATGTAGTGTCTTGGTGAAATATCACTTTGTACGTATGTAGAAGCTCTAGTGATAATTAGCTGTAGTTGGTAGTTCAAATTTCAGAACCTAGGCCAGTTTGAACCGATTGGAAATAGATGGAACCTGTTGCAAAAGTCTAGGTTGTCCTCTGTTCTCTCTTCTCAAACCCATCCAATTTCGTGGTGTGTGTGGTGAGGTTGAGGGTGTCACGTAGGTCATCAGACCAACAATTGTTATCAAAATCGATGGTCGGATAGATCAAAATTGATGTTAGTCATAGGTGGCTATTCCCTCTCCCTAGATTGGCGGGGATGCTAGCCATCTCAATCAACAAAGCAGCAACTGCTCGTGGTGAAGAGGATGGTGGAGGAGGTCAGGAACACTATGTACTCCATGCTCACCGCACCAACTACGACGACCGTGTGGTACTGAAGGTTATTTTCTAAGCAACATGAAATAATCAAGATGCCCAATAGGGATGGAATGGGATAATTACAAATTTTCCTGGAACAACTAAATACTACCGCTTAGCCCATTTCACCACTTATTCTATGACTGCACAAAGTTTTTACACCTTAGGTTCTAATCCTACTCTAGCATGACAACGGATGAGATGAAGGGGTATTTATAGCCCAAGGGTAAGGAACTTGTCATTATCACCTCCACTCAACCTTCACAGGCGCACCAGAAGTGTCGGGTGCAAGCCATTAACTATAGGAGCATCAGGTGCATGAGGTCTGCTGCTCACCAAACATGTCCTCTAAGTCTTGTGCCTCAAACACCGGATAGTAGACCTCTCAATCTGGACCCTATCAGATTGGGAGTTCGGTGCACCACTAGACATATCTGGTGAGTGCACGGGCTCCATAATCAGGTTGCATGGTTCTCTAATAACCCTTTCCTATGCATACCAAATGTATAGGTGCTTCACCTTTTCTTTTCTTTTGAAGATGGTACAACTTGCACATCCGATGTAGACGGAACATGTCTGGTGCATCTGTAGCACCACCACCGACCAACTCATCCATTTCAAACACTTTTTGAGTTGGCTTTGATCTCAAACTTGTCTTGGGCTTCTAGAAAGCTATCTAGTGCTAGTTTTCATAAATGTGCACCACATCTGCTTACTAGACTCAACTAGATCAAGGTACCCACTCATGCCCCCTTTTATAATACAACTAAAGACAAAACAAAGATCCTCGCTAACTAATACCCATCAACACCACTCTAAGTGTCCCTCGACACCATTAACACTTAAAACAAGCGGGTCTTTAATCTTCCTACTCATCCTTGCAAAACCAAAATTGAATATCATCAATAGGGTCACGAAAACCATAATTGACCGATTCATCACCATTATCCACTACAACAGGAGATTTATTAGAGGCAGGCAAAATAGATTTGCGGAGGCAGGCATTGCAACCACCTTCAATCAAAGGCCTCTGTTAATGGAGGTAGTAAGGAGGTGGCTTCCTTGCGCCTCCATTAATCGATCCACCAAGGCAAGCACATTAAAATGTCTCCTTGCTTAATCGATAATAAAACAAAAAAGTCCAAGAGCCTACCCGGTGCCACATAAAGGAGCCACCTCCATGCCATGGATCTAGACCACAATCGTCCCTAGATCCAAGAACACTCAACCTCCCCCTTGCCTAATCTGAGTGCGGGCGGCCTCCTCCATGCCAAATCTGAGGAAGAAAATGAGAGCGGGGAGAGAGGAGCAAGGAGAGATAGAGAGTGAAAGAAAGAAGAGTGGATCCATCAGTTACCTATGTAGAAGATTAGTTTGATCGCAAGGTCGGCCTCCTCACTGTGCGGCTAGATCTAGAGGAGCTTGTGGCTGCGTTGCTCCATCAGATCAAGTTCGCGAGTTGGGGGCACATGATGGATGGTCACGCCGGACTGCCACACGCTGCCATTGCTAGGCACGCAGCGAGCGGTTGGCGACACTGGGCAACCTCGCGTGGTGTTGTGGATGGAGGAGAGGGCGGCAAAGGGAGGAGAAGGCACTGGAGGGAGGAGAGGACGTACAGGAGGGAGAAGAGCGTCGGGGGTTGGAGAGGGCGCCATGCGGTTGAAGAAGGAAGAGAGCGAGTGAGGCTAAAACCCTAAGTGTATGGTATATATACGTGTGGTTGGAACTGAGCCTCCTGGGCTTCGCCTGGACTAGAATTGGGCCAGTTTTTTTGGAGGCTAACTTTCTAGTGTGCCTGCCTCTGAAATAGAGTTATGGCGGTGGTTGCCTTAAGTTGACTGCCTCTGAAATCAAATGTTTTTGGAAAATTTTATCTTAATACGCCTACCTTTCTAAATCAATTTTATGAGATGTGAAACATGACCACCGCGGTAAATGAAAAATGACTGCATCCGTTAATAGCCAATGATTTTAGGAGGCAGTTGAATATTGTCCCGGTCTCATTATTATTAATGTTTTGGGCACCGTCTCCTAAAATTATTTGTGTAGTAGTGATCATGACCTATCTTTTATTGCCTCTGCATGTCACACGTTAGCCACAATATGTGTAGTCATTAATTGTTGAAACCGAACTAGGGACCTAGAACAAACGGTTAGAACGTTCATGCATACCAGGTCCACATGTACTCAAAGCATATGAATTAAGCGCAAATACAAGTAAAACAGCTTGTTTAACATGGAGTATAGCAAAAGCATAATAAATGAGCAATACAAGAGACATGATTATAATAAAGATAGAGCAATACATCCCAAAGTACCATATCACACACAAGCAAACACAAGTACCATACAATAAAAATCATATTTTTATATTAGGGGCACTTTTCTTAATTCAACCACCCCTAAAAATAGATATAATTCCAGGTGTGGTTCACTTAACATATATCCGTCTCTCAAAATAGATTTCTAGGGATGAAGGTTTGTTAACTACAATGCACCTTGTCATTGTTAGAGGCGGGTTTGCACCACCCTTGAAAATTTTTTGAAAATACTGCCCTATATTATATATAGACAACCCAGGAGCCACAGTGGAAATATCATATGATATTGTATTACATCTAATCTAGTATGCTTTTATTTCACCATTGACAATAGTCAGAAATTTTCTCGATTGGCATGCAAAATAGAAGGGATTTTTGGAAGTATATATACACCCATCGTCAGGACTACATGCATGGGCGACCAAAATTATAGCAGGTACACCACATTTAGTTTTGTTACAAAGTGCATGAATGTTCATCATATTTTAATTAATCCTAGATGCTGCAATACATTTTTCCTTAGCAAATGAAAAATATTTGGCCAAGTAAATGGTACGGATTACAGTAGTGTTCAAGGCTTGAGACCAGGGCTTGAGAGCTGAGAGTAAAGTTGCTTAATTTTATTCTGCACTCCTGCCCGGAGGAAATGGAATTACTACTTCATGCACATGGTAACAATATTGAAAAGGTTCTGGGGAGGGTTAGTATCATCATATTTCACTAGTATTCTGCAATAAAATCACTGTTGAACAAATTACTGCACATATATGAAATAATACATCTGAAGTTTGTAATTGCATTGGATAGAGTTCATGTTATCAGAAAGACTCTGCTTGGCGCTTGCTCCCTGATAAATTATGTCCTTCAGGCATATATTCAGTGCAATTTCGAACCAATTGAATAATTGAAGTATAAGGGGGTAATCTTGACTGCCATGTCAATATAATTTTTTTTTGACAAGACATGTCAATATATTAAACTCTCTTACGGGCCTAACATAAGGATCTAACAGTAGTTCTCCAAGGGTCACCGTTGGTAGTTCTTTGGCTGGAGCATATGTCGTGCTACTGCTACTAGTATAAGGTATGATGCGAAGGGAACTAACAGGACCTAAATGGAGGTCGGTCATGTCTACCACACGGCCTTGATCCATAAGTAACTTTGGGTTTTCCCTATATGCGAACAGATTCTTCTGAAACATTTTTTCTGCCTGTTCAGTATGGAAAGCCAGAATTGAGCATCCTAGTTGCTTCTCAACACGTCAGCAAATGCATTTGCTGCGATTAGTGATCCAAACTGATGGAATTCCTTTGCTAAGTCGTGGATGTTCTGCCGGGTCTGCACATCCAAATGCTAGATTTTTGAAGAGAAACCAAAACTCATCATATGACAGAGCATCAAGAAAGATTGACCTTACTGACCCAAACCTTGCTAATCTTCCAAGTTTGCTTATGATGATCACCTTGACTCTTATATTATTGTTTGTTCTTCTGAGCAATGAATAGAACTCATTCCATTGCACGTCATCAACATCTGAAACAAACTCCACAACAAGTGACCTCCCCACCATGGCCTCTTCATGATTATTAATGATATTCAGAAAGTTGGCTCCATTCAGATGCAAAATTCAAGTGAATTTCGAGCGTACCCTCTCATCAGCACATACATGGGCCACCAAAGTTTTCTTCCCTACAGAACGACCACCAATGATGGGAAGGACAGGAGGTGCATCATCTGGGTTATGTTGCAGCAAGAAGTTGAGGAGCTTTTGCTTCTCGGCATGTCGACCAAACATGAAATTGTCCATGTAAAGGTATGCATCATAGGGCCTACGGGACAAGCGCTCACACCCACACAGAAACGCAACAAACTCTGATATGTTAGCCACAACTGTTTCCAGATTTTCCAATGCGGCATGTACCTCAAGGCTGAGGACGTTGTCCTTTCTTGCAGAAGCAACAACAGTCATACTGCAGGGACGTTTGAGACGAGTGTCGGAAGACGATGAGATGAATGAGTTCCTAACCTTGTTTTTCGACCTCTCCTTGCTGTGGAATTTCAAGGTATCCAGCGCATGGTAACCCTGGTACATGGCCTCCGACGGTTTTGTTAGGACTGAGTCCCAGCAGATTTAGAGTGAGGTGAAATGGCATGACCAAGTCAAACTCTCTTTCAATACAAAATTGATGGGAATTATAAAGTGGGCCCAATGGTAGGTGGCACCGCAGCTACCAGAGGACCATCCTCCCTAATTACATTGGAGGCATGGCATTTTATAGTGGCTCCCATGCTTAAGATCGAAAGTACAAGCGTGCCCCCAATAAGAGTTTCGAAACCCTAGACACTGATCCTATTACATGTGGGCCTCTTAGGGGTAGGCTGGTCCACCATTTCCTGGTCACCACCGCGGGCTGTGGCCCATCACTGGCTGCGAGAGGCCCATTAAGATCACTACTTGTCCTCAAGCCCCCCAGCTTGGCCCGGCGTGCCGTCCTGATGAAGACAGTCTCGGGTCACCGCTTCCTCCGTGCAGAGCCTCCGGGGGTGTCGAGGCTCCATCGATCAGCCTCCGCTGGGGCGACGATCATTGCCGCTGGACCTCTGCCGTCAATTGGCTTCATGGCTTCCGCGGAGGCTTCCTTGTGGAGACCCAACCTCTGGGGGGAATCGGCCTCCGCTTGAGCATTAGCCATCGCCGCCGGGCCTCCGCCGTCGATTGGCTTCATAGCCTCCGCGGAGGCTCCCCAGCGGAGATCCGACTTTCGGCAGCTCCTCTCCGAGACCTGCAGGCATGAGCAAGGTGGATACAATTGAAATTCAGTCAGACACCAGCCAGAGGTAACAAGCCTCTTTGGTCCCGGGGCGCATCTCCAACATTCCCCCCTTGAGGGTTAGGTCCAGCGGAGGCGGGTCTAGCCATCAACACGCCCCTGGCTGTGGAGGCTGTGCTTACCTCCTACTCCCCCTGGCCCATTGAACATTGGACCGGAGGCTTTGCGTTTTACCGTTGCTTGGTTTCTAATCTTAGGTGTTGGTTTTGAGTCAGTTCATTTGCTGCCATTCGATTCGTGGATCGTTGTGACTGTTGGGCTGAGAAGTCGAGGCGTCACTTCGGTGCCTATATAAGGGGGTGCACGGTGAAAATGACCCATACTCCCTTCTCTCACCACCGCGTAGTTTGTTTTGCTACTTGCTGCCTCTGCTCTAGCTTTGCCTTGGCATCCTACCGTCATGGCACCTAAAGCCCCTGCTGCGCGTGTCGTCGTCCGTTCTCCAGCCCTTATTCCCATTTCTAGGGTGTCAGAGTCGGAGGCTTCATAGATCTTTATGAGCAGTGCATGCTGGCTGCCGCAGAGGCTAAGGATCTCGAAGAGTCCCTGTCAAACGTTGAAGCTTCTCCAAGCGAGCTGATGGCTCTGAAGGTTGATGTGACTGAAGCAGAGGTCATCTATTCTTTTGGTTGGAGCCGGATGACTCAAGACATGATTTCAGAGCTCGAGGGAAAGGGCTTTCTTCCTGTCGGTTGCGGACGTCCTCCTTGTGGGGAGACTATACCAAAACCTAAGAAGGATGAAGCTATTGTGTTTAGGGATTTCTTCACCTGCGGCCTCCGCATCCCAAGCTGCAAGTTCCTCCGGTATGTTCTTGAGTGGTTTGATGTGTAGCTTCACCATATGACTTCCCATGCTTTCCTAAATATGAGCAAGTTTCTGTGGGCTGTTGAGTCTTATGGGGGAGAGTTGAGTGTGAATACCTTTGCTAAGTACTATGAGCTGCAAAAGCAACCACGGTATGTTGGTGGTAAGTTGGCTCAGTTTGCTTCTTGTAGTTTTATGGCCAAGAGAAACTTGGGTAAGGGTAAGGAGAAGGTTGCGATTTCTTGGTGTCAGAGGAGGAAGTATGAGCCTGCTGACTGGTAGGATTTTTGGTTTTATGTGAAGACCGGCAGCGTTACTCGACCTGAGGATGATGGGAGGCGGGTCACCCATTTTCCTTATGCCTTCGTAATGACATGAATGAATCCGTTAACTAGTGTCAGGCCTGGGTCTGCTGAATCTGACAAACGAAGGTCATCTATGGAGGCCTTTAGGACCGCTTGCCGTTACTTAGGTGGTAGGGACCTTGTGGAGGAGATGATTGCCTCCGATTACTGGCCCCTTCTTGGTGGTAAAGATAGGAAGAAATTTGTCATGCAGAAACTGGATCTTCCTATTTTTGGTGTGGTAAACGGGATCCCGTGTCTGCACTTTGGGCTGCAGCTCCCTGAGGGTCAGAGGAGTGAGGACTTTGTCTGTGCCATGGAGCAGAAAGCTGTTGAAATACTTGGTGAAGTTTCTGAAAAGGAATATCTCGCTCGGAGGTCTGAAGCTGGTACCATGCCTCGCCTCAATAGGGTTTTTGAGGAGTTTGGCGTTCATTACACTGAGCGTGAGCTCCCTGAGAAATTGAAGAAGAAAAACGAGAAAAAAGAATTTACTACTGCCGGCGTTGCTACGAAGGCCGCCGAGGGAAAGAAAAGAAAAGTTGGCGCTTTGTCGTGTGGAGGCTCGAAGAAACAGAAAGAGGCCTCCGCTGAACCTGCGGAGATGGAGGATGTTTTTGAAGATCTTTATGATGAAGGGAACATCACTGCTAATCCAGAGGTGGTGACTTAGACTCTGTCAGAGGCTGATGCTTTGGCGCTGCTTAGTTTCGAGGGCCCATCTCAGCAGTCTCCGTCGCCTGTTACTTCCCCGGAGGTGTCCCTTGATTTAACAATTGACGCCTCCGGTTCGCCTTTGGTTTAGCCTGTCTTGTCGTTTGCTGATCCTCCACCTCAACATATTGAAGTGGTGCCCCTTGAGCTTTCTATGAGGTCATTCACCAGTGCGTATCTTGATGCCAGCTCTGACGAGGATGAAATAAAGGAGGCCGGTGCTACGCCTCATCATGCTGAGAAGCCAGCGAAGACTACCCGACTTGGAGCGGAGGGTACTGAGGTCCCTGAGGATGCTTACACTTTGAGTCAAGGTAATGTTCTTACTCGAAGTATGACCTATATGGATTTCCTGACTTTGAAGGTTTCTTGTGGTTATGCCTCTGACGGGGAAGTTTCCTTGCTCGGTGAGCATGTATATGATATTATTTGAGATTTTATGTTTTCTTGTTTCCTTGTTTGACTTGTATTTTTTGTGTCTGCTTCCAGATAGCCTTACTGCTGAGGCCACTTAGACTGCTCCTCCACCGCCTGCAGCGCCTGATGCACCGTTTCGCGGAGGGGCAGTTACTGAGGCGGTGCCTACGGCTCCGCAACCTCCAGTGGACATGGTTGGCTCTGGTCTTTCCCATCTGACAGCTGTCCCGATGAGGGCATAAGTGCCCTCCTTGGTTGGGCTCAAGGTATTGACCAGCTGACTGATACCATGGGTGGAGACTTGTACCGGCGTCTGGCTGGGCTACCGCTTTAGACATTGATGAATGCCAATATTAATCATCATGTTATTGTGAGTTTGGTTTCATTCTCTCCATTTTAGCTATATACACTTTCTCATGTATTTGATTTTGGCATTGCTTTATTGCTATCTCCAGAGTGCCGCCTTGTCTATGCTTGTTGAGACTAGTAGTTGTGCTGAACTGGTCAAAAAGAATGACGCTATCAAGGTTCTGAAGGCGGAGATTGAGTCTCAGACCCATAAAAAGGAACGAGTGGCTCAGAAGGCCTCTGGCTTGGAGAAGCAGTTATCAGCTCTTGGGGTCCAATCTGATGAGTTAAATAAATCTC
The DNA here is from genome assembly GCA_023333625.1 of Bothriochloa decipiens. Lineage (NCBI taxonomy): Eukaryota > Viridiplantae > Streptophyta > Magnoliopsida > Poales > Poaceae > Bothriochloa > Bothriochloa decipiens. The sequence continues at coordinate 34,081,383 of CM041629.1, forward strand.
TTGCTGTCGCCGAAGAAGCGGATGCCGCCACCAATCAGTGGGCAGACAAAGCTGCTGAGATTTCTGATCTCCTACGCCAGGAATTAGATGTTGAATGGCAGTTGGTGGCGGCTCTTAGGACTAAGGTTGAAGAACTTGATAAGGAGCTGACTGCCACCAGGTTGATCGGGCTGGAAGTGGCTGAGTCCTATGTCTCCGCCGTCCGGGCTTTTGGCGGTGTGGTGACTCTGGTTAATCCTGAGGCTTCTACCTCCGGGATCTTTTCCTGGATCAAGGCGAACCTCGACAGGCTTAATAAGTTTATGACCGGAGTCTCCGATTTTAGTGCGAAGACCTCCGCCACTTATCTATGCAAGCTTTTTGTGTCCAAGGACATTGTTCAAATTAGAAATTTTGATTGTCCTGAGCTAGAAGATCCTACTAAACTTGGTAGAATGGACCGGTTTGTTAAGACCACCATGCGTAGCTTGATGGAGAAGTTCTAGTCCAAGTTCGGCCGATCAGAGACTGTTACCATGGCTAATGTTAATTGTGAAACGGTATGTATGTTTAGCTTTTCCTGTCTTATTTTGTTGTAAGAGTTGTGTTGGTGATTCTCTTCTCTTATTTTCTGCCTTTTTCAGCAAATCAAGTATGGCAAGTGCAGCGGTCACGGCCCGACTTCTTTTGGTGGCACATCTGCACGCACCCGGGGATCTACCGATGCTGGCGCCTCCGCTACTCAAGTTCTTCCTACAAGTGCTGGGACTGATGCCATGATGGAGCAAGAGGTAGCATCTCCGGGGGCTCGGACGGGGCTTCAAAACTTGACCGCTGAAGAGGTGTAGAAATTTATCTTGATTTGTGGTTGTGTTTATTTTGTCTTTTGCTTAGTGCCGGTGCGCACATGTAAAGAACAATTTAAGTTGTTCTTAGTTTTGTAAATTATTAATGGCCGAATCGTCCTGTGCAGATCTGTAGTTTGGGGCCTGTGCAGGAGGTCGAGCCTATTACGTTTATGCGCGATGATGTTTACGTTAGCGGCGAGCTGTGGGATTATTGGAAATCGGCGTTTCCTAAGCGCACGGTGGATGACATGTATGATTTTGTTCTCAGTGACATAGATAATGAGCGATCTAGTTTTACTTGTTCTCTTGCATGGCGTGGTCCAACTGCACCTTTGTAATTATTCTTGCTTGCGCGGAGGTTGAGTGCTGCTATAGAACTATGACTTGTGAGATTGTTTATTTCGACCTCCGCTATGCTGCAGAGGTCTGTTTGAAGTAGTCGGAGGCCTTCGTGCCAGATTGCAATTGTTGCCTCTGGGAGTGATTTCTGCTTTCCTCTTCAGAGGTTGTGACCACTTTAAAGCACGTTTATGTACTAATAATTTTTATTTATTGTTATCATAAGGTGGGTATTACAATCGTTGTTTCTCTTCGACCAGTGCTGGCATCGATTTTTCTGTGTATTACCCTTTTATTGTTGTGCTTGACTTTGTGGTCTTCGGCTATGCCTCCGCGCGTCCTGACGCTTGATCTGGATAGGTGAGCTGTGGTTGATCTTAGCGGAGACTGGGGGATGTTATGAGTTCTTATGTGGTATCCCCCTTGTCTCCGTTGAGGCGATGATCCTAACTGGCTTGCGCTGTTGGCTAACTTCTTTGGTATTGTCCCGGAGACCCTAGTCATCTCCAGGATGTTTCTTTTGCCAACCCCCTTACGAATTCTTACGTGGTATCTTATTGTCTTTATTTGTCTGTATGCGCACATCTGCCTCCATCTCCCTTAAGCGGTTTTTGGTTATGGTGAGTTGCTTGTAGTTGGCCCTTTCCTAATGCTTAGGCATGCAGACCTTGAGCTCTACCCCATTTGTAGAACTCCTTGTGTACTTTGCATATCTTTGCTATTTATTTTTTGATTTCGTCCATTGCTTGTTGAGGCAAAAAGACACAGGTGCTCGTTTCCTTTAATGATAGGTAGTTGCGGCTGCTTTAATGATGCTTAGGAGGTCCTTATAAAAAGATCTATCCCCCTTGGTCATTTAGGCTGCTTCACTATGTACATTATACTAATGGTGCTTCCTAGGAGCTGTCTTGCGTTGGTACTGTGTGAGGACTCATAATGGAATAGCCACATTAGTGAACCTACTGCCGACGGTTAAGGATGGTGATGCTTCTGCTTGTCTACAATACTCTACTTGTATTATCTTTGTATCCTCGAAGATGGCGGCCGGCTGTGATCCTATTTAGTGTGGTTGATGTAAGGATTTTGGATGCGGTGGTTGCTTGCCAATAGAAGGTGCAAAGTGGTGTGCTGAAAGATGATTGTCGAATTTGTCATCTACAAGCTGGTGTTGAAGGTTCACCTCCTTCTCTTGGTATCGAGCGTCTATTGGACTTGATTCAAGTGCCTGGGATTTTAGAGGCATAGGGTGGTATGTAGTCAGGAGGCGATAGGGGTTATTCCATGACTGATCAGGATTTGCCTCTGCCAGCACCTGCTTTTTAGGGAGCCTTAGTTTGCTTGTCTTCAGATGTACTTCCGGAGGCTGCACCCTTTGGTTTTTTGTAGGTTGAAGTGTTGGCAACCTCCGGGCCACTTCCATGTCTTGTGGTAGCAGGTTAACTGGGTGGAGTGGCTAGATATCCTGACCAAAGGTTGTGCGTTTTGGTCTAGCAGTTAAATGCGTGCGCTTTGCATGTTGTTCCTGTTATGAGCAAGGCGCAATGAGCCTTGTTTGTTGTAAGCATAAAGTTAAATAATAAATGATCTTGCTTTACGTATTGCCTCTGCTTTGGAATGATCTTATCGGTTCCTTGACTTAATTTTTATGATTATATTGCCTCCGTTTTGGAAGGTGTGTGATGCGAAGGTTGCTTGACTTCGTAAACTCATACCTGCGTGCGTTACCTCCGCTTGTTTTAACATTGTATTTCGGAGGTCACTGCTGGTTAGTGTGATGTTCCTTATTTTTTGTGGTACCGGTGCTTGAGTTGGTTCATAGGTCTTTCCCCAGTTCACTTTGCAACTTGTGGTTGCGAATTCCTGCCTTGATGCCTGATATGCCAGGGCTTTTTCGAGGGCTTTTTGGTATTTCGCGGAGGTTGTTTCATGCCTTCTTGTTTTGTTCGCAACTTGTGGTTGTGATTGCCTGCCTTGATGCCTGATATGCCAGGGCTTTTTCGAGGGCTTTTGGCATTTCGCAGAGGTTCCTTCATGCCTTCTTATTTTTCTTAATGGTGGCATGAAGTGACCTTGTAAATCATGAATAGTTGTCGAATATTACAGTCGCGGTGCTAGCTGCTATTGACTGTTTCGGGTATCATTTTTTGGGGTCCTCTTTATACATTCAGAGGTTAATTACATGCGGTCTTGCCTCATTTAAAACCTCACCTCTGATTTGGAGCCCCTTTTGTGAGGAAAAGAGTGCAAGCTATTTTTGTAAAAAAAGTAAATTACAGGAATTTAAATCTATGGACCTCCGCTTATAATACTATGGAGTCCTTATATTCTATGTATAGTATTTCCTAAGGCTATCAATGTTTCAAGAGTGAGTTGATGTTGTTCCTTCTGCATCTTGCAGATAGAATGATCCTTTCCTTCCGCCTTGCTTGGCTATGAACGGTCCTTCCCATTTTGGCTGTAGCTTCCCTATGTTTTGCGTGTTTGGCCTCCGCCTCATTACCCAGTTGCCATCTTTGATGTTTTTAGTGACCACTTTTCCATCCCTCCATTTCCTAGTTTGGTCTTGGTATTTCTCAATGTTGTCAATTGCCTCTAGCCTGTATGCTTCGGTCATCTCTTTGGTGTATTCTTCATCTTTTTTGAGGTTTTGTTTTATTATGCGGAGGCTCTGGTATTTAATCTCCTCTAGCATCATTGCTTCTTCTCCATACAGTAGCTTGAATGGAGTGAACCCGGTGGCTCTTGATACATTTGTGTTGTGAGACCATACCACCTTCGGCAGCTCTTCTACCCATTTTCCCTTTTTGTGATCTAGCAATGTCTTGGAGATTGCTAAGAATATGATTCCATTTGACCTTTCCACTGCTCCGTTACTCTCTCGGTGATAGACTGATGCGAAGGCTATTTGTGTGCCGATGCTATTGCAGAATTCTTTAAACTTATCTGAATCAAATTATTTTCCATTGTCGACTGTGAATGTCCGCCTCTAGCCTATATGCTTCGGTCATCTCTTTGGTGTATTCTTCATCTTTTGCGAGGTTTTGTTTTATTACATGGAGGCTCTGGTATTTAATCTCCTCTGGCATCATTGCTTCTTCTCCGTACAGTAGCTTGAATGGAGTGAACCCGGTGGCTCTTGATACATTTGTATTGTGAGACCATACCACCTTCGGCAGCTCTTCTACCCATTTGCCCTTTTTGTGATCTAGCAATGTCTTAGAGATTGCTGAGAATATGATTCTATTTGACCTTTCCACTACTCTGTTACTCTCTGGATGATAGACTGATGCGAAAGCTATTTGTGTGCTGATGCTATTGCAGAATTCTTTAAACTTATCTGAATCGAATTGTTTTCCATTGTCGACTGTGAATGTCCTTGGAACTCCAAATCTGCAAATTATGTTTTGCCAGAAGAATTTTTTGACTGTTTTGGAGGTGATTGTTGCGAGCGGTTTGGCTTCTATCCATCTTGTGAAGTATTCTACTGCCACTACTGCATATTTGCTTCCGTCCTGAGCCAGAGGTAATGGGCCTACGAGATCCATTCCCCATCGCTGAAGCAGCCAGACCGGAGGTATTAGCTATGATTATGCTCCCGGAGACGCTTGGTGCGGTGAAAAACTCTGGCATGCTTTGCAAGTTGTTACTATGTGCAATGCATCCTTGATATGGATCGGCCAGTAAAATCCTTGCCTGATTGCCTTTGCTGAGAGTGCTGTGGGGCCAATGTGCGACCCACACATTCCTTAGTGAATATCCTGTAAGAGATCTTTGCCTTCTGACTCGGTGATGCACTTAAGCAATGGTTGGACTATGCCTTTCTTGTATAGAACTCCGTCTATTATTGTGTAATTCCTTGCCCGTACGGCCAGTCTTGCTGCACTTGTTTCATCTGATGTCACATGGACTCCGTTGATATGATCAATTAATGTTTTTCTCCAATCCTCCGTGTTTACTAGGAGTACCTCCACAAATGCTTTAGATGTTTTTGCAGTAGCTGGCAATGTCAATTCTTGGAAGAAGGTTCCTTTGGGTACCTTCGTTTGATTTGCCGCTGCTTTGGCTAACTCATCTGCCTTCGTGCTGTCTCCCCTTGGGATGTGCTTTAGGGTAAAACCCTAGAATCTTTTTTCCAGACCCCTGATTACTTCTAGGTACGCGGTTAACTCTGGGTTTCTTGCAACATAGTCTTTCTCTACTTGTCCTGTTACTGTCTGCGAATTGGTTCTGAACATGATGTATTTTGCACCAAGTGCCTTGGCCTTGCTGAGCCCTAGAATTACTCCTTGGTACTCAGCTACGTTGTTGGTTGCTTTGAAGCACAATCTTGCTACGTATTTTGTTTTGATGCCCGATGGTGATATTAGCACTGCGGAGGCTCCTGCACCTTGGATGCCCCATGCACCATCTGTGTACAGTATCCATATTGAAGCCTCTTGTCTTCTGCGTGCTGCGGAGATGTCCATTCCGCCAAAAAGTCTGTGAGTGCTTGTGACTTAACTACTGTTCTTGAGATGAACTTGATGCTAAACTGAGATATTTCTATTGCCCATTTACCAATTCTCCCTGATGCTTCTTTGTTGCCTAGGATGTCGGCTAGCGGTTGTGCTGTTGGTACTAGGATTTTATGTTCTTGAAAATAGTGTTTAAGCTTCCTTGATGCTATGACTACTGCGTATGCTATTTTTTGGACCTCCGAATAATTCAGTTTTGCTCCCTATAGCACTTCTGATACATAGTATACTGGGTGCTGTACGCTTTTGTTGTTAACTTCCTTTTCTTGAACTAGCACTGCTCCAATTGCTCCTGCGGAGGCCGCAACATATAGTAGCAAGGTTGCCTCCACATCTGGTGCTATGACCATAAGGTCCTTTGTTACGTAGTTTTTGAGCTGCTGGAATGCCTCTGACTGCTCTTTGCCCCATTCGAATTTGTCTGATACCATGAGTGTTCTGAAGAATGGTAGACTTCATTCTGCTGATTTTGAGTTGAATCTGCTGAGTGCTGCTATTCTGCCTGTCAGTCGCTGCACTTCCTTCTTACTTTCTAGTTCTCTCATTGTTAACACTGATTTTGTTTTATCTGGGTTTGCTCTTAGCCCTCTGGACCTACAATGTAACCGAGCATCTTTCCCTTGCTTACTCCGAAGATGCATTTTTCTGGGTTTAGCTTTAACCCTGCTTCTCTAAGGTTGGCGAATGTTTCCCTGAGGTCATCCAAATGATCTCCAGTTTGTTTGCTGACTATTGCTAAGTCATTGACATAGGCTATAATGTTCCTCTGAAGTTAAGCTTGCAATACAATCTGAATCATTCTTGAGAATGTTGATCCTGCGTTTTTGAGACCTTCTGGCATCCTAACAAAACAATAGGTGTCGAAGGGGGTTGTGAAGCTTGTTTTCTCTTCGTCCTCCTTTCTTAGCCATATCTGGTGGTATCCTGAGAAACAATCTAATAGAGAGAAGCGCTTGCATCCTGTTGCCTTGTCGACTGATGCATCTATCTTGGGTAATAGGAAAGGATCTTTTTTGCAGGCCTTGTTGATATTTGTGAAGTCTATGCACATTCTCATTTTGTTGTTCTTTTTTGGCACTAAGATAACATTTGCTAGCCAGTCTGAGTACTTGACTTCTCTGATGACCTTGGCATCTAATAACCTTTGCACCTCCGCTTTCGCTGTAATTATGCATTCTTTAGACATCTTTCTCTGTTTTTGCTTCCTAGGTTTGACATTTGGATTGAGATCGAGGGTGTGTTCAATCACATCTCGACTAATTCCTTACAGATCTGATGCTGACCATGCAAATACGTCCTTGTTCTTTGTTAGCGGTTACAACAAGTCTTTTCTCTCTACCTCCGATAGGTTGGCACCTATGGTCACTTTCCTGTTAGGGACTGCTTCTTTCAATGGTAATATTATTGTGTCATCTTGATTTGCCATGTTGGTTTTTCCCGCGGGCATGTCCGGAGGCTCCTCTGCTTCTACGGTGTTGATGTTTCTATGTCCTTTGTAGATTGCTTTCTCTATGTTCCTTGCTTCTTTTTGACTTCCCCGCACTGTGATGATTTCATGCAATGCTGGCATCTTCAGGCAGAGGTACCCCATGTGTATTGCTACATTGAACTTGTTTGCGAATCCTCTTCCCAATATCGCATTGTACTGGTAGTAGATGTCGACCACATCAAAAGTGATGTACTCTGTCCTGGCACAGTCTCCATCTTTGAATGATACTGGTAGTGATATCTTGCCTAGGGCATTGATCTTCTTTCCACCGAATCCAATCAGTGGGGTGTCCGGTGGCTGTAGCTGGCTCCTGCTAAGTTTCATTTGGTCGAATACGTTGGCAAAGATGATGTCCGCAGAGCTCCCGAAATTGACAAGTATCCTACTTACTTCCCAGGCTACTATGTTTGCCTTTATGACCATGACATCTGCGTGCGGATAGTTTTCAACTTGGAGATCTTGCTCTATAAATTCTATTGGCATCTTGGACCATTCTATTGATCTATAAGCACTCTGGACTGCCACATTGTTTACTAGCCGGAGGTGGTCCTTCTTTTGCTTTTTGGTTTCAAACTCTAATGCTGAGCCTCCGGCTATAGGTAGTATCATGTCAATGGTTGGTAGCACCGAATGCAGATTTAACTAGTTTTCCATCGAAGGCTCTGCCTTTGTAGTTGTTGTTGGGGTTAAAGCATAATGTAGAGGTGCTGGTAATGCTTCATACTGCCTTTGCTATGCCGCTGAAGGTGTCTGCATCTGTGTTGATTCAATGAGTGTTATGTGCGGAGGTCTTGGGTTGATGTAAGTTAGACCGTTTTCTGTTCTATTTGGGGTGCAACCCTGGTGCTGCGCTGTCTGCTGATAGACTGGTCTCTAGGCTAGTAATGATGTCGGATAGTACTATTGAGCCAGGTTGTGCTGCCATAGTGGCCCTAGACCGTATCCTGGGAAACTTGGGTTGTATTGCTGATGGAGTTGCAAACCGTGAGTGTGGTTTACCTCTCTGCTGCCTTGCTGTTGGGGCTACAGTTGTGACTGTTTGCTTTTCATCCTATTAAATGTCTCTTGGGCCTCCGGGCAATCCCATGTGATGTGCCCTTTGTCCTCTCTGTGAAAGAGGCAGTATGGCTTCCTTGGTTTCTGGTTCTTGTTCTAGTTCTTGGACTTGTTGCTTTTGTTGTAGCCCTGCCCTCTTTAATTTCTTTGCTCATAGTTGGCTTCTTTTTTGTCATGAGCATTCAGAGGTTGGCTTCTCTACAAATTGAAGACTTGTTTCTGTTGGTTCTGGTATTATTGTCTTTGTTGGTTCCTGCTATCTCTTCTGTTGCATTATTTGAGAACTGTTTACTTTGATTATCTGCTTCTTCTAATCTTTTGCGGAGGTCGTTGTCGGACCTGCAGTATTTTTCGAACTCCTCATGCAGCTGAGCCATTGTGGCTGGCTTCTTTCTTGCCAAGTGACTAGCGAATGGGCCGATCCTGAGTCCTTTGATTGTTGCTTATATTGCTACCCCATCAGGGACATCTGGTGCTTTAGCCCGGAGGTGTAGGAATCTCTGATAATAGTCTCTGAGGGGTTCGCCCTTGAGGTGCTTGTTGCTAAATAAATCTGATGATGTTAACAACTTGCTCATGTAAGCTTTGAAGTTTGTCAGTATCTGGTCTTGTAGGTTCTCCCATGAGTATACAGTACTTGGCTTCAACATTGAGTACCATGCCAGTGCATCTCCTTCTACTGCAATCACAAATGATTTAGCCATTACATGATCGTAGCCTCCTACGGAGGCTACTGCAGCTTTGAAGCTCATTATGAACTGTCTCGGATCTGAATTGCCATTGAATCTTGACGAAGACATAGGTTTGTAACTTGGAGGCCATGGTGAACTTTGCAAACCTTCAGACAGTGGTGACTTTGGGTCAAAGACTCTTGATGGTGTGGAAAACTCAGAATTATGGTGTGCACATTTTACACGTTTATAGCTGGGGGATGAAATGTTGTGATCAGTTGAGCCGTCTCTGATGGATTTGTTGACAGAGGTTGCATGCTCTGTATTTGCAGAATAGCCATTTGCTGCCTTATCTCATCCGCTCGACGCGATGATTGTATCATTCTTTGCGTAGCGGCTTGCTGCTCCCTTAATCTGTCTCTTTCGGCTTCCATGCGGTGCATCTCATCTCTCAGCCTGGTCAGTTCGTCTTCTTGGTTCTGGGCTGGCGGATGCTACTCAGACGGGTCCCCCTTTGTGCGGCGTTGTTATTCTCGTCATCACCTTCGTCCTCTGGTGCGAAGGCATAGGTGCTTCGAGTGTTTCGTCTTGGTCTCCTGCGCGCAGAGGGTTGTGGTACCTCCGCCTCGGCGGCAATACGTCTCCTAACGGAGGCCTTTCTTCTGGGTGGCATCTGCGGGTGTTATCTCCGGTCAGACACAAATGGTGGGCGCCAACTGTTGGGACCGAGTCCCAGCAGGTTTAGAGTGAGGTGAAATGGCACGACCAAGTCAAACTCTCTTTCAATACAAAATTGGTGGGAATTACAAAGTGGGCCCAATGGTAGGTGGCACCGCAGCTACCAGAGGACCATCCTCCCTAATTACACTGGGGGCATGGCTTTTTATAGTGGCTCTCATGCTCAAGATCAGAAGTACTAGTGTGCCCCCAATGAGAGTTTCGAAACCCTAGACACTGATCCTATTACACATGGGCCTCTTAGGGGTAGGCCGGTCCACCATTTCCTGGCCATGACCACGGGCCGTGGCCCATCACTAGTTGCGAGAGGCCCATTAAGCCCACTACTTGTCCTCAAGCCCCTTCCCCCCCCCCCGCTTGGCCCGGCACCCATCCTAATGAAGGCAGTCTCGGGTCGCCGCTTCCTTCGCGCAGAGCCTCCGGGGGTGTCGAGGCTCCATCGATCAGCCTCTGTTGGGGCGACGATCATCGCCGCTGGACCTCTGCCATCGATTGGCTTCATGGCCTCCGCGGAGGCTTCCTTGCGGAGACCCAACCTCCGGGGGGGAATCGGCCTCCGCTTTAGCATCAGCCATCGCCGCCGGACCTCCGCCGTCGATTGGCTTGATAGCCTCCGTGGAGGCTCCCCAGCGGAGATCTGACCTCCGGCAGCTCCTCTCCAAGACCTGCAGGCATGAGCGAGGTGGATACAATTGAAAGTTAGTCAGACACCAGCCGGAGGTAACAAGCCTCTCCGGTCCCGAGACGTATCCTCAACAGGTATCTTGAGCTGCATCAGCATCCCAGAGTTGGTGATGTATCGTGCATCTGCCTCCTCAACGACGGTGTGAGTCTCATCAGGAGATGCTGCAGCCTCTCACGCTTCTCCTTCAATCCTTCATCTTTATTGCTGGAGCAGTATCTGCTAAAGGTGAAGGAAATCAATCGGCTGACAAGTTCACCTACAACCACAGTTATTGCAGTTTCCATCGAATGGCGCACAAGAGTGCATATATAGATGGCTGCAGAATGAACTGGTAACTCTACAGGTACGTGTGACTAAATCCAAACTCCTGAAATTTAGCAAACTCAGAGTAGTACTGCCTTTGTTGGTCCTGTTCACAAAGTCAAAGTCGTCCTTCTCATATAAAACTCTTTTGTGATGCATTTAGGTAACTCCTCCTAAGTTAATATATTTGGAAAATTTGCTGTAGGACACTGCGAAAATAGCATATTTGTCGGCTCACGCCGTAAACGCATGAATTTGTCCAGTACTATTATAATTTCGTGTATGTTTGCCAGAAGACACCACGCCGATTAAAATAATTATTTCTTAGGTTTGGGAAGAGAGAACGTGGGGAAAAAACACTTCTGCCCTCGTCTTCGACCTCTAGCTGGTCACTTATCTTACTGTAACACATCGCCACCGTCGTGTTTTCTTCTCCACTGAGATCTTCCATTTCCGGTGATTTCGTTGTTTGTTTTTGAAGACCATCTCGTGCAAGGGTGTGTGGGGGATACCTGTGTGTGGGTATGTTTCCCGTGTTGTCCATGGAGCAGAGCAAGCACGACTTGTTGTGCCCTCGATTCATCGCAGCACGGTAGCGCGCCTGCCTGTATGTGCGCTGGGACGATGCACGGACGCTCGCGCTTGGCTCGGCATGGCTAGGACCTCGTGGTCGCCGGAGGTGGCGACATCAGCGCGAAGCACGGCTGAGCTGGCTCTTGCGGCGTCTGCTGGACTCCTGCGCGAGGCCGGGGCCGGACGACAGGCATGGCGGGTGCGAGAGGCCCTGCGGCCTCGTCGGAGGCGGTTAGGCGCGGCCTCTCCGAAGCTAGGCGGTGAGCTGGGTGGGCGTGGGCGTGGGCAAGCGTGGCCTTGGCCAGAGCCCACATGTGCGCATCCATGATGGCTTCCCCCGAGCGCACGTGGCTGGGGCCGGAGCTCGCAAGTGTCGCGGCGAGACGGATGGCCGTGTGGCCTCGCCGGAGCTGGCGCGGGCGAGCTGGGCAAGTGAGTGCGCGTCCATGGCTGGGGTCGGAGCTCACAGGTGCGGTGGCAAGACGGTCATGGGTGGGCCTGAGTCCTCGTCGGAGCCTACAGGCGCGTGGCCTTGGCACGGTTACTGGTGATAGAGTTAACGACGCAGCACAAGGAGGCGGCAAACTCGCCGGTGTTTGGGAGCAGGACCGGACCTCCGTGGACCGCAAGACTCAGTGTTGAGCTGGAGGTTAAAGACGATGGCAGAAGCGTCTTTTTTTCCACATTCTCGCTCCCCGAACCTGAGAAATGATTATTTTAATCGGCACGGTGTCTTCTGGCAAACATACACGAAATTGTAATCGTATTGGGCAAATTCGTGCGTTTGCGGTGTGAGCCAGCAAATATGCAATTTTCGCAATATCCTACGACAAATTTTCCCTAATATATTAGTATTGAATATCCTTCTAGTTCAATCTATTATTTGAGCATGCTATCTGCTTGGCTGAACATAAACAAAGCATGCTGCCAGTCTTTTATGCTCAACAACTCAGAACCTTCTGTGTTGCATATATGTAGCTAACTGTTCCTAGTTAATTATGTGAGAAGGTGGAATATGTCAGTGGTTGCATCAGGTCTAGTAGTTGAACCTTGCATCAGGTCTGCAAGCTTCACCTTGGGCAGTTCTTTCTTGCATAAACTAGTGTTGTCGTGGGACGAAGTTGTTTTGGATGCTCACCAAACTATTAGTAGCAGAGGAAGGGGAACGGAGGAATCAGAGCAAGGGCAGGGATGAGCAGAGCATAGGCGAGGAACAGACGACGAATCTTAGTATTGGCAAGGTTTGTTACATCGAGTTCCTTCGGCAAGAAGATACGATAGCTTCGCACACGCGATAGACGTCCTTCTTCGCTTGCTTTGCGACGCTGGGCCGAAATAGCAAGGGTTCTGCATCACGTGAAGCGGCAGCGGAGGCTGAAATCGTCAGGTGCAGAGGCGCTGACAAGAAACCTGGAAAAATTACGATATAGTGACTTCCTGAATCTTTTCAATATGTGGAACCAGAATTGGACATTTTGATTCTTCCGTAACAAATCAGCAAGCATGCATATTCGCTACAAACGTTCATAGCTATTGACGCAAGTCAGGTGCAGAAGCATCTTCTGTTTGATGAAGCCTTTTGTTTCGAGGAAGCTCCACTCCAAAACTAGGTGACGAAATCATTTGCCTTGTCAGCTCCACTTGCGCTCGTGCAGGTTAAATGACCGAGGAAAGTGACTAGAGTGGGCGGGATGGGAACCTAAATCCAATTCTGTATTGATTTCTGCTGCTGTCCCAACAATTCCCAAAAAAAAAATATGCTCTTCTTGTACTGCAAAATCAAGTCCCTGCGGCGATGGCTTCCACAACTACAGCTGCCATACCGCCTGCGGATCCTGCGCTTGTTGCCGGCACGCCTTTACTAGCTTCGGCGGAAGACGTCGTGAGGCAGCAGCCTGCGAAGCCCGCCTTTACTGGCTTCGGCGGAAGACGTCGTGAGGCAGCAGCCTGCGAAGGCCGCGGGTGCAGTGCCTCCGAACGGCGACGTGTAGGGGTCCAACGACGATGCCCAAGCCGCAGCAGACGCCTTCTTCAACTCTCTGTGTCCTCTCATCCCCACTACACCACGCGCGCATGTGACCAGAGCACAAGATGATGATTGGATGCCGCGACGGAGTACCCGACTTGCGGCAAAATCGGCATATCGCGACCTGAACCCGGAGCTGCAGGCAAAGCGGATCATGCTAAGAAAGTGGACCGGGCGGCCCTCCACCAACGTGCCAAACTCCGCCATCAACGACGAGTTCACCCGAGCCTTCGCCGAAGCAAGCCTGTCCGCTAGGAAGTAGGCCTTGCGGGTTATATTTTCTCGGCGCGGTCAGGTGCGCTTCGTGCCGACGTCGGAATAGGTTGTTCATGATCTTCAGCCTCACTGTCGCTAAATCGGTTTAGTAGTTAGTACGACCTCCAAATCTTCGCCGTTCCAGCCGGTGCCTTTTGTTTGTGTTTTGTCTGCTTAATCTTCTTGGCACCTCGCCTCTTGGATAGTCAGAATGTAAAAACATTTTCCACTTCGCTTAATGAGGCACGTGCAAAGCACGTTTAAAAAAAATCAAGTCCCTGTAGGCATTAACAAGCCTATAGGTCTTGGAAAAGTGATAGGTTGCTCAAACGAACAAACAAAAGAAAGAATTTCAGCCTGAACCAACCAAGAAAACATCAAAACTCGATCAAACAAACTCTTATTGAACTAAACTTGTGCACACACTTTCCTTATGATATTTAGAAGATGCCCACAAAAAGTTTACCTCCAAAAGAACAGAAATTCCGGCATCTGGATTTCATCGACCGAATCAAGGTTTTCTTAACTTTGCTCAAAATCCCCGAACTTCATGCTCGTGAGGATCTGACCGAACCAGTTGGTAGATGTGTTCCTCAAGGGTCGTAGCATGTTTCTACCTATCCCAATCAGTCTCAAATCCATCAGGAAAATGAAATGCATCAAAACTAAAGGAAAGGGGGTTTGGGAAGGGAAAATCGATTAGAAAAAGAACACAAGAACTTAGCTACAAATTTCAGAGGAATGATTACTGTATTTCTTTCTTGAACCCTTTTCCATGTTCAACAGATGAAGATTACTTAGACAAAGGGACTAAAACTCCCATATGTAGATATCTCTCAAGACACTAGACTGAAAACTGAAAACTAGAGACCTGGAAACTCTCATATGTAGAGGGGATAGTATCATGTCATCACAGTTCACCAGTAGTTTGCAATAAAATCACTGTTAACAAATCTCTGCACAGATCTGAAAAATAGTACATCTGACTTCTATGGTTACATTAGACAGAGCTCATATCATCAGAAAGACACTGCAGGGCGCTTCCTCCCTGATAAACTATGTCTTTCAGGCATATCTTGAGTGCGATTTGGAACGAAGTGAATAAATGAAGTATAAGGAGGTAACCTAGACTCCCATGTCAATAGACGAAATTCTCCTTTGGGCCTAACAGAAGGATCTAGCAGTAGTTCTCCAAATGCCACCTTTGGCAATTCGGTTCTGGCTAGTGCGTAAGAAATCGTGCTACTTCTACTAGTACAAGGTAAGATGCGAAGGGGATTCATAACAGGACTCGAAACGAAATCCGTCAAGTCTACCTCACAGCCTTGCTCGAAAAGTAGATTTGGGTTCTGCCCATAAGCGAAGAGGTTCTTCTCAATCACTTTTCTGCATCTGTTCTGTATGGAAAGCCAGAGTTGAGCATCCATGTTGTTTCTTAACACGTCAGCCAATGCATTTGCTGAGACAAGTGATCCACGCTGATACAATTCCTTGGCAAATCCTTCTGCTATATGAACTAGTCTTGGATGCTCTGCTGGGTCCGCACTTGCAAATACTAGGTTCTTAAAGAGGTACCACAACTCCTCGTATGACAGAGGATCAAGAAAGAGTGGCCTTACTGACCCAAACCTTGCTAATCTTGCAACCTTGCCTATGATGATGACCTTGCTTCCTGTACTAGTTGTTCTCGTCAGAAATCTAAAGAACTCATTCCATTTCGTGTCATCAACATCTGAAACAAACTCAACTACCACAAGTGACGACATCCCCACCAGGGCCTTTTCGTGGTCGACGATGGTCAGGAAGTTGTCTCCGTTCAGATGCAGAATCGAAGCGAATTTCGAGCGTACCCTCTCGTCAGCACACACATGGGCGACCAAAGTCTTCTTCCCCACTGCAAGAGCACCGATGATTGGAAGGACAGGAGGTGCTGCATGTTCATCTGATGGGCTATGCTGCTGCAGTAAGAAGTTGAGGAGCTTTTGCTTCTCGGCATGTCGACCAAACATGAAATTACCGACATAAAGATATGCATCGTAGGGCCTTCGGGACAATCGCTCACACCCACACAGAATGGCAACGAACTCTGCTGTGTTCGCCAGAGCCGTTTCCAGATTCTCCAATCCGGCTTGTACCTTGTCCTTTTTCACCGGAGCAAGAACAGCACGGGCACGCTTGAGACGAGTGGCAGAACACAAGGAGATCGATGAGTCGCTAACCTCCTCGTCGTGGAGCTGGAATGTCAAGGTATCCAGCGCATGGTAGCCCTGGTACATGGCCTCCGACAGCAGCTTGAGCTGCATCAGCATCCCAGAGTTGGTGATGTATCGCGCATCTGCCTCCTCGACCACGGTGTGAGCTCTCATCAGGAGATGCCGCAGCCTCTCCCGCTTCTCCTCCAATCCTTCATCTTCATAGCTGCTGGACCAGAATCTGCTGAAGGCGAAGGAGATGAATCGGCTGACGAGTTCACCTGCAACCGCAGCTATGGCAGATTCCATCGACTGCATACAGAGGATTCAAGAATGGACGGCTAACAACTGCTCCCCTCTCTTTATGACAAGGACGTGCTAACTATGTACTCACTAGCAACCAGATCCAGATGTGTCCTAGCATTTGGTCGTTTCTTCTGGAGTCTCTCTGAGTACGTTTTCCGTCTTTCAAGCCGCGGAACTCCACCGCATCTCACTGCTAACCAGAGCAAGACACGTTAATATACCAACAAACAAGTCTACCATCACTCTATCTAAAGACTAAAATATTCTTTTTTTAGAAGACCTTTAAGGATGGTTTGACTATTCTTCAACGTACAAAAAAGCATATCCCGGTTGCTGAATGATGATAAGAACAAGGTTTCTTGTATCACAAGACTACTGTTTACAACAAAGAAAATGTGTATCATCTTCGATTCCAAATCGATGTCATGGATTAATGCCGTGTACTAGCTCTCTTTAGATGCAACAATGCTAGCCAGGAACTATTGATCTACCTACCCTGTCCTGTAGCTTTAGGAAAAGTAGTAAAACAGATAGCAGAGCAAATCTTTATTACTTCTTCTGTATTCTTAGGTGTCTGAATTTTTTTTGTTATTATTGAGACAATATATAATAATATTTTCATTGTTTGAGTATAGTAAAAACTAGTTGATTGTCCTTTTAATTGTACTAGTTGATTGTCTAAGTTTTTTTCTTGTCTGAAATGAGGCACATGACAACTCCAAATCTTTATTCCCTTGGAGTTGGTGTTGGCTCTGTCGACAAAGTCAAAGTCCTCGTCTACTTGATATATAAAACTCATCTGTGATGCATGCTGTTAACTCCACCTACCTAGTAAATGATATTAGTCTTGAACATCCTTGTAATTCATTGTTTTATTTGAGCATGCCATCTACCCGGCTGAGTACAAATAAAGCATGCTGCCAGTCATTTCTTCTCAAAGCCTCAATGGAGGCAGCTCTATCTGCCATTTCTGGCGAAATACTCAGCCGACTCATTTCCTTCATAATCAAGAAACACACCGACAGGTCATGTGTGGAGGACAAGCTAAAAAGGCTTGAGCATCTCCTCTTCAGAGTCCATACCGTGGTTGAGGAGGCTGAGGGACGGTACATCACCAATTCGAAGATGTTGGTGCAGCTCAGGAAGCTTGTTGATGGCATGTACCAAGGCTATCATGTGCTCAACACCTTCAGGTTGAAGCCTGCTGAGGATGCACCACTTCAAAACCAGGTGACACAATCATCTACCATGTCATCTCCTCTTAAACGCACTCGTGCAGCAGCTTCTAGTGTCAGGAGTCCTCGGCTTCCAATCATGAGCTACAAGCTTCTCTGGATAAATTGGAAACAATTGTTGCAAATATGACAGAATTTGTCATACTACTGGGTGGATGCAAGCAGATGCCTAAAAGGCCCTATGACAGCTACATCTATATTGACAACTTCATGTTCAGTCGCGTCGTGGAAAAGCAGGAGCTCATCAACGCCCTGTTGCAAGACAACTCTCCTGTAGGTGTTCCAGCTGTTGTACCAATAATTGGTGCATACAAAGTTGGGAAGAAAAGCTTAGTTGGGTATGCTTGCAACCATGACATGGTTCGCTCTCACTTCTCCCTCGGTTTTGTACTTCAAAAGTACCAATTTTCTGAAAGTAAGCCGTGAAACATTCGTGCCTCTAAGGACTTTAGTCGTTGTTGAGTTTGTTTCAGATGTGGATGACAGTGAATGGCTAAAGTTTTATTCAGCTGCATCGTCACATATGGGCGCTGGAAGCAAAGTGATCATCGTAAGCAAGTTCCAAGAGATTGCGAGGTTTGGAACGGTAAAGCCAATCATCCTCAGAAGCTTATCAGATGCAGAGTTTTCTTACCTCTTCAAGGTACTCGCATTTGGAGGGACAGACCCAGACAATCACCTGCAACTTGAATCAATAGTTATGGAGCTAGCCATGAACCTGAATGGGTTGCTCCTCAGAGCGAATATGCTCGGTGACTTGTTCAGGAAGAATCAAAACGTCCAATTCTGGTTTCATATATTGAAAATGTTCAGGAAGTCAGTAGAGCGTAATTATGTGAGGTTTGATGAGCATCTGAGACAACTTGTTGAGAGGGAGCATCCAACTGACATAACAATGCTGGTTCCACCTTCTTCTGCTACACTTCGTATGATGCCACCCCACGACGACACTAGTTTACTGCCCAAGGTGAAGCTTGCAGACCTTGTGCAAGGTTCAACTACTGTTCGACCCAATGAGGAGTTTCAGTTAACTATGTGGGAATCAAGATTACCCCCTTTTACTAAGTTTGTGGTACACTGTTTTCCTGAGGAGCATCATTTTACTTCCTCAGGCAACAAAAGGCATAAGTCAGCATGTAAACAGTAATATCTTGTTATTTGGATGGCATTATCATATTTATGTCAAATAAATCTAAAACATCAGGATGTTTCTCTGTCTAATTAAGTAATACGTCCTCATTATGACCTAAGTTTTATGAAGATTCTTGTATGTTGCATTTTAAATCCAGCCGAGATAGCTATGCAGATGAATTGCAGAAACAATATTAATATTTGGCATATAAAGAAACACAGTTCTGTATTTGTTCGCATCAGCATGCAAACTTCTTTTCTCGATAAGGGGATCTTTATTAATTACAAGATCATTACATTGAGATGATACAAGGATCATTGCTAAGATATGAGTCTCATGCCCCAGTTATGCGCATGGTAGCACAGATACACGGCCTCCAACGATATGTTCCTTGAGCTGCATCAGAAACACATAGCTTGGAGACGTTAGACATAACTAGGCGATGGGACGCAAGGAACGGCGAAATCTTCAGGCATGGCACTTGAAATTGTAACACCCTAGGTTTTAGAGGTTAAAAAAAATGGCCAAAATGTTTTTTTGAAAATAATTAAATAGGCAAAGTAAATATTTTTATGGAAATGAAGTGGAATCATGGTAGAAACATGCTTGAGCATTCATGCTGGTGCATAATTTCATGTGGTACAGTTTGAATTTGGTTTTGAATTCAAAAACACATTTGAAAAAGTGTTTGAATAAATGAAAAGCAATTTCTTTTCCCTCTCCCCTCTCTTTTCCTAATTTCGGCCCGCGACCAACAGGCGGCCCGCTCCACTCCTTCTCCCGCCCGGCCAGCTCCCCGCCTCCGCGCGACCCGCTCCTTCCTCTCTCCATCTTGGGCCGGCCGGCCGCCAGCCCGCCAAGGCGTCCGCGCGTGCCGTCGTCCTTCATCCTGGGCCGACAGGCCAGCCCACCATGACGCCGCGCACCGCGCGACCGCGTCCGTCCTCTCTGTTTCGCTGGCTGACAAGCGGGGCCCGCGTCGCCTTCTCCTTCATCCGACCGGGACGCGAGTCGGAGCTCCGAGCCCGATCCCGCGCGACCGACCGACTCGACGTCCGTGCCACGCCCGGTCGCACCCCCACCTTTGGACTATAAGATGATTCAATTCGCGTCCGCAGACTCCACCCAAAACCCTAAGCCGCCGCCTTCGCTCCGAAGTCGCCGCGCCGAACCGAACCCTAGCCGCCGCCACTGCCGCCGCCGCCGGAACTTGAATTCCACCATGACCGCAAGGTATTTAGCGGCGTAAGTTGGCCTCTAGCTTCGCCGTGAACTCCTGAGCACGTCTGTGTCCTCAATTTGGCTTGATTCCGTCTAACCCATGCCTCCACTGTGCGTAGTCGGCCGCCGACCGCCGACCGCCGCTTCGAGCCGCACGCCGTCACCGCTTCGCCTCGGACTTCATCTTCCACGTAGGTGAGCGCGGCATGAGCTCCTCGTTCCAATGGTACCGGTATTACTTGAAATGATGGCCGGGATCGCGAGTTCCTAGAACTCCGGCGAGCTCCATACGCCGTCGGCCATGGTCGCCGCCGCGGTCGGGTTCTTCTCCGGCTGACGCCGTCGTCCAACCGGTCATCTTGAATCTGCGCCGTCGGTTTTGATTTGGACGGCCAGAATTACACCGTACCGCTTCGCGTGGCAATTTAGCAGAAAACCCCTGGGTTTCTGTATAATCTTTTAAGAGTCCTTGACACCTTTGACAGGATACGTCTTCTCCTCCGGGAAGCGTATTTTCTGTTCAACAGATGCATAGTACGCTTTGTTCTTGGGAAGCGTATTTCCTTTATAACTGCTTCTAGAATACGTTTTCTTCTCTGGAAGACGTATTTTCCTAATTCAGTTTCGGAATACGTTTCCTCTTATTTACAGTTTTGCAATTATCTTTAAAGGCTTATATCTTTCACGTTTTAACTCCGATTTGGTCCGTTCAAATTGCGTTAGATTCATAATTCGGTAATCTATGCAGTGGTACTACTTTTGAAGTATTTTGGAAACTTATATTTTTAGTCTATATTAAATGTATTTATTTATCTATAGAAAATCTTTGAAAATCCATAACTTCGCCGTTATAACTCCGTTTTCAGTGAACTTGACGTCTGTGTGATCGTAGAAGCGAGTAGAATAGTTTGGTAAACATTTTATTCTGTTTTGTTGACATTGGTATACTATTTCTCTAATAGTTCTTTATTTGCTTCGTGTATGTATGCTCGATTGGACTAGCTGGTGTTGATTGTTAATGTCGAGTTCAGACGATGAGGGTTTTGTTGAGCCAAGCTATTGTGAGGATCAGCAGGACCAGCAAGACTTCGTGAACCAAGGCAAGTATAGCATGGATCTTCCTTGTTACCTACTCACTATAAATAACAGTACATATGCATGTGTCCGTTTGATGACGTAGAGATTATAACTAGCTTTGATATCCTGATTCCTTAAACCTTTTGGGTGCATTGGGTAGCAAGATGCTAGTGCTTAATGATATCATGATCTTGTGGCTTGATGAGTAATTGTGCCATGAACAGTAATAATGACTTTTAACCACCTGAGGATTAATCAGTAACGTACCTTCCGGGATTTACAGTACAACTGTGAGGGCTATATGGCTCTGGTTTTAGCTCAGTATGAGGACCTTTTCTAGCATGTTAGCGGTTCCCTTTATGACGCAAGGGGGGTGTGTTTTGGGTTGGGTGTAGTTGGACCTCTGTCTGTATGAGTATAGGCTGCGGTCGTGTGCCATCAGAAGGAGGGATACTACATCCGTAGGGCACAGAAACATCAGTAGCCCTAACGTGTTAGACGAACATTTGAAACGCTTCATAGTGAACCCTACCGGTCTTCCTTGGTAGTGGGCTAAGAGGTCGACGGGCCTCGGGCGAAAGGGCAATTCACGGCTCACAGTGAGAGTGTAACACCTCTGTGCAGAGTTTAATAAACTGGTATACTAGCCTTGCTCAAGGACACGAGCGGCCTTGGAAACTCCTTACACTAATGATGATCTCTCTTGTCAAGTTAAATTGGTCATGTTTTTGCTGTTATGTTGACTATTCATTTATGTTACATGGATCATGATGGTTTTGGGAAACACATGCCACCTTGATGCTGCTTAATTGATCAACTTGATTAACATATAAAAGCTAAATGCAGTCAAACTGTGTCAGCTTATTTGAGCCTCATTAACCCATGTTATGCTTGTTGAGTACGGTTGTGTACTTACGCTTGCTTTACTTTCAATTTTGGAAAATCTCGGATGGGTAACAAATGAAGGTTGGAACGAGAGCTATCGGGATGAGTACTAGGCTTGGTGTTCACCAGTCGACGTGTCTCTGTGGGAGCTTCCGCAATAATGTTATCTTAGATTTTATTGTTTATGCGTAATATCCTGTAATAAATATTGTACGTTATGTAATAAACAGGGTGATGATACTCTTTGTAATTTGTCATCCTATATGTGCGACTGTTCCTAGGGCACATAAAAGGTTATTTATGTATTCTACTTTTATCCTTAAAAGTGGTGTGTGACAAGTTGGTATCAAAGCCGTGTTGACTGTAGGACGCAAGCCTAGATAGAATGGTCGTTCTTAGTCACCTTTGCTTCACTAGTTTCATGCTTCTTAACTTTAATATTGTTATTTTCTCAATTTTTATGCTCTTATAGTTACTCTATTGAGAAAATCTTGACTCTATTTTAACTCATGTCTAAATCTTGTAGATGCCTCCTTATACTCGCTGCATGACTGCTGCTGCGTATCGTGATCTATTCACCCACCTGGAGACTAGGAAAGTTGTTCCGCCATCACCAACCCGAGTGCCTCCATCACCTCAAGCTGAAGAAGAAGAACCAATAGAAGTTTCTGAAGAAGAAGAACCAATGGAAGCTTCTGAAGAAGAAGAGCTAGAAGCAGTTCAAGATGATGGTCAATCCCCACCGCCGTCTGCTGGTGGTTCTGCTGGAGGAGGTGGACCACACGCTCCTATGGGATGGACTGTGAATATCTCTCACGTACCAGAGTGCCACACCAGATCGCACCTGCGACTCATGAAGCTTCTCCATGACTATTATGCTGATTGGGACCCCGCTGTGCAGTACACTTGCTTTGAACACACTCATCCGTTGGAAGGTACCTACTGGGAGACAAATGTGGCTATATATTCTCCAGAAGTGATGCAGAGCTCCTACAACATTGAGATGATCTATGAGCATCCTGGCCCTAGTCTAACACAAGAGGATGGCATTGAGGGTGTTGCTTTTACAGCATGGGTTGCTCTCCGTGGTCACCGCATTGGACATATGCGAGATGATGAATTTCGCTATTTGCCTCGCGCTGATCACAGAATGGAAGCTGGATGGGGTATGAAGAGTCCTCATGACTTGCCACCTGAGTCACGGGAATTGGCACACTTTGCATGTGACATGATGCTCAAGCATCAGAGCATGGTAAGCACGGTGGAGCAGCTGGAGCAGAAGCTTAAGGAGAAGCAAAAAGAGATTGATAGGCTCAGAACCATGACTAGGCAACCAAAGATCTATGAACCGCTGGACCATGAGCTTCGACCTTAGTTTGAAAACCCCTATGTAATAGCACGTTATTAGTATCGTGAGTCATGTTAGTCGTGTCATTCTAGTGTGTGTGAACCTTGAGTGCTTGATGATTTATGATTATGTAATATGGATGATTTGGATTTTTGTGTGAGTGCAGGAGCTTTGTGGGCCTGTCCGCAAGTTCCTTAGTTAAGTTTATTAAGGTTAAAGTTTGAATAAATTAAGTTTGGGTTGGTTTATCCTGTCTCTCGCTTTACTGTCTTCTGAGCAGTCAGTGATATTTTGGTTATATCTTGAAATCGGTTATTCCAATGCCTATGATATTTTTCTGGGAGAAACTAGACTTCTTCATCTAACAATTCCCATAAGAATTAGGTCAATATCAGTTCTGAGTTGGAAGTTATGCTCATTGCAATCTGATGTAACATGCTGTCTGGAATTTCCAAACTATTCCTTTTTGTGGAGTTAATTTGACCACTTAGATGACAGAACCTAGTAAAATGGTCTGAATGGAAGTTGTAGAGAATTTCTTAACCTTTCCAATAATATATAGAACGTCCTGTTTTGACATCTGGATCTCGAGTTATGAAAGTTTTTCTGTACTGCTGAAATTGAAGCATGCCCAGAATTTTCAGTTTTGCAATCCTTATTATTATATAAATGATTTGTAACCTGAATAACTCTAAGCTTTGATTTTGTTAGAATACAGATGGCCGCTTGGGGAGGAAGAGGTAACCGTGGTGCTAGAGGCCATGGCCATGGTGCTGGTCATATCACTACTGAGGAAGTGATGGAGGCGCAAATGCAGATGATGCAGACCATGGCTCAGTTTGTGCAGACCATGCAGGCTGGAGGGTTACCACACGCACAACCACCAAGGGATAAATACAGGGAGTTCATGCAGGGTAATCCTCCTGTGTTTACCCACACTACAAATCCCTTAGATGCTGATGACTGGTTGCGTGATGTGGAGAGGCAGTTAGACCTGGCTCACCGCCCCCAACAACACTCCTTTGAGGAATGGTGGTCCCAACACGCCTACAAGGTGCTTCATATGTGGTAAAGAAGGGCACATGTCGTACAACTGTCTAGATAACAAGATGAATCAGCAGACCCCTCAGTGTCCGAATAACAATCATGTCACACCCTGGTTTCCAAAGAAGACCAGAGGTCGTCATATGTGTGCCCAGGAAGTCCACACATATAACAGAAAATGGTAATATCAGAAAAACAATGTATTATATAGCGGTAACATATATATTTAACACTTACACAATCAGAGTAACGCGGAACGCTGGCTAAGACTTCTCTTCAGTCTTCATTCTTCTCAGGGACAGTTGACTGGGGGCTCCGTATGCCAAACACTTCTAATGCTCAACAATCTTATCCTTCTTCTGAGTAGTACCTTACCACGAACTATAGCAAGGGTGAGTTCCATGTCGAAACTCAGCAAGTACAGACAGAAAGTAATGACATGCAAGGCTAGTATAAGGTAAAGCTAAAAGGTAGACTACGGTAGCATTTTAATGTAACATTAAGATTTAACTTATTGCAACCTATTCTCTAATCATCTTGGTTGAAAAAATCCAACCCTTTATTAAGGTTCGAGTAACAATTAATGTGTCATTTAGCATCATAGATATAAACATATGTCATCAACAACATTAAACATGAGATAGCCATCTCAAAGGAACACAGGATAGCCATCCCGATAAAACCCGAGGTAGCAACCTCAGCAACATCACCACGATTTCACAGCTTAAACCATTTGGCTAATCATGCGAGGATCCGGGCCGCTCGTGACCGTGAGCACGGATGATATATCGATTTTAACTCTGCGCAGAGGTATACACTTTCACTCCAGATCATGATTACTCTTTATGCCCGAGGTTGCAAGTCTCTTAGCCCATTACCAAGATACGCTGGCAGAGGTCACAACAAGGTTTTTCACAGGGTCATAGGCAGTGGTAGCCCGATCCACGATGTCCCAAGCACATGAGAGACGTACTCGTAGCCACCGCCCCGGTCTACGGATCAACCAGAACTCCCATGCTAGAACTTGTAACACCCTTCCCACCAAATCATGGCACCCGTCGGTAAGCTACCCATCTGCCCATGATGGTCCTGCTAATCGACCAAGCCAGAGCCCATTAGCCTGTAGCTGTACGGAAGTCCCAGGTTGCCGCTCCATGAAAGGTCCACAAGGGGGAGGAGATATGGATGCCCCCGTCGCTACAAGCCCACTGACATCCATTCCCCCCTTCTTTCACCGCCAACCAACGATGCGGACATGCATTTACTTCTCCAACGGTGGAAGCCAAGAGCCCACGGCTCCAACATATTTTAAGAAGCAAGTTTTATCTTCATTAGGTAGGTGAAAGGTGAGATAGAGCACTAGCAACCTAAAACCTAACAACTAATACCCCCATAGGATAACTTTGGGTAAAGTGGCTAGTAAGTCCTATGGTTTGCCGATTTATGACACATGAAGTGAATTTACTTAAACATGAATAGGCGCAATATGTTCAAAAGAATGCCTGCACTTGCCTTAAATCCAAAGTCTAGCTGCTCTTCTGGCCTCCAGCTTCAGCTGCACTTGTCGGTCCTCTGCTTAGTCTTCGGCGTTAACAAACCGCTCTTCATCTAGTCGCAGCAACCAAACAACACAAACAAACACACAAAAAGACAAGACTAAGAACAATACACCAATCAAAAGAGGAACTAAAAACAGAACGGTCTAAATGGCCAAACTCAGTGCTACGATCGTAAGAGCGCAAGAACGACAAACGATGGATCTATCGTTAAAGAAAACACTGCTATCGAGGTACTTGCAACAAGCACAGATACAAACTTTAAGGTTGATACATTTACTAAAGCAAGATGCAGAACATATAAGAAAGACATAAAGTCAAATCAGTTGGATGATGTTGAAATGTAAAGCAGGGTTAAACATAGTAATACCCTATTTATAAGCAATTATATTATCTAAGCCAATTAAACATTCATAATTCATAAAGCTTAGAACGTACGAGAGCATTAAAGAAAACATCATATGCTTAAAGATTAATTTAAGCAGGACATAAATGACAAGACATGTTGATATTAAACATAGAGAATTTATGATTCAAGGTTGAACTAAGCATGCCATTAATGAAAAGACATTATTGCTGATATAAAACATATTAGCATTAAAGACCGATGTGAAAGTAAACTAAGTCAAACACTAACATGATCCAACTTATAAGCATGTGATAACTACTATAAGAAACATAACAAGTTTCAATGTAAAACTACACAAGGCATAATTAATAAAGAAGCATGTAAATTGGTACTAGTCATATTGACAGGCATGTACGAACACTCAAGGTATAAACCTAAAATTACATTTACACAAGAGAGCATAAATTAATTAAACAAGATTACTTACATAGACACATGATGTGACAAACATTATTCATAACAAGCAACATACGTCGACACGTTCGCGAAGCAACGAGAACGGAAAATGTAACCCTAGGTTACTTTTAATTAGAAGACTATTAAATAGTTATCAATCAAAGGAATTTAAATAAATAAATTCATAAATTAGATACATGATAAATTTTACTACTCCTGCGTAGATCGCGACGACACAAAACTAACGCAACTGGAATCACTCAAATCGGAGTTAAAACGGTGAAACGGCGGGGATTAAACGATCGATGGCGTAACTGTAAATAAATCGCTTGGTGGCAAAGTCGTAAATACCTCGTCTTCTACCTCTGTCCATCTTCCTGTCCAGGTCATGGCCATGGCAGCCATGCGGCTGCTCGTGCCGGGTGAAGGGGCCTCGGCCATGGCCTGCTGGGGCCAGCGGTGGCCTGCTGCTGCCTACTACGGCCGGCTGGGGCCTGCTACGGCCGGCGGCGGCTCGCTGCGGCCTGCTACAGCCGGCTGCAGTGGTCAGATGCAGCCTGCAACGGCCGGTGGCGGCCAGATGAGGCCTGCTATGGCCGGCAGCGGCCAGCGGCGGCGCGTGGGAGAGGGAGGACCACGGCCCTCGGCCGGGACTTGGTCGGCCGGCAGCAGCCGACTGTGGCTGGCGACGGCTGGTTATGGCCGGCGGTGACTGGCTGTGGCCGGCAGCGGCTGGCTGTGGCCGGTTGCGGCTGGCTGTGGGCGGCTGCGTGCGGCTAGGGTTTGCCAAGGGCATCGGCGCACGGGCTAGCCCTATTTATAGATCGGCGGGGAACCGGTGGGGCCAAAGCCGCTGGGCTTGGCCCGTTGGGCCGGCGGCGGCTACTTATGGCCACTAGTGGCCGGGCTGGGCTGGCTATGGCCAGCCAGATTTGGCCATGACCGGCTGGATGTGGCCGGGCTTGGCTAGGGATGGCCAGAGAGGGCCCAAGGTGGCCGGGGGAAGCTATGACTGCTCGTGGCCGCTGTGGCCAAGCTAGTGCTGGCTATGGCCGGCAAAAGTTGACCGTGGCCGGCTGAGAGTGGCCACATGTGGCTGTAGCTGGCCGTGGTTGGCCAGATTAGGCTGTGTGATGCCAGATGTGGCCCATGCTAGGTAGGAGCTGGCCAAATCAAGTTAGGAGCTGATGGCCAAGTTTGGCCACTCCTGGCCGGCTGCGGTTACTGCTTGCCTGGCCAGGGTGGCCGTGGCCAGCTAGATCTGGCCAGGTCTGGCCAGGGCTGGCCAGTTAAAGCTAGGAGAGGCCAGATCAAGCTAGGTCGGGCCAGGATAGGCTAGGGTAAGCCAGGAATGACTGAAGCTTGATAGGGGATGGTGTCTAGCTAGAGCGGTGGCCAACACTACAGAGGAAAAAAAACTCTCTCTCTTTCTAAGCAAGAGAAAGGATTTTTCTAAAAACGTTTTCCCAAAACCTTCTCAAGGCAAACTTGGGTTTCCGAAGCTTTATTTTCAAATTCCAAGAAAACCTAGACGTGACTTGCTCAAGGTTTAGAAAATTCTTTTTCACACCAGCAAAACCAAGCAAAGCACAAAGCACAAACCCATTCCATTATTTTCTAAAATATAGAAAAGCACATTTTATTTAGTGTTTTCTAATAACAACTCAAAATACAAATTTTGGGGTGTTATAAATCAGAGGCCTCTGCAGTATGGGAAGGTTCACCATGTGTCCACTGAGACCGCTCAGGAAGCTTCAGAGGTTATGCTGGGTACGTTCAACATCAACTCTATCCCTGCTATATACTTTTTGATTCTGGAGCTTCGCATTCCTTTATCTCACAAGCATTCGTTAAAAAGCATATCATGCCAGTTTTACCCATGAAAGATCAAATGGTAGTAAATTCACCAGGAGGTGCTATACCAGCTTCTTACTACTGCCCCTTGTCTAATGTTAACTTAAGGGGGGCAGACTTTTCGGCAAACCCTGTAGTATTGAATGCATATGGTATTGATTTAATCCTAGGGTTAGATTGGATGGAAGCTCACCAAGCAGTGATAAAATGTAAAGAGAGGGTTGTGGATCTAACTACACCAAGAGGGGATAGAATCAGTGTTAATGTCAGAGTACAAGCATTGCCTACAGCCACACTAAATCAGCTTGACGACAATGCAGATTCTCAGAATCAAGTGGTGGAGGAGTTCCCGGATGTGTTCCCCGATGAATTGCCAGGTATGCCACCTGATCGCGACATTGAATTTATTATTGAATTATTACCTGGCACTGCACCCATAGCTAAAAGACCATATAGAATGGGGGTTAATGAATTAGAGGAACTTAAGAAACAATTAAGGGAATTAGAAGAGAAGGGATTTATTCGTCCTAGTGCATCACCGTGGGGTTCACCTGTGATTTTTGTTGATAAGAAAGATGGAACTCAACGGATGTACATGGATTATCGTTCCCTCAATGAGGTTACTATCAAGAACAAGTGCCCATTACCCAGGATTGATGATTTATTTGATTAGTTGAGAGGTGCCTGTGTGTTCTCCAAGATTGATTTGCGTTCTGGTTATCATCAGTTGAAGATTCGGAGTTCTGATATACCGAAGACGGCATTCACCACTAGGTATGGTTTATATGAGTATACGGTTATGTCTTTTGGGTTGACCAATGCACCTGTCTACTTCATGTACATGATGAATAAAGTGTTTATGGAGTATCTTGATAAGTTTGTGGTGGTCTTTATTGATGATATCCTAGTATTCTCGAAGAACAAGGAGGAACATGCAGTACATTTGAGGCTAGTCTTACAGAAGCTTAGAGAGCACAAACTTTATGCTATGAAGAGCAAATGTGAGTTCTGGTTGGAGGAAGTTTCTTTCCTTGGCCATATTGTTTCCAATGGAGGAATAGCAGTTGATCCAAGTAAGGTGAAGGATGTGTTGGATTGAAAGCCACCTACAGATGTCAGTGAGATTCACAGTTTTCTTGAGTTGGCTGGTTATTATAGGAGATTCATTGAGGGATTCTCGAAGATTGCTAAGCCATTGACAGCGTTACTAGAGAAGAATGCCAAGTTCGTATTGTCCGACAAGTGCCAAGCTAGCTTTGAAGAGTTCAAGAAGAGATTGACAACTGCTCCAGTGTTGGTATTGCCAGATCTAAGCAAGAAGTTCTCTATCTACTGTGATGCTTCTCGTTTAGGTTTGGGGTGTGTTCTTATGCAAGAAGGTAGAGTTGTTGCTTATGCTTCAAGGAAGTTGAGAAAACATGAGCTTAACTATCCTACTCATGACTTAGAATTAGCAGCTGTGGTTCATGCTCTGAAGATTTGGCGACACTACCTCATTGGCCACAAGACTGATATATTCACTGACCACAAGAGCATGAAGTATATCTTCACTCAGTCTGATCTGAACATGAGACAACGCCGTTGGTTAGAGTTGTTAAATGACTATGATTTTGAAATGCATTACCATCCTAGAAAGGCAAATATTGTGGCCGATGCTCTGAGTAGGAAGAAGCCTGCTAAGACACCTGAATCTGATCAGTTGTGTGTAGAGTTTGCTCATCTGAACCTTACTCTTGTTGCTAATTCAATGGAAATAGTAGTGACACCAACCTTAGAGGAGGAAATCCATAAGGGTCAGCAAGAAGATGAGGATTTGAAGTACATAGCCAAGAAGTTAGCTGAAGGGAAAGCACCTGGATTCCACATTGATGAAGAGGGTACTCTATGGTATGGTAACCGGATATGTGTTCCAGAGATAAAAGATCTTTGTCAGACAATTCTGCGAGAGGCACATGAGTCAGCTTATTCTATCCATCCCGAAAGTACTAGGATGTACATGGATCTCAAGGAAAAGTATTGGTGGATTGGTCTGAAGAAGGAAGTGGCAGAGTATGTGGCTATATGTGACACTTATCAGCGTGTGAAAGCAGAACATCAAAGGCCAGCTGGATTGTTGCAGCCATTGAAGATACCAGAATGGAAGTGGGAGGAAGTCGGTATGGACTTTATAACAGGATTACCTCGTACACAGAGAGGTTTTGATTCCATTTGGGTAATAGTTGACCGATTGACCAAGGTTGCTCACTTTTTGCCAGTCCAGACAAGATACAGTGCCCCAAAGTTAGTGGAACCATATATGGAAAGGATTGTTTATCTTCATGGGGTACCCAAGAGGATTGTGTCTGACAGAGGTACCTAGTTCACATCTCACTTTTGGAAAGCTATTCATAGTGCGCTAGGGACAAAGCTGAACCTTAGTACCGCATATCATCCATAGACCGATGGGCAGACTGAGAGGCTTAATCAGGTTCTGGAGGACATGCTGAGAGTTTGTGCATTACAATTTGGCACAAGTTGGGATAAGAACTTATGTTATGCGGAGTTCTCCTACAACAATAGTTATCAACAGAGTCTCAAGATGGCACCATTTGAAGCTCTGTATGGGCGTAAGTGCAGGACACCGTTGTTCTGGAATCAAACTGGGGAAAGCCAGTTATTTGGGACAGATGTTCTAAGAACCGCAGAGGAACAGGTACGAGTAATTAGGGAAAACTTGAAGATAGCACAATCTTGCCAGAAGAGTTATGCGGATACACGTAGGAGGGAGTTGACATTCCAAGAAGGTGACCATGTGTATTTGAAGGTATCTCCTATAAGAAGTGTGAAGAGGTTTAACCAGAAAGGGAAACTTGCACCAAGGTATGTTGGTCCGTTTAAAGTTTTGAAAAGATGTGGTGAAGTGGCTTATCAATTGGAGTTACCAGAGAGCTTAGCTGGAGTGCATGATGTGTTTCATGTGTCTCAACTTAAGAAGTGTTTGCGTGTACCTGAGAAGGAGCACTTTCCTTTAGAGGAGCTTACCGTTAAGAATGATCTCACGTATGAAGAGTTTCCGATAAGGATTTTGGATACAGCAGAAAAGGTTATCCGAAGCCAGGTTATCAAGATGTGTAAGGTGTAGTGGAATCGATACTCAGTGGCTGAGGCAACTTGGCAAACGGAGGATGCACTAAGGGCAGATTATCCACAGTTGTTTGAGTAAGCAAACTCAATCTCGAGGACGACATTCTCTTAAGGGGGGTAGATTTGTAACACCCTAGGTTTTAGAGGTTAAAAAAATGGCCAAAATGTTTATTTTTGAGAATAATTAAATAGGCAAAGTAAATATTTTTATGGAAATGAAGTGGGATCATGGTAGAAACATGCTTGAGCATTCATGCTAGTGCATAATTTCATGTGGTGCAGTTTGAATTTGGTTTTGAATTCAAAAACACATTTGAAAAAGTGTTTGAATAAATGAAAAGCAATTTCTTTTCCCTCTCCCCTCTCTTTTCCTGATTTTGGCCCGCGACCAACCGGCGGCCCGCTCCACTCCTTCTCCCGCCCGGCCAGCTCCCCGCCTCCGCGCGGCCTGCTCCTTCCTCTCTCCATCTTGGGCCGACCGGCCACCAGCCCGCCAAGGCATCCGCGCGCGCCGTCGTCCTTCATCCTAGGCCGACAGGCTAGCCCACCATGACGCCCCGCACCGCGCGACCGCGTCCGTCCTCTCTGTTTCGCTGGCTAACAAGTGGGGCCCGCATCGCCTTCTCCTTCATCCAACCGGGACGCGAGTCGGAGCTCCGAGCCCAATCCCGCGCGACCGACCGACTCGACGTCCGTGCCACGCCCGGTCGCACCCCCACCTTCGGACTATAAGATGATTCAGTTCGCGTCCGCAGACTCCACCCGAAAGCCTAAGCCGCCGCCTTCGCTCCGAAGTCGCCGCGCCGAACCGAACCCTAGCCGCCGCCATTGCCGCCGCCACCGGAACTTGAATTCCACCATGACCGCAAGGTATTTAGCGGCGTAAGTTGGCCTCTAGCTTCGCCGTGAACTCCTGAGCATGTCTATGTCCTCAATTTGGCTTGATTCCGTCTAACCCGTGCCCCACTATGCGCAGTCGGCCGCCGACCACCGCTTCGAGCCGCACGCCGTCACCGCTTCGCCTCGGACTTCATCTTCCACATAGGTGAGCGCGGCGTGAGCTCCTCATTCCAATGGTACCGGTATTGCTTGAAATGATGGCCGGGATCGCGAGTTCCCAGAACTCCGGCGAGCTCCGTACGCCGTCGGCCATGGTCGCCGCCGCGGTCGGGTTCTTCTCCGGCCGACGCCGTCGTCCAACCGGTTATCTTGAATCTGCGCCGTCGGTTTTGATTTGGACGGCTAGAATTACACCGTACCGCTTCGCGTGGCAATTTAGCAGAAAACCCCCTGGGTTTCTGTATAATCTTTTAAGAGTCCTTGACACTTTGACAGGATACGTCTTCTCCTCCGGGAAGCGTATTTTCTGTTCAACAGATGCATAGTCCGCTTTGTTCTTGGGAAAGCGTATTTCCTTTATAACTGCTTCCAGAATATGTTTTCTTCTCTGGAAGACGTATTTTCCCGATTCAGTTTTAGAATACGTTTTCCCTTATTTATAGTTTTGCCATTATCTTTAAAGGCTTATATCTTTCACGTTTTAACTCCGATTTGGTCCGTTCAAATTGCGTTAGATTCATAATTCCGTAATCTACATAGTGGTACTACTTTTAAAGTATTATGGAAACTTTATATTTTTAGTCTATATTAAATGTATTTATTATCTATAGAAAATCTTTGAAAATCCATAACTTCGCCGTTATAACTCCGTTTTCAGTGAACTTGACGTCTATGTGATCGTAGAAGCGAGTAGAATAGTTTGGTAAACATTTTATTCTGTTTTGTTGACATTGGTATACTATTTCTCTAATAGTTCTTTATTTGCTTTGTGTATGTATGCTCGATTGGACTAGCTGGTGTTGATTGTTAATGTCAAGTTCAGACGTTGAGGGTTTTGTTAAGCCAAGCTATTGTTAGGATCAACAGGACCAGCAGGACTTCGTGAACCAAGACAAGTATAGCATGAATCTTCCTTATTACCTACTCACTATAAATAACAGTACATATGCATGTGTCCGTTTGATAATGTAGAGATTATAACTAGCTTTGATATCCTGATTCCTTGAACCTTTTGGGTGCATTGGATAGCAAGATGCTAGTGCTTAATGATATCATGATCTTGTGGCTTGATGAGTAATTGTGCCATGAACAGTAATAATGACTTTTAACCACCTAAGGATTAATCAGTAACGTACCTTCCGGGATTTACAGTACAACTGTGAGGGCTATATGGCTCTGGTTTTAGCTCAGTATGAGGACCTTTTCTAGCATGTTAGAGGTTTCCTTTATGGCGCAAGGGCGGTGTG
This sequence comes from Bothriochloa decipiens, assembly GCA_023333625.1. Lineage (NCBI taxonomy): Eukaryota > Viridiplantae > Streptophyta > Magnoliopsida > Poales > Poaceae > Bothriochloa > Bothriochloa decipiens. Next base: position 34,114,943 of record CM041629.1, read on the forward strand.
TTTCAGGTTGGGTGTAGTTGGACCTCTGTCTGTATGAGTATAGGCTGCGGTCGTGTGCCATCAGAAGGGGGGAGACTACATCCGTAGGGCACAGAAACCTCAGTAGCCCTAACGTGTTAGACGAACCTTTGAAACGCTTCATAGTGAACCCTGCCGGTCTTCCTTGGTAGTGGGCTAAGAGGTCGACGGGCCTCGGGCGAAAGGGCAATTCACGGCTCACAGTGAAAGTGTACACCTCTGCGCAGAGTTTAATAAACTGGTATACTAGCCTTGCTCAAAGACACAAGCGGCCTTGGAAACTCCTTACACTAATGATGATCTCTCTTGTCAAGTTAAATTAGTCATGTTTTTGCTGTTATGTTGACTATTCATTTATGTTACATGGATCATGATGGTTTTGGGAAACACATGCCACCTTGATGCTGCTTAACTGATCAACTTGATTAACATATAAAAGCTAAATGTAGTCAAACCGTGTCAGCTTATTTGAGCCTCATTAACCCATATTATGCTTATTGAGTACGGTTGTGTACTTACGCTTGCTTTACTTTCAATTTTGGAAAATCCCGGATGGGTAACAGATGAAGGTTGGAACGAAAGCTATCGGGATGAGTACTAGGCTTGGTGTTCACCAGTCGACGTGTCTCTGTGGGAGCTTCCGCAATAATGTTATCTTAGATTTTATTGTTTATGCGTAATACCCTGTAATAAATATTGGTACGTTATGTAATAAACAGGGTGATGATACTCTTTGTAATTTATCATCCTATATATGCGACTGTTTCTGGGGCACATATAAGGTTATTTATGTATTCTACTTTTATCCTTAAAAGTGGGGTGTGACAGAAATCACGGTACTGTTCGCTCTAGAGCCGAACATGTAAGAGACTACTTGACTGGCGTAACTTCCTGCTCTCTTGTAATGCTACTTCACACTCCGTTACAGTTTAGCGGAGCGGCGAAATAATACAAAATCAGGTGGGGGGACCTCTCCAATCCTTCATCGCTGTAGCCGGTGAATTTGAATACCTTTTTCTTCTTTAATTGGGAGACAGAGCTCCTGCCAGGTTCCTTCAAAAAAGTTTGAATACTTGTCCTTCTTTGACGTTGCGGAACTCCACCGGATCATGCGTATTTTGACCAAAAGAGCTTAGAGGTGACCAGCTGATCCAAATGCACAAGAGCAAGACACATTAGTATACCAACACAAAAGTCTAGTATACCATCACTCAATCTGAAGGCTAAAATATTCTCTTTCCGAAAAGACCTCAAAGGATGGTTTGCCTATTGTTCACCGTACAAGAACAAGCTTTCTTGTGTTCCAAGATTGCTGTCAACAAAGAAAGCGTATCCTCACTGTTCACTCCAAGTCACACATAGAGTTTATTTTCATCTTAGATTCCAAATAGATGGCACAGAAAAATGCCGTGTACAAGCTCTTTAGCTGAATTCAGCCTTTTAGGAGAGAGCATCAGCACGCGCACGCATAAAAAACAAGAAACCACAGCCAAGATGGTACATAAAAGACCATCCATTAGACGCAAAGAAAAACTGCAAGTTCAAGTAATTTGCACAATAATCATCGGAGCATTGAAATTTAGCCCAACACCAGAGCACGCCTGTCTCCTGAAGATTTGATTAACCATCGTAAGAAACGAAATCAATGTTTGCGAGCCAAATTAGCCAGCAAAGAGAAGTAGCCCCAATCAATATTGTTGCCTCCCATTCTCAAGAACAAAGGTAAACTTCTTGTTGGTGATTTGGACCCAAACACCAAATAAACTGTTCACCATAGAAAATGGGCATAATGATAATCGAAGACTAAATGTTGGATCATTTCAGACTTGCTGCAGAAGAACAAATCTAACTCTCGTTGTAATGTCTTTTAGTTAGACTATCCTTAGTAAGTAGCACACACCCTTTTCTTAAAACCATAGAAAAATCTTGATTTTAAGGGAACTATCATATGTCTAATTTCTTGTGTAATATTACATCAGTACTAAATAGTATTTATATATAGATAGTCATTTTTGTTTAAGTTCCAGCAAAAAGATCCCTATCGTCATTTACATTAATATGTGCAACTCTTGCAACTAGGCCATGATGTTCCAACATGTAACTAATGTCCTTCTAAAAGACACATTGAGACGGTTCGAATTCAGCATGGTTGCCACCGTGGTTCTTTTTTGTGCAGTATTTATTAAATAACATGTAGTGTAAGGAAAAGTAAAACACATTGAGAGTCAATATTTTTAACTTCTATATTTCAGGTGCCCAATTTTTGTTATTGTTCAAACAACATGTAATCTTGTCATTGTTTAATTTGTCTATAAAAAGTTTGAATTGTCACCTATGTTGGATTGTAATATGGCAAGTGGGCCTGTCCACAATGACTATATATATGTACGCTGATCAATGACAATAATACATTGAAAATTCTCCCTAATTACTCTTATCAACCTTTGAGTTGACCTTAATTTTACTAGTTGATTTGCTAAGAATTCTTACTGAAAATTCATATGGATAGCAACTCCCAATCTTTATTGCCTTGTAGTTGGTGTGGTTCTGTCGACGAAGTCAAGTCGTCCTTCGCATATAAAACTCTTCTTGATGAATGCAGTTAACTACTCCTAGTTATTTATATTAGTCTTGAACATCCTTCTAATTCATTCACTGTTTTATTTGAGCATGCTATCTACCAGGCTGAATACAAATAAAGCATCCGGCCAGTCATCTCTTCTCAACGATTCAAAGAACCTCAATGGAGGTAGCTCTATCTGCCATCTCTGGTGAAATACTCAGCCGACTCATCTCCTTCATAATCAAGAAACGCACCGACAGATCATGTGTGGAAGACAAGCTAGAAAGGCTTGAGCATCTCCTGCTCAGAGTCCATACCGTAGTCGAGAAGGCTGAGGGACGATACATCACCAATTCTAAGATGCTGGTGCAGCTCAAGATGCTTGTTGATGGCATGTACCAAGGCTACCATGTGCTCAACACCTTCAGATTCAAGCCAGCTGTCGCAGACCCACTCCAAAACCAGGTGACAATCATCTTCCTTGTTAGCTTCTCTTAAGCGCACCCGTGCAGCTTCTAGCAAGAGGACTACCACGGCTTCCAACCATGAGCTACAAGCTTCTCTCGAAAAATTGGAAACCATTGTTGCAAATATGACAGAGTTTGTCATTCTACTGGGTAGATGCAAGCAGATGCATAAAAGACCATATGACACCTACAGGAGCTGGTCAACGCCCATATTTCCTGTTCAGTCGCGTCGTGGAGAAGCAGGAGCTGGTCAACGCCCTGTTGCAAGACAACTCTCCTGTAGGTGTTCCAGCTGTTGTGCCAATAATTGGTGCATACGGAGCCGAGAAGAAAAGCTTAGTTGGGTATGCTTGCAATGATGACATGGTTTGCTTTCACTTCTCCTCGGTTTTGCAGTTGAAAAGCAGTAACTTTCAGAATGTAAGCCGTGAAACATTCATGCCTGTAAGGACAATAGTTATTGTTGAGTTTATTTCAGAAGTGGATGACAGTGAATGGGTAAAGTTTTATTCAGCTGCATCGTCAAAAATGGGTGCAGGAAGCAAGTGCTCATCGTAAGTAGGTTCCAAGAGATAGCAGGTTTGGAACTGTGAAGCCCATCATCCTCAGAAGTTTGTCAGATGCAGAGTTTTCTTACTTGTTCAAGGTACTCGCATTCGGAGGGACAGACCCAGAGAATCACCCACAACTTGAATCAATAGCTACGGTGCTAGCTGTGAACGTGAATGGATTGCTCCTCGTAGGCAATATGCTCGCTGCCTTGTTGAGGATGAATCAAAACATCCAATTCTGGTTCCACATATTGAAAAGGTTCAGAAAGTCATTACAACGTAATTTTTCCAGGTTTGGTGAGCATCCAAAACAACTTCTTGAGAGGGACCGTCCGACTGACATAACATTGCTGGTTCCACCTTCTTCTGCTACATTTCGACTCATGCCATCCCACGACAACACTAGCTGTTTATGCATGAAAGAACTACCTAAGGTGAAGCTTGCAGACCTGGTGCAAGGTTCAACTACTATTCGACCCAACGAGGAGTTTCAGATAATTATATGGGAATCAAGATTACCCCAAGTCTGTCGCAAACTGTATCGCTGAGGACATTCCTTGTACTTTTTCAGACAACAAAAGGCATAAGTTAGCATGAGACAGTACTAGTTGAGCAGAACCTTGTTTATGTTTTCTTGTGGGTGTGTTAGCCATGTTGGTTTGTATCGTCTAATTAAAAAACTGTAACGTGTTATTTGGATTGCATGGTCCTGTTAAGTCAGATATACTAAGAACATCAAGGATGTTTCAGTTTCTAAGTAATGGGTCCTGATTATGTATACTATATGAGTTATGTTACACTTTGAATCCAACCGAGTAAGATGGATGCCTGGAGCAATATTAATATTTGGCATATGATGAAAAGACTCTTCTGTATTTATTCACATCAATAAGCATACATACATCTTTCTCGACAAAGGGAGCTTTATTAATTATACAAGATTAAAACATTGACATGATAAGGACCATAGCTAGGATACGTTAGAATCTGATACCGCAGTTATGCACAGTGCCTCTTAGATCTTTAAAAGGATATTGCAAGTATAACACAAGCTTACACCGTGTTGGATTATGATCTGAATTATAACATGAGTCTTGTGGGGACGCTTAGAGGCTCCATGGTTTGGGATATTTTTATTAGCGGATTTGTTCCTGTGTTTGATTGTTGTCAGTCCGTCCTATAAATACATCTAGCTGCATAGAAAGAGTTAAGATTCTCTTTCATCGAAAAAAGTTTGAGATGCCCTTTCATCGAAAAAATGGTTGAGACGCTTATAGTATTCTCATATAGCGAAGATCACCGGTTGGCACCCATGATTTTTTCCCGTAAGGATTTTCCATACTAAAGCCTGTGTCTCATGTTCAATCTTTATTTGCTTTCCAGCTAACACATCATATAATTAAAAGGTAAAAACCCTAAATGATGATGTTGAAGAAACCACGACACGAGATTAGAATTTTAGCAAAGTCGACTGCAATCTATTAACATAACTCTAAAAAAGTACAAGTAATTGTCACCCTCTTAGAACTCTACTTTTTTAGAAGTACACGGTACAACGTAGACGCACACAACACGCATGCACACTCACCCTTACGAATACACATATGTAAACAATACCCCTATGAGCACCTCCGAAGGACTAAGCATCTGATAGATCTGGAAATCCCAGAATTCAGTATTGGCGCCTCGTTGTTGACGAGAGCGTCGCTTTTCACTTAACCCATAACGTCGATAAATCTTGAAAAATCCCAGGAAAGGATACGAGCACCATGGTTTGAATCCTTGTGGGTAGCGTCCCACTGTAACGTCCTACCATTGGACTATAAGCTAATTCGCCTCTTAGAACCCTACTTGAGCCTCTAGAACCCCTAAATCCTGGTTCTGTAAAGAATCTAGTGCAGTAGAACTACTAGTGTAATCCTCTTTAGCGCTCCTAATTGCTCTTTGTAAGTCTTGGACGAGACCCTTGTGTTAGCCGGTTGAGGCCTATGGACCATAACCATTGTTTATATAGTTCCCTTCGAGGCTCCCATATGTGAAGTTAATTAGGAGTCATCTAGTAGGGCACTCAAGTTCAAATAAAATTAGAAGTCCTAATAGCACACCTCTATTGAGTCCTTGAACAAGTAGAATTCTAGTCACCACACACTATCTCTACCTTCACTCTAATCCTTTGAAGTCATTGTGCTCCTCCAAGAAATCGCTCCAAATCGTCTTCTTTTTACATTTATACTCCCACATTAAAGAATGCCCCCACCACAAGGTTTAATGCACGTCACCAATAATGTGTGTGTCAATTCCAAGCTGTATTGCCTGAACCTTCCACCTATGTCCGTGTAACTTGCATGACTCCACCTTGAATAGATAAGTCCCAACCTTGGAGTTCTAGCGACTTCACATTATACTATATACTTTTTCAAGCTGGGATGTACCGAACTCCCGTTAGTGTGCAATGTGTTGCATTATGCATCTCTAATATAATTGTTCCCACCTTAGAGACAGCATACTCCTTGCAATCTGCTAAGTGAACAGTGCCAGGTGTAGGGATCATTCGGCAAACCCTCACCGAACATACATGGAAACACCTCCTACTATTCAATCATGAATACCTAGCTAGTTGACTAACGATAAGTACATCACTTGCCACTAATTAGCATGCTCGTCTCATAGTCTTCAAACTTGGACAGTTCTTTATCCTGTGTCACATAGATATATAGCTTGTAATGTCCCTTAAGCTTGCCTTTCTTCTTCCCATGATTGTTGACTTTTCCTGCTCTACCTGAAATAGTTAAAGCTTGATCATCCGAGAATAGGTATGCAACTATCTCGAAGTTGAGAGTACTGGTTTCCCTGTTGAGAATATTCATCATTAACTGCTTCCATTATGGTGGCGAGGATGAAGCTAGTATGATAACCTTATCTTTCTCCAAAATTTTGTCATCCACACTAACTAGCTTGAAGATATTTAGTTGGTCGACGAATCATGTATCTTCCTCCATGTGTAATCTAAATGGTTGATGCTTCTACAGCCGATTTATCAGTGACTTTGCCATATACTTTTGAAAATAATAGCAATTTAGTGATGCATATATTAATTTCGACAATGAGGAAAAGAACAACATGTATCATAGATATGTGATTTAATAGTACCACTATGGTCTGAGACAAACACATGGTCTCATGTGCTAGAAACAAAGGAAATACGAGAACGAAAAACACAGAGGAAATAGACATTCTCATACTTGGACTGTCTGCGAAGGAACACGAAGTATCATTGATGGAGATTCGGATCAGCAGCATAGGGGAACAAGATGTCCAATGAGCAGTCGTGACGGCGCTTCCAGAAAACTTGATACGCCCCCTACCCGATTGTCACACCCTGGTTTCCAAAGAAGACCAAAGGTCGTCATATGTGTGCCCAAAAAGTCCACACATACAACCGAAAACAGATAAATATCAGAAATAATGTATATTATAGCGAAAACATATATATTTAACACTTACACTTATCTGAGTAACGTGGAACATTGGCTAAAACTTCTCTTTAGTATTCATTCTCCTCAGGGACTGTTGACTGGGGGTTTCATATGCCAAACACTTCCAATACCCAACTTCTTTATCCTTCCTTTGAGAAATACTTTACTATAAACTATAGCAAGGGTGAGTTCCATGTCGAAACTCAGCAAGTACAGGTGGAAAGTAATGACATGCAAGGCTAAAATAAGGTAAAGCTGAAAGGTAGACTGCGGTAGCATTTTAAAGTTAAACAATTAAGATTTAACTTTGCAACCTATTCTCTAATCTACTTTGTTGAAGCTTCCATCCCTTTAATTAAGGTTCAAGTAACATTAATGTGTCATTTAGCATCATAGATATACACATATATCATTAACAATATTAAACATGAGATAGCCATCTCAAGGGAACACAGGATAGCCATCCCGATAAAATCCGAGGTAGCAACCTCAACAACATCACCACGATTTCACAGCTTAAATCATTTGGCTAATCATGCGAGGATCTGGGCCGCTCGTGACCGTGAGCACGGATGATATATCAATTTTAACTCTGCGCAGAGGTGTACACTTTCACTCCAGATTGTGATTACTCTTTATGCCTGAGGGGATCAGCCTCTTAGCCCATTACCGAGATAGGATGGCAGAGGTCACAACGAGGTCCTTCCCAGGGTCATAGGCAGTGACAACTTGCTGGCCTTGAGTCCAAGCGTATGGGCGACTTCACCGTGAGGCCGCCCCCCATCACGGATTCCTAGCCCCTCCCATACTATAACTTGTAAACAAACCCCAGCGACCTTGGTTATGGCCACCCGTCGGTAAGCTGTCCCCCTGCCCATGATGGTCCTGCTAATAGACCAAGCCAGAGCCCATTAGCCTAGAGATGTACGAAAATCCCAGGTTGCTGCTCCACGAACAGTTCCACAAGGGGAGGAGATACAGATACCCTCATCAACACGAGTCCCACTAGCATCCGTTTCCCCCGTCTTTCACCGCCAACCAACGATGCGAATCAGCATCAACTTCTCCAACGGCCGAAGCCAAGAGCCCATGGCTCCAACATATTTTAAGAAGCAAATTTTATCTTCATTAGGCAGGTGAAAGGTGAGGAACAGCACTAGCAACCTACTGACCTATCAACTAAAAACCTCCATAGGTGATATATGGATAGAGTGGCTAGTAATCCCTATGGTTTGCCGATTTAAAACACATGCAATGTATTAATTAAAAGTGAATAGGCGCAATATGATCAAAGATGCCTGCGCTTGCCTTAAATCCAAAATCTAGCTGCTCTTCTGGCCTCCAGCTTTAGCTGCACTTGTCGGTCCTCAGCTTAGTCTTTAGCGTTAACAAACCGCTCTTCGTCTAGTTGCAGCAACCAAACAACATAAACGAACACACAAAAAAGACAAGACTAAGAACAATACACCAATCAAAAGGGAAACTAAAAACAGAATGGTCTAAATAGCCAAACTCGGAGCTACGGTCGTAAGAGCGCAAGAACGACGAACGACGGATCTATCGTTAAAGAAAACACGGCTATCGAGGTACTTGCAACAAGCACAGAGACAAACTTTAAGATTGATACATTTACTAAAGCAAGATGCAAAACATATAAGAAAGACATAAAGTTAAATTAGTTGGATGATGTTAAAATGTAAAGCAGGGTTAAACCTTAGTCATACTCTATTTATAAGTAATTATATTATCTAAGCCAATTAAACATTCGTAATTTATAAAGCTTAGAACATGCGAGTGCATTAAAGAAAACATCATATGCTTAAAGATTAATTTAAGCAGGACATAAATGACAATACATGTTGATATTGAACATAGATCATTTATGATTCAAGGTTGAACTAAGCATGCCATTAACGAAAAGGCATTAATGCTGAAATTAATCACATTAGCATAAAAGGACAATGTGAATATAAACTAAGTTACTTTTATAAATTATAAAGGACATTGAGTCATTATGAACTAGGTTAATATGATATAACATGTGAGAACACTTAACAAAGCATGACATGTTTCCAAGGTAACTCTAAACAAGTCATAATTAATAAAGAAGTATTTAAGTTGGTACTAGTCATATTGATAGGCATGTATAAAAACTCAAGGTATAAACCTAAATTACTTTTATACAAGAGAGCACACATTAATTAATAAATAAGATTACTTACATAACACATGATGTGACAAACATTATTGATAACAAGCAACACACATTGACATGATCGCAACACAAGGACAACGAAAGCATAGCTCTAGGTTGCTTTTATTTAGTTGAGCATCAACTAATTATTACACAAGTGAACAAGATTAAATGCATAGACATATGACATCATGAAGATCATTGCTAAAACAAAGCTTAAGATCGACACGGTCATAGCACAACGAGATCAGAAATATAAAACCCTAGATTACTTTTAATTAGAAAAATATTAAATAAATATTAATCAAATTGCATTTAACCAAATAATTCATAAATTAGTGACATGATAAACTTTACTACTCCTGCGTAGATCACGATGACATGAAACTAACGCAACTGGAATCGCTCGAATCGGAGTTAAAACGGTGAAACGACGGAGATTATACGATCAGTGGCAAAACTGTAAATAAATCATTTGGTGGCAAAGTCATAAATACCTCGTCTTCTACCTCTGTCCATCTTCCTCTCCAAGCCATGGCCATGGCAGCCAGGCTGCAGGTCGCGCCGGGGAAGGGCCTCGGCCCTGGCCTGCTGGCCGGTCGACAGCGGCCGGCTGTGGCCGGCTATGGCCCGCGGCGGCCAGCTGTGGCCGGCTACGGCCCGCGGCGGCCAGCTGCGGCCGGCGGCGGGTGGCTGTGGCCGGCAACGACTGGCTGTGGCTGACGACGGCTGGCTGTGGTCGATGGCGCGTGGCTAGGGTTTGCGGGTGGCAGCGCGGCTCCTTCTAGGGTTGCCAAGGGGCTGCGGCGCACGGGGCTGGCCCTCTTTATAGCCGGCGGGGAACCGGTGGGGCTGAAGCCACTGGGCATGGCCCGTTGGGCCGGCTGCTGCTGGTGGTGGCCAGGTTTTGCCACTGTTGGCCAGCTGCCGCTACTGCTGGCCTGGCCGGGGTGGCCGTGGTCGGCTGGGGCTGGTCATGGTTGGCTGGGGCTGGCCATGACTGGCCCGAGCTGGCTAGTTGAGGCTACGGGAGGCCAGATCAGGCCAGGATAGGTTGGGGCAAGCCAGGGATGACTGGAGCATGGTAGGGGATGGTGTCTAGCTATAGTGGTGGCCAACACTATAGAGAGAAAGAAAATCTCTCTCTCTCTCTCTATCTATGCAGGAGAAAGGATTTTTTTCGAAAAACGTTTTTCCCAAAACCTTCTTGAGGCAAACTTGGGTTTTCAAAACTTTATTTTCAAATTCGAAGAAAACCTAGATGTGACTTGCTCGAGGTTTAGAAATTTTTTTTCACACCAGCAAAACCAAGCATAGCACCAAGCACAAACCCATTCAAATATTTTCTAAAAAAATATAGAAAAGCACATTTTATTTAGCGCTTTCTAATAATAACCCAAAACATAAATTTTGGGGTGTTATACCCATGCAAGGACACAAGGAGACATAGACTTCGAAGCCTACTCTCACAGTGCCAATGGCATGTCAGCAACGGCAACGGGAGTGAGCATGCGAGTGTGTTTTTTTTCTTTTTCTTTCCTCAATAGCATCAACTGCATAGACATAGCCCAGCTATTTAAGTTGGACTACACTCCTCTTAGAATAGAACGTGGTCCTTTAGGATTTATTTAGAATTATTATTTGGTATGCAAAACAATCCCCCACCAGATCCCAAAGGCATGCATCATTCTCCTTATACCACAAAACCATTAATATACTAGCTATTCATGGAGACTAGTACATGTTGGTTGAACATCCACCTGGAAGGACAAGCTAGATCAATCCACAACTGCATAGTATACTAGGCCTTAATTGGTAGTTTGGTGTGAATACGCTTCACCTGATTTCTTGACTGATACTAGGCTACCATAGCCAATCCCGCGAGTGGAGTGTATATGTCATACTCCTATCTCATTTCATGAGCTTCTAAAATAATTCCCAATTCTTATAAACTGCGTCTAACAGTTGGGCTCTATGTTCTTACAAGGATACTATGTAGGACAATATCTCGCTATAAGGCCTCAGAACACATTAAGACAATGTCAACCGATCTTACCGAAATAAGAGTAGTGGGTTAAAGGAAAAATGTACTCCATCAACTAATAGCCTGTTCTTCTCAGATCCTAATTCATGGGATCTTCGATCACATAAGTTGGTTTACTACTGAGGTTAACTCACATGGGTCTCAATCCTATCTCCTTCGATGCATTGTCAATCACGGTACATGATAGTCCCTTAGTAAAGGAATCTGCTAGGTTCTTAGCTGTCTGGATGTAGTCCATAGCTATTACTACAGATCTTCTCAATTCTCATAGACTTTAGTCTGTGGTTTACATGTTTGCTGGACTTTCTATTATCCTGACTATTCTTCACCTTTGTGATAACCAGTTGATTATAACAATTTATTAGAATAGCATGAATTAGTTTCTCAACCATAGGTAAGTCCATCAATAGTTCTCTTAACCATAGCTTTAGTAGAATTTGTATCCAAAGCCATGAGCTCTGCCTCCGTCATAAATTTTGTAAGTATTTTGCTTACAAGATCTCCAAGAGACACCACCACGACCTAAAATGAATATGTACCCACTATTGGCCTTAAAATTATCAGCGTCTATATACAATTTGAATCACTGTATCCTTCAAGTACACCTAGCTAGGTAAACTAAATAGTGAATTGCATAACCCATTATGCCTTTTAGATAGCGCATTACTCGATCAATACTATGTCAATGATTATTTCCTACACTAGAGGAAAATCTACACAACTTGCTTGCAACAAATGAGATGTCAGGGTGGGTTGCGCGAGCTATGTACATCAGTCAGCCCATAATTTGGGAGTATCTCAGATGATCCCTTCCTAACTTTTTATTCTTTCAAAGTATTAGACTAGGATCATAGGGTATTGGAGAATGTTTGCTATCCATATAGCCAAAGCAGCTCAATACCTTTTTCATAATAATGAGACTACAAAAGAGTAATCTCATTCTCACTCTTACTAAGTTTAATATTAAAAATCATATTGTTGACGGTAGATAAGTGGGAGAAACCCTAATTCAACATAAAAATGCACCTCTAAACCCCTCAATTAGTTCGGACTTGGATACGGACGGATTAAAAACCCTCTAAACGGATTTCATCTCCAATATAGTCAGAAAATATATGTACCATTTTCAACTAATATCTGTTATTAAGTAAGGAATCTATTTCCTTTATTCAAATAATTAAGGAATATATAATTTAGATATAACTAACCTGTGTGTATGCATGGGTTGATGGACTAGTGAAAATAAATGAAAAAAGTAGTTGGAATGAATTTAGAGGAGTTCCAAGATGGAGTTGTCACACATCAATATCAGTTGAGTTACACAACCAACATATTATATCAGCCAGAAGATATTATCAAAATGGGAATCATAACATAAGAGAGAATGGCATCAATATCACCATGTTCCAATTAATCCAAACTCGAGGATGAGTTATTTTCAACACAGGAGGATGATAAGGCCATGAGAAGCATGCATAATTAGTGTTATATTGTTGATTTATGTGGCATCAATTTTGGAGGTTTTAACATTCATATGCTGTATCATTAAAAGATATACGAGTCTATTTTCCAACGCAGCAAACATTGCATCTTTTGGACTTCTAAGATAGGAGTTATGAGCATTTTAGTTGAGACTGCACAAACTTGCATGGTGGCTGCACGAGAATGGATGAACACCACCAATACTCCACTAAGATGACCTTTCACTTGCTTCTATTTATGCTTATATTCACACCTAACTAAGAGGGATGTTTCTACTATAATAAACCATGTAATCTATCATTTGAGGCGGAGTTGATTTTGATATGATACGAGAATTGAGCATGACTCTTCTTTGAGAAAATAGTCAAGTAATATCGGTGATAATTGATCTTGTTGAGTGATCTCTGAGCGATTCTGCTAGTTTTATCCTACCCACCTCGTACCTTTGCTCGAGTAGATCCTTATCACATAGACATAGTCAAATTGTATTGATAGCCTTCTTCTCCATCACCATCCATTTTTCATCAGTTGTCTTGTCTGGTTTGGTGCCCTCAAGAGAATCAATCAATCCTTGCTGGACAAGCATATCTTGTACTATGCATTGCCACATGCTGAAATTTCCTTGTCATCAAATTTCTCTACTTGATTCCAGGCAAAAATGATGAAATTTCCTTTGTCATCAAATTTCACTACTTGATTCCCACATCCCTCGCACCGTCTTAATTTCATGCTTCCTAGCCCTATCAACCAAAATCAAATCAACAACCCTACCTTAGATCTTATACTGCTTCTTAGAATCTGATACACTTACCTAGTATGCACAGCAGCCCTCAGATCTAAGGATAGGAAACCATCAGTGCTGATGTTGAATCATCAAGAAAAAATTGGTCTTAGTGACCCAAACCTTGCTAATATTGGAAGGTTGCTTATGATCATCACCTTGCCTCTTGTATTTGTTTTTTTAACAAACGAATAGAACTCGTTCCATTCCACGTCTGAAAGAAACTCAACAACGTACTAGCAGTGTCATCCCCCCAGGCATTGTGGCCTTTTCGTGGTTGACGATGGCCAGGAAGTTGTCTCCGGATGCAGAATGGAAGCAAATTTGCACATACATGGGCAAGCTCCCAAAGCCTTCTTGCCAACTCCGCTTTGTTCAGGAAGCGCTCAGACCCCACACCAAAGCGCAAAGAACTCTGCAACTCTGCTTTGTTCGCCACAGCTGTTTCTAAATTCTCCAGTGCGGCATGTACCACCTTGACCTTGTCCTTTTTCACCCAAGCAACAACTGTGCGGGGACGTTTGAGACGAGTGGCGGAAGCGGAACAGGAGGAGATCGATGAGTCTCTAATCTTGTTGCTTATCGAGGCCTCCTACTCGTGGTGGAGCTGGAATGTCAAAGTATCCAGTGCATGGTAGCCCTGGTACATTGCCTATCTGACAGCATCTTGAGCTGGATCAGAATCCCAGAGTTGCTGATGTATCGCGCATCGGCCTCCGGCCTCTACGACGACGGTGTGAGCCTTCATCATGAGATGCCACAGCCTCTCCTGCTTCTCTTCCAAGTCTTCATCTTCATAGATGGAGCAGTATCTGTTAAAGGCGTAGGAGTTGAATCGGCTGACTAGTTCACCTGCAACCGCAGCTAAGATATGGCAGATTCTATCGACTGCATACAGAGGAGAGAGGACTAATAGGTTAGCTGTAAATGGACTGTCCTGGAAGCCTAATATGCGTGCATTTACATGCACAATTTGAGTTTGTCTTCGAACTGTTTCTTCACTAATTAAACAGAAATGAATATGTGTACTTTTTTCTTGCCAACGCGCATTTATGCGCTTTCATCAAGAAGAGTTTAGAGAGTGTACAAGGCGTCTGTGTAAGTTGAACCATCCGGCCTGGAGTGTGAGCCACAGACCTGCCAAAGGTTCGAAGCACTGGCAACCACCATACCGGTACCAGATAGATAGAGTAATACGTACGAGATTAGAATTAGAAATTGAGCGACTGAGGCGAATATAATAATGTCTGGCCGTCTGGGCGCTAACCACCATCAAGGAGATGGAGTTCCTAGCCGTGATCCATCAGCAGCCTTCGTCCACGGTCGCTCCTGACTGCCAGGGCTCCTTAATTTGCGCCACGAAGCGAGGATAATCTGATGAAGAAGGGGCTGTAGGCAGAGGAATCCAGACGAACCGAGACAGCTCAATAGTCACATATTCACACAGAAGCTCAATAGTCAGCGTGCCCGTAATGTCATTGTAACGCACCCATCGCCTGCCTCCTTGACAGACCGGCGGCTATGGAAATGTCTTGGCTCTGCCAGGAAGAGATGCGGGGCAACATCTCTGACCGTGCGTCCGTGCAACCATGCAAGAAGAGTGCAGAAGCGCCGTCGCCCAGGAATGAATATGACCTGCTTGAAAAACTGACAAAAGTCTAGTTAGTCGACAATATATGGGTCCAACAATTTGGTCGTTTTCTGGAATCTCTTTGCATACTTTTTCCTCCTCTCAAATTCCTCCTCTCTTTGAATACTTCTTCCTTCTTCCACGATCTGGAACTCCACCGCATTATGCGCACTATGGACCAAAAGGGCTAGAGGTGACCTAGAGTTCCGAAAGGACTAGAGCAAAATATTGCTACACGACAAAAGTGTCCTGACATCACTCTGAAGACTAAAGTATCGTTTTCTGGAGCAGACTTCTAAGGGTGGTTTGACAATTCTTCACCATACAAAAACATACCCTGGTTGCTGAATGATGATAAGAACACGTTTTCTAGTCCGAGGTTACTGTTAGCAACAAAGTAAGCGTGTCATTGTTGTTCTCTCCAGGTCACGTAGAATTGATTCTCGTCTTCAATTCCAAATCGATGGCATGGATAAACGGAGTGGCAAAGGGTATGCAAATAAACCTCACCTAACACTAGTTCTAATTAGCATAAGCGGTGTGGTCTAAGTAACCTTTTTATTTGTAATTTTATCATTGTTTCACTATAGAAAAATATATGAAATGTCTATTGTGAGTGCCTTTTTAATTGTACTAGTTTGTTATCTAAGATTTTTTGCCTGAAAAATCAGGCATATAAATAGCAACTCCCAATCTTTATTGCTATATGCCAGTCAAAGTTGAAGTCAAAGTCGTCCTTCAAAATACTTCTGTGACGCATGACGGCTCCCTGTTAATTAAATATAATATTAATCTTGAACATCGTTCTACTTCTTCATCCTATTAATAAAGCATGCTGCCATGCCAGTCATTTCTGCTCAACGACTCAAAACCTCAATGGAGGCAGCTCTCTCTGCCATTTCTGGCGAAATACTAAGCCGACTCATCTCCTTCATAATCAAGAAATACACCGACAGGTCATGTGTGGAAGAGAAGCTAGAAAGGCTTGAACATCTCCTACTCAGAGTGCACACTGTGGTCGAGGAGGCTGAGGGACGATACATCACCAATTCCAAGATGCTGGTGCAGCTTAGGAAGCTTGTTGATGGCATGTACCAAGGCTACCATATGCTCAACACCTTCAGGTTCAAGCCTGTTGAGGAAGCTGCACTCCAAAACCAGGTGACAACTACCTTGTCTGCTCCTCTTAAGCGCACTCATGCAGCTTCTAGCATCAGGAATGCCACGGCTTCTAATCATGAGCTACAAGCTTGTCTGGAAAAATTGGAAACCATTGTTGCAAATATGACAGAGCTTGTCATTCTACTGGGTGGATGCAAGCAGATGCATAAAAAGCCCTATGACAGCTACATCTACATCGACAATTTCATGTTCAGTCGCGCCGCGGAGAAGCTGGAACTGATCAACGCCCTGTTGCAAGACACCTCTCCTGTGGGTTTTCCAGATGTTTTACCACTAATTGGTGCTTACAGAGCAGGGAAGAAAACATTAGTTGGGTATGTTTGCAATGATAATATGGTTCGCTCTTACTTCTCCTCAGTTTTGCACATGAAAAGCAGTGACTTTCAGAATGTAAGCCGTGAAACATTCATGTCTATAAGGACTTTAGTTGTTGTTGACTTTATTTCAGATATGGATGACAGTGAATGGGTAAAGTTTTATTCAGCTGCATCGTCACAGATGGGCGCAGGAAGCAAAGTGGTCATCATAAGCAGGTTCCAAGAGATAGCGAGGTTTGGAACTGTAAAGCCAATCATCCTAAGAAGCTTGTCAGATGCAGAGTTTTCTTACCTCTTCAAGGTACTCGCATTTGGAGGGACAGACCCAGAGTATCACCCACAACTTCAATCAATAGCTATGGAAGTAGCCATGAACCTGAAAGGGTTGCTCATTGTAGGGAACATGCTCGCTGACGTGTTGAGGAAGAATCAAAACTTCCAATTCTGGTTTCATATATTGAAAAGGTTCAGGAAGTCAATACAGTGTAATTTTTCCAGGTTTGGCGAGCATCCGAAACAACTTGTTGTGAGCGACCGTCCATCTGACATAACAATAATGGTTCCACGTTCTTCTGCTACAGTTCGTCTCATGCCACCCCACGAAGACACTAGTTCACTGCCCAAGGTCAAACTTGCAGACCTGGTGCAAGGTTCAACTACCATTCTACCCAACGAGGTGTTACAGATAACTATGTGGGAATCAAGGTTACCCCCTTTTACTAGGTTTGTCGCAAACTGTTTCGTTGACGAGCATCCTTGTACCTCCTCAATCAACAAAAGGTATAAGTCAGCATGTAAAGAGTAACATCTTGTTGTGTTTGGATTGCATGGTCCTATTTAAGTCAAATATATCAAGAACATCACGATGTTCCTGTGTCTAATTAAGTAATAGGTTCTGATTATGTATACTTAAATTTAGGTAGATTCTTGTATGTTACACTCGATGTAAGGAAAAAAAGGAACAGCGTTGTTCGGATGACCAGACCAAATAAACAAAACACGAATGATTCTATGAGAGGGAGAGATGTGACTGATCCAAGGCGGAGACAACCTGTAAAATGACGATGACGAAATTAACACGGCCTTGATGTCAAACCACTGGCGTGCCGCCACTGCACAGGCACCTAGGGTTCAAAATCAGCTGTGAACGATGAGAGCTGTAAGAAGGAGATTCTAACCGGAGCAGCTACAAGCAACGAGAACCGCACGACGGAAGATCACAGCTGATAACATTTTGGGTGGCGTGTCTGGTGCTTCTGGCCTGGAAGCCGTTTCGTTTATGGGGTTAAATTTCTCATATTTGAAATTTAATTTTTTATAAGACCTTTAATGTAGAAATGACCAAAATCGAAGTTGTACATCTTGACGATATCAACGACTTTGCAATCGCAAACTTTTTTGTCTAAATTTATGTAGGGTTCCAATACGTACTCATTCTAAATCTGGTGAAGAAATATGAGGAGAAAAATATATCTTATAAGGACACACATGTGACGTATATATGGTTGGAGTGGTTAGAGGAGAGATGCATGAGACTGATACAGCCACTTCTACAAATTGATATACAGCGATGCGATTTCTGTTTCTAGCTGCTGTCCCTAGAACTTCTACAAATTGATATATGTAGATGCGATTTCTGTTTCTAGCTGCTGTCCCTAGAAACTCTAGCTGCTGCTTTTGTGCCTGTTTTGGATGGCAGCCATGACTGATGGCAGCTATGGTGTATACAAAATTTATGTACCCACAGGAGCAGGAAAAAAAGTTCATCGACCTATATGGGAAGGGAGGAAAGATTAAGAACCCACAGCACAATTCACTTTTTTTACAAAACTAATCGGTCTAAGCCGCAAAATATTATCCATAATATTATATATGCTACGTATCATCTGTTATTAATTTTTTAAAAGTATTCTATTATCAAAGTTAATTCTCTGTGTGTTTGGACCGATCTATGCGATATTTTATCCTGATTTGGCCCCTATGCGCTGGCCACTCCAGAGACCAAACAAACGAACACGGTCAGGTGGCAATTGCACGTAGCTTTCGTTGAACGAACTCAGCTCTATCGTTTCCACTCTTCCACGTAAAGAAACCGAATTCGAGGGATAAATACAGTCTCAGACTTGAGAGGTGTCTGAGAGAGATATAGGCGCAGCTAGCAAAGAAAGAAAATTGAGATTATGGAGCAGGTTGTATCTGCAGTTGCAGGTGAATTAGTTAACCGGTTCATGTCCTTTTTGTTCAACCAGTACAAAAGTGAGGAGCAGCTGGAGAAGAAAATGAAAAGGCTGCAAGATCTAGTTGTTAGAGCTCATATGATTGTGGAGGAGGCCGAGGTGCGATACATCACCAACTCAAAGGTGCTGCTTCAGCTCAAGAAGCTTGTGGAGGCCATGTACCAAGGCTACCTTGTCCTGGACACCAACAGGTACAGGACTGTAAACGAGGTCAGCAGCAGCTTCAGTGAATTGTCCTTCACCACTTGTATCAAACGACTTTTTACTATACTTGTGTGGATCATGAGCTTCAGCCTACACTGGATAATTTGGAATCTGTTCTTTCAAAAATGGAAGAGTTTATATTTCTTCTCCAAGGATGCGAACGCATGTTCCGCAGCCCCTATGACTCCTATCTTTACATAGACAACTTCCTGTTTGGTCGTCACGCAGAAAAGCAGCAGATTATCAATATCTTACTGCAAGATAATCCTCCTCCCTTCACTCTCTCGGTGATCCCAGTGATAGGAGGTGTTAGAGTCGGTAAGAAAACTCTAATTGCACATGTGTGCAGCAATGAGAAAATCAGGTCACAGTTCTCTTCAGTTGTGCACCTGAATGGAGAAAATATTTCGACAATGGAGCATGATGATGCTCCTGTTATGCCAGCAGGGAAGTCATTGCTCGTGGTTCACTTTGCATCAGACGTGGAAGATGAGGTGTAATATCCCAATTTTTGAAAATGATTTTTGAAATATAAATAATTAGACAAAATAAATATTTTTATGAAAATAAAGTTGCAACATGGTAGAAACATGTTTGTGCATTCATGCTGGTGCATATTTTCATGTGAGAAGTTGGAATTTGAATTTGAATTCAAAAACCCATTTGAAAAAGTGTTTGAATAAATGAAAAACCAAATCCCTTCCCTCCCCTCTCCTTCCTGCCAATTCGGCCTGGCAGCCCGAACGGCCCAAACCGGCGGCCCGCTTCTCCTCCCGCGCGTCGTCGCTTTCTCTTCTTCCTGGGCCGACAGGCCGGCCCATCATGATGCCACGCACCGCGCGACCGCGTCCGTCCTCTCTGTTTCGCTGGCTAACAAGCGGGGCCCGCGTCGTCTTCTCCTTCATCCGACCGGGACGCGAGTCGGAGCTCCGAGCCCGATCCCGCGCGATCAACCCGATGTCCGCTCGGCCGCACCCCTTGCCTCAGGGCTATTTAATCAATTAACCGCGTCCGCAAGTCCTATCTGAACCCTAACGCCATCGCCTCATTGACTCGAGCCGCCGCGACCCCGAACCCTAGCCGCCATTGCCGCCCGCCGCCAAAGCTTGTAATTGACCGCCGTCCTCGGGTAATCTTTGCCATCTACTGGTCAGCAAGCTTCACCTTGATCTCCTGAGCACTTTGGTGCCATCCTTTCGGTTCAATTTGATCTAATTCGAGTCGCTGTCGATTGCAGTCCGCCGCCGTCCGCCGATCCGAGCCGCACGCCGACCCCGCTTCACCTCGACCTTCATCTTCTACGTAGGTGAGCGCGGCGTGAGTTGCTCTGTCGAATGGTACATGTCCCGTGTCAAATGGTGGCCGGAATCGTGACCTGTGTGAACGCAGGCGAACTCCTTCGCCGCCGACGATGGCCGCCGCCGTGTCGGGTTTCTTCCCCGGCGAGCCCGATCGCCTCGGTTAATCTGCGCCGTCAATTTTGAATCGGACGGCCAGAAACAGCCCGTACCCCTTCGCCTGGCAGATTTGCCGAAAACCCTCTGGGTTTCAGTTTAATCTGTTAAGAACCCTTGGCGCTTTGGTCAGGATCCGTTTTCCCCTGTGGAAAGCATAAATTCTGCTTAACAGATCCATAATACGCTTTGTCCACTGAAAAACGTATTTTCCTTGTAACAGCTTCCAGAATACGCTTTCTTATCTAGAAAATGTATTTTTCTTTTTCAGTTCAGAATTTGTTTTCAGCTATTTATAGTTTTGCCATTATCTTTAAAAGTTTATAACTTTCATGTTTTAACTCTGATTTGGTCCGTTCAAATTTCATTAGATTCATAATTTCATAATCTACGCAGTGGTACTACTTTTGAAGTATTTTGAAAACTTTATATTTTTAGCCTATATTTAAAGTATTTATTTGTCTACAGGAAATCTTTGAAAAATCATAACTTCTCCGTTATAACTCCGTTTTTAGTGAACTTGACGTCTGTGTGATCGTAGAAATAAGTAGAATAGTTTTATAAACATTTTATTCTATTTTGATGACATTGGTGTACTGTTCCTCTAATAACTCATTATTTGCTTCGTGTATGTATGCTCGATTGGATTGTCTAGTGTTGATGGTTAATGTCGAGTTCAGATGGTGAGGGTTTTATTGAGCCAAGTTATTTTGAGGATCAGCAGGACCAGCAAAACTTTGTGAATCAAGGCAAGTATAGTATAGATCTTCCTTGTTACCTATTCACTATAAATAACAATACATATGCATGTGTCTATTTGATGACCTAGAGATTATAACTAGCTTTGATATCCTGACTCCTTGAACCTTTTGGGTGCATTGGGTAGAAAGATGCTAGTGCTTAATGATATCATGATCTTATGGCTTGATGAGTATTTATGACATGAACAGTAATAATGACTTTTAACCACCTGAGGATTAATCAGTAACGTACCTTCTGGGATTTACAGTACAGCTGTGAGGGCTATATGGCTCTGGTTTTAGCTCAGTATGAGGACCTTTTCTAGCATGTTAGCGGTTCCCTTTATGGCACAAGGGGGTGTGTTTTGGGTTGGGTGAGTTGGACCTCTGTCTGTATGAGTATAGGCTGCGGTCGTATACCATCAGAAGGGGGATACTACATCCGTAGGGCACAGAAACCTCAGTGGCCCTAACTTGTTAGACGAACCTTTGAAAAGCTTCATAGTGAACCCTGCCGATCCTCCTTGGTAGTGGGCTAAGAGGCTGATCTCCTCGGGCAAAAGGGCAATTCACGGCTCACAGTGAAAGTGTACACCTCTGCGCAGAGTTTAATAAATTGGTATACTAGCCTTGCTCAAGGACACGAGCGGCCTTGGAACTCCTTACACTAATGATGATCTCTCTTGTCATGTTAAATTGTTCATACATTTGCTGTTATATTTACTATTCATTTATGTTACATTGATCATGATGGTTTTGGGAAACACGTGCCACCTTGATGCTGCTTAACTGATCAACTTGATTAACATATAAAAGCCAAATGCAGTCAAACTATGTCAGCTTATTTGAGACTCATTAACCCATGTTATGCTTGTTGAGTACGGTTGTGTACTTACGTTTGCTTTACTTTCAATTTTGGAAATCCCGGATGGGTAACAGATGAAGGTTGGAGTGAGAGCTATCGGGATGAGTACTAGGATTGGTGTTCACCAGTCAACGTGTCTCTGTGGGAGCTTCCGCAATAATGTTATCTTAGATTTTATTGTTTATGCGTAATACTCTATAATAAATATTGGTACGCTATGTAATAAACAGGGTGATGATACTCATTGTAATTTGTCATCCTATATGTGCAACTATTCCTGGAGAGCATATAAGGCTATTTATGCATTCTACTTTTATCCTTAAAAGTGGGGTGTGACAAGTTGGTATCAGAGCCGTGTTGACTGTAGGACGCAAGCCTAGATAGAATGGTCGTTCTTAGTCACCTTTGCTTCACTAGTTTCATGCTTCTTAACTTTAACCTTGTTATTTTCTCAATTTTTATACTCTTATACTTACTCTATTGAGAAAATCTTGACTCCACTCTAACTCATGTCTAAATCTTGTAGATGCCTCCTTATACTCGCCGCATGACTGCTGCTACGTATCGTGATCTATTCACCCACCTGGAGATTAGGGAAGCTGTTCCCCCATCACCAACCCCGGTGCCTCCATCACCTCAAGCTGAAGAAGAAGAACCAATGGAAGCTTCTAAAGAAGAAGAGCTAGAAGAAGTTCAAGATGATGGTCAATCTCCACTGCCGTCTGCTGGTGGTTCTGCTGGAGGAGGTGGACCGCACTCTCCTATGGGATGGACTGTGAATATCTCTTGCGTACTGGAGTGCAACACCAGATCGCATATACGACTCATGAAGCTTCTTCGTGATTATTATGCTGATTGGGACCCCGCTGTGCAGTACAGTTGCTTCCAACACACCCATCCGTTGGAAGGTACCTACTGGGAGACAAATGTGGCTATATGTTCCCCAGAAGGGATGCAGAACTCTTACAACATAGAGATGATTTATGAGCATCTTGGTCCTAGCCCAACTCAAGAGGATGGCATTGAGGGTGCTGCTTTTGCAGCCTGGATTGCTCTCCGTGGCCATCGCTTTGGGAATATGCGAGATGATGAATTTTGCTATTTGCCTCGCGCTGATCATAGAATGGAGGCTAGATAGGGTATGAAGAGTCCTCATGATTTGCCACCTGAGTCACGGGAATTGGCACACTTTGCATGTGACATGATGCTCAAGCATCAGCGCATGGTAAGCACGGTGGAGCAGCTGGAGCAGAAGCTTAAGGAGAAGCAAAAAGAGATTGATAGGCTCAGAACCATGACTAGGCAACCAAAGATCTATGAACGGCTAGACCATGAGCTTCGGCCTTAGCTTTAAAACCCTTATGTAATAGACACGTTATTAGTATCGTAAGTCAAGTTAGTCGTGTCATTCTAGTGTGAGTGAACCTTGAGTGCTTGATGATTTAAGATTGTGTAATATGGATGATTTGGATTTTTGTGTGAGTGCTAGAGCTTTGTGGGCCTGTCCGCAAGTTCCTTAGTTAAGTATATTAAGGTTAAAGTTTGAATAAATTAAGTTTGGGTTGGTTTACCCTGTCTCCATCCTTGCTGTTTTCTGAGCAGCCGGTGATATTTTGGTTATATCTTGAAATTGGTTATACTAATGCCTATGAGATTTTTCTAGGAGAAACTAGACTTCTTTATCTAACAATTCCTACAATAATCAGGTCAATATCAGTTCTGAGTTGGAAGTTATGCTCATTGCAATCTGATGTAACATGCTTTCTGGAATTTCTGAACAGTTTCTCTTGTTGAGTTAATTTGACCACTTAGATGACAGAATCTGGTAAAATGGTCTGAATAGAAGTTGTAGAGAATTTCTAAACCTTTCTAACCATGTATAGAACGTCCTATTTTGACATATGGATCTCGAGTTATGAAGGTTTTTCTATACTGCTGAAATTGAAGCTCGCCCAGAATTTTCAGTTTTGCAATCCTTATTATTATATAAGTGATTTGTAACCTGAATAACTCTAAGCTTTGATTTTGTTGGAATACAGATGGCCGCTTGGGGTGGAAGAGGTAACCATGGTGCTAGAGGCCGTGGCCGTGGTGCTGGTCATATCACTAATGAGGAAGTGATGGAGGCACAAGTGCAGATGATGTAGACCATGATCCAGTTTGTGCAGACTATGTAAGCTGGAGGGCTACCACATGCACAACCACCAAGGGATAAACACAGGGAGTTCATGCAAGGCTATCCTCTTGTGTTTACCCACACTACAAATCCCTTAGATACTGATGACTGGTTGCGTGCTGTGGAGAAGCAGTTAGACCTGGCTCAGTGCAATGATTCTGAGAAAGTGTTGTATGCTACGGGGCAACTCCAGGGAGCTGCCTAGAACTGGTGGGATTCATACCAAGCTGCACATCCCTATAATGCTCCTGCTATCACTTGGGACAAGTTTAAAGAGGATTTCTTGACTCGCTACATCCCCAAGGGTTTGATAGAATAGAAGGCCGAGGAGTTCCGGAATCTCAGAATGGGCTCGATGACCATGAGCGAGTACCATGCTAAGTTTGAGGAGTTG
The DNA here is from genome assembly GCA_023333625.1 of Bothriochloa decipiens. Lineage (NCBI taxonomy): Eukaryota > Viridiplantae > Streptophyta > Magnoliopsida > Poales > Poaceae > Bothriochloa > Bothriochloa decipiens. The sequence continues at coordinate 34,139,718 of CM041629.1, forward strand.
GCTCGCTACGCTCCCCATGAGGTTATGAGGGATGTTGATAAGTGGCGCTATTTTCTCAATGGTATTTATTATGAGCTTAGACTGCAACTGAAGGGCAGTAGGTATGACACTTTTGAGGAGTTAGTGAACAGTGCAATTGTGCTAGATAATGAACGTCTGGCACAAGATAAGAAGAGGAAGATGAATGGACAGGGCTCTGGTAGTAACCCACGTTTCCGTTCTAACTTCCACCAAGGGTTCAGGCAGAGGTTCCAAGGACCAGTCAATCAGAGGAATCATGGTCAGAATCAGCAGAGTGGGAATGGGCATCAATGCTCACACCAGCAGCAGCGTCCCAATAATAATCAGGCTCCACGTCTCACCGCCCCAACAACACTCCTTTGAAGAATGGTGGTTCCAACACGCCAACAAGGTGCTTCATATGTGGGAAAGAGGGGCACATGTCGTACAACTGTCTAGATAACAAGATAAATCAGCAGACCCCTCAGCGTCCGAACAACAATCAGAGGCCTCCGCAGTATGGGAAGGTTCACCATGTGTCCACTGAGACCGCTCAAGAAGCTTCAGAGGTTATGCTGGGTATGTTCAACATCAACTCTATCCCTGCTACTATACTTTTTGATTCAGGAGCTTCGCATTCCTTTATCTCACAAGCATTCGTTGAAAAGCATATCGTGCCAGTTTTACCCATGAAAGATCAAATGATAGTAAATTCACCAGGGGGTGCCATATCAGCTTCTTACTACTGCCCCTTGTCTAACATTAACTTAAGCTGGGTAGACTTTTCGACAAACCCTGTAGTATTGAATGCATCTGGTATTGATTTAATCCTGGGGTTAGATTGGATGGAAGCTCACCAAGCAGTGATAAAGTGTAAAGAGAGGGTTGTGGATCTAACTACACCAAGAGGGGATAGAATCAGTGTTGATGTCAGAGTACAAGCATTACCTACAGCCACATTAAATTAGCTTGACGACAATGCAGATTCTCAGAATCAAGTGGTGGAGGAGTTCCCGGATGTGTTCCCCGATAAATTGCCAGGTATGCCACCTGATCGCGACATTGAATTTATTATTGAATTATTACTTGGCACTGCACCCATAGCTAAAAGACCATATAGAAACGGGGTTAAAGAATTAGAGGAACTTAAGAAACAATTAAGGGAATTAGAAGAGAAGGGATTCATTCATCCTAGTGCGTCACCGTGGGGTTCACCTGTGATTTTTGTTGATAAGAAGGATGGAACTCAACGGATGTGTGTTGATTATCGTTGTCTCAATGAGGTTACTATCAAGAACAAGTACCCATTGCCCAGGATTGATGATTTGTTTGATTAGTTGAGAGGTGCCTGTGTGTTCTCCAAGATTGATTTGCGTTCTGGTTATCATTAGTTGAAGATTCGGAGTTCTGATATACCAAAGACGGCATTCACCACTAGGTATGGTTTATATGAGTATACAGTTATGTCTTTTGGGTTAACCAATGCACCTGCCTACTTCATATACCTGATGAACAAGGTGTTTATGGAGTATCTTGATAAATTCGTGGTGGTCTTTATTGATGATATCCTGGTATTCTCGAAGAACAAGGAGGAACATGCAGAGCATTTGAGGTTAGTCTTGCAGAAGCTTAGAGAGCACAAACTTTATGCTAAGAAGAGCAAATGTGAGTTCTGGTTGGAGGAAGTCTCTTTCCTTGGCCATGTTGTTTTCAACGGAGGAATAGCAGTTGATCCAAGCAAGGTGAAGGATGTGTTGGATTGGAAGCCACCTACAGATGTCAGTGAGATTCGCAGTTTTCTTGGGTTGGCTGGTTATTATAGGAGATTCATTAAGGGATTCTCGAAGATTGCTAAGCCATTGACAGCATTACTAGAGAAGAATGCCAAGTTCGTGTGGTCCGACAAGTGCCACGCTAGCTTTGAAGAGTTCAAGAAGAGATTGACAACTGCTCCAGTGTTGGTATTGCCAGAACTAAGTATGAAGTTCTCGATCTATTGTGATGCATCCCATTTGGGTTTGGGGTGTGTTCTTATGCAAGAAGGTAGAGTTGTTGCTTATGCTTCAAGGCATTTGAGAAAACATGAGCTTAACTATCCTACTCATGGCTTAGAATTAGCTGCTATACTTCATGCTCTAAAGATTTGGTGACACTACCTCATTGGCCACAAGACTGATATATTCACTGACCACAAGAGCTTGAAGTACATCTTCACTCAGTCTTATCTAAACATGAGACAACGCCGTTGGTTAGAGTTGTTAAATGACTATGATTTTGAAATGCATTACCATCCTAGAAAAGCAAATGTTGTGGCTGATGCCCTTAGTAGGAAGAAGCATACTAATGAGCTTCGGAAGACACCTGAATCTGATCAGTTGTGTGCAGAGTTTGCTCATCTGAACCTTACTCTTGTTGCTAATTCAATGGAAATAGAGGTGACATCAACCTTAGAGGAGGAAATTCACAAGGGTCAGCGGGAAGATGAGGATTTGAAGTACATAGCCAAGAAGTTAGCTGAAGGGAAAGCACCTGGATTCTGCATTGATGAAGAGGGTACTCTATGGTATGGCAATCGGATATGTGTTCAAGAGATAAAAGATCTTCGTCAGGCAATTCTATGAGAGGCATATGAGTCAGCTTATTCTATCCATCCCAGAAGTACTAGGATGTACATGGATCTAAAGGAAAAGTATTGGTGGATTGGTCTGAAGAAGGAGGTTGTAGAGTATGTTGCGGTATGTGACACTTGTCAGCGTGTGAAAGCAGAACATCAAAGGCCAGCTGGATTGTTGCAGCCAATGAAGATACCAGAATGGAAGTGGGAGGAAGTCGGTATGGACTTTATAACAGGTCTACCTCGTACCGAGAGAGGTTTTGATTCCATTTGGGTAATAGTTGACCAGTTGACCAAGGTTGCTCACTTTTTGCCAGTTCAGACAAGGTACAGTGGTCCAAAGTTAGCAGAACTATATATGTAAAGGATTGTTTGTCTTCATGGGGTACCCAAGAGGATTGTGTCTGATAGAGGTACCCAGTTCACATCTCACTTTTGGAAAGCAATTCATAGTGCTTTGGGAACAAAGCTAAACTTCAGTACTGCATATCACCCATAGACCGATGGGCAGACTAAGAGGCTTAATCAGGTTTTGGAGGATATGCTGAGAGCTTGTGCATTGTAGTTTGGCACAAGTTGGGATAAAAACTTGTGTTATGCAGAGTTCTCCTACAACAATAGTTATCAACAGAGTCTCAAGATGGCACCATTTGAAGCTCTGTATGGGCGTAAGTGTAGGACACCGTTGTTCTAGAACCAAACTAGGGAAAGTCAGTTGTTTGGGACAGATGTTCCGAGAACCGTAGAGGAACAGGTACGAGTAATTAGGGAAAACTTGAGGATAGCACAATCTCACCAGCAGAGTTATGCAGATACACGTAGAAGAGAGTTGACATTCAAGGAAGGTGACTATGTGTATTTGAAGGTATCTCCTATGAGAAGTGTGAAGAGGTTTAACCAGAAAGGGAAACTTGCACCAAGGTATGTTGGTCCGTTTAAAATTTTGAAAAGGTGTGGTGAAGTGGCTTATCAATTGGAGTTACCTGAGAGTTTAGCTGGAGTGCATGATGTGTTCCATGTGTCTCAACTTAAGAAGTCTTTGTGTGTACCTAAGAAGGAGCACTTACCATTGGAGGAACTTACGGTTAAGGATGATCTTACGTATGAAGAGTTTCTAGTAAAAATCTTGGATACAGCAGAGAAGGTTATCCAAAGATGGGTTATTAAGATGCGTAAGGTGCAATGGAATCATTACTCTGAAGCTGAGGTAACCTGGGAAACAGAGGATGCTTTAAGGGCAGCTTATCTGCAGTTATTTGAGTAAGCAACATCCAATCTCGAGGACGAGATTCTCTTAAGGGGGTAGATTTGTAATATCCCAATTTTTGAAAATGATTTTTGAAATATAAATAATTAGACAAAATAAATATTTTTATGAAAATGAAGTTGCAACATGGTAGAAACATGCTTGTGCATTCATGCTGGTGCATATTTTCATGTGGTGAAGTTGGAATTTGAATTTGGATTTAAAATCCCATTTGAAAAAGTGTTTGAATAAATGAAAAACCAAATCCCTTCCCTCCCCTCTCCTTCCTGCCAATTCGGCCTGGCAGCCCGAACGGCCCAAACCGACGGCCCGCTTCTCCTCCCGCGCGCCATCGCTTTCTCTTCTTCTTGGGCCGACAGGCCGACCCATCATAACGCCACGTACCGCGCGACCGCATCCGTCCTCTCTGTTTCGCTGGCTGACAAGCGGGGCCCGTGTCGTCTTCTCCTTCGTTCGACCGGGACGTGAGTCGGAGCTCCGAGCCTGATCCCGCGTGATCGACCCGACGTCCACTCGGCCGCACCCCTTGCCTCGGGGCTATTTAAGCAATTAACCGCGTCTGCAAGTCCTATCTGAACCCTAACGCCATCGCCTCATTGACTCGAGCCGCCGCGACCCCAAAACCTAGCCGCCATTGCCGCCCGCCGCCAAAGCTTGCAATTGACCACCGTCCTCGGGTAATCTTTGCCATCTACTGGTCAGCAAGCTTCACCTTGATCTCCTGAGCACTTTGGTGCCATCCTTTCGGTTCAATTTGATCTAATTCGAGTCGCCGTCGATTGCAGTCCGCCGCTGTCTGCCGCTCCGAGCCACACGCTGTCCCCGCTTCACCTCGACCTTCATCTTCTATGCAGGTGAGCGCGGCATGAGTTGCTCTGTTGAATGGTACTGGTCCCGTGTCAAATGGTGGCCGGAATCGTGACCTATGTGAACGCCGGCGAACTCCGTCGCCGCTGGCGATGGCCGCCGCCGTGTCGGGTTTCTTCCCTGGCGAGCCTGATCGCCTCGGTCAATCTGCGCCGTCAGTTTTGAATCGGACGGCCAGAAACAGCCCGTAGCCCTTCGGCTGGCAGATTTGCCGAAAACCCCTGGGTTTCGGTTTAATCTGTTAAGAACCCTTGGCGCTTTGGCCATGATCCGTTTTCCCCACTGGAAAGCGTAAATTCAGCATAACAGATCCATAATACGCTTTATCCACTGAAAAGCGTATTTTCCTTGTAACAGCTTCCAGAATACGCTTTCTTCTCTGGAAAACGTATTTTTCTTTTTCAGTTTAGAATTCGTTTTCAGCTATTTACAGTTTTGCCATTATCTTTAAAAGTTTATAACTTTCACGTTTTAACCCCGATTTGGTCCGTTCAAATTTCGTAAGATTCATAATTTCATAATCTACACAGTGGTACTACTTTTGAAGTATTTTGAAAACTTTATATTTTTAGCCTATATTTAAAGTATTTATTTGTCTACAGGAAATCTTTGAAACATCATAACTTCTCCGTTATAACTCCGTTTTCAGTGAACTTGACGTCTGTGTGATCGTAGAAATAAGTAGAATAGTTTTATAAACATTTTATTCTATTTTGATGACATTGGCTTACTGTTCCTCTAATAACTCATTATTTGCTTCGTGTATGTATGCTCGATTGGATTGTCTAGTGTTGATGGTTAATGTTGAGTTCAGACGGTGAGGGTTTTATTGAGCCAAGTTATTTTGAGGATCAGCAGGACCAGCAAAACTTTATGAATCAAGGCAAGTATAGCCTGGATCTTCCTTGTTACCTATTCACTATAAATAACAATACATATGCATGTGTCTGTTTGATGACCTAGAGATTACAACTAGCTTTGATATCCTAATTACTTGAACCTTTTGGATGCATTGGGTAGCAAGATGCTAGTGCTTAATGTGTCGGCGTTAGGAACCCGGGGGCGTCCTAAGCCAACGAGTAATCGTATGTGTGTGTAACTCGTCCGGATGGGTGATGCAAGAAGAACACAGCGATTTATCCTGGTTCAGGAAAAGAAGGGCCCTACGTCTAGCGGGGGGAGAAGATTTGTATTATCTTGCACCTAGGTGCTTGTACAGGGGCAAATACAAGCTAAGGAGAGGATTCGAGGGAGGGGTCGAGTACAGAGCGAGAGAGTTATTCCGAGTCTAGGAGTCTGCCTAGGCGTATGTTCGGTTGTCGTGAGATCGTTGTCTGGAGTCGTTCTCCTCTGTCCCTATTGGGTCTCCTGGCGTCCCCTTTTATAGGCCAAGGAGAGGCACAGGGGTACAAATATCCTAGTTCGATGATGCGGTGATGACGTCGTGGGTCGTGGAGGTCAACCCGAGGCCTCTGCAGGGACGTGCGCCGAGCATGGCTCGTTCTGTAGCGGCGTGGCTCGGAGTTGACAGCCGTCCTTCGGAGTCATGGTTGCTGACCGGCGAAAGACGTGATCCCCTATAGAGGACGTGCGAGTTCCTATTGGGGTCGTATCAGGAGTTTTTGGTGCAGCTTTCGAAGTCGATGAAGGTTGACCGGAGGGCGTCGATGCGTACTCGAGGCCCGGTCGAGGGGTAGCCTCGAGCGTAGTGGTTGAGCGGATAAGATCGAATTGAGGGAATCTGATGTTGGTCGTTTGTCGCGTAGCGTGTCGAAGGGGGCCTCGAGCTGTCTAACAGCGCTGGGTATGGCGTAATAGTGCCGTGCAGACCGATGCACGTCCTCAGTATGGGCAGTAAAGCAGGATTCGACTGTCGTACGGACCACTGTGCGAACACTGTGGCCATACGATTTGACGAGGTTAGGTAGTTTTGTATTAAATGTGCTACCGGACGCACCAGGAGTGGGTCGATCGAGGGGGGCTCGATCCTCGAAGTACCGAGACGCCCGTCCCGTCGGGGGCCTCGACACTTAACGCGGGATGTTCCCATCTCGAGCGATCATCAGCCGGTGACGTCAGCGTCTTGTCGAGGGTCAGGTGGTGACGCCAGTGATTCGGTCGAGGGTTGCGGCTGTACTCTGTTGTGGGCCGGCCCAGTGTGTATTTGTCGATGGGCCCGGTGGGTCGACGGGGTATGGCCTGGTCGCGTGAGATTAATCTGAGGGCAAGCTCGGGGTCCAACCGAAAACAAAGAAGGTTTAGGGTATCCCTACTCTCGGTAACCGACAGTAGCCCCCGAGGCTTCGTGTAAGTGTTGATACTTACACGGAGCCTCAATCAAATGGACTCGGAGTGTTGGTCGTTTTCCGAAGGGTGCACGCGAGCGCACCCTTCGGGTGTAGCCCCCGAGGCCTTGGGTGAGTAGAATACTCGCCTGAGGTCTTTTTTATTTTGTGTTTGGTCGATGCGTACTCGAATGATCGAGCCCTCGGGTGGTTGGACCCTCTTTCGTCGAAGCCACCCGGTTGCGAGCCCGCTCCTTAGCTTCTTCCGTCGAAGCCGGTCAGGTGCGAACTCGACTTTTTCGTTCGACCCTCACGAACCCTTTCGATCGGGTAGAGGGGGGAGAAGCGTTGTGCTACCCATGCTCGAGCGAGTGTCAACGTCTCAGGTGAGCTACTATCGGGAAATTCATGTAAGAGCTCATGCCCCGTTCGATAGGGGTCGACTAGTGGATCTGAAGCGCCCTTATTCGAGCAAAACAGTGGGTCCCACGGATGCCAGACCCTTTCGATCGGGTCCGGTGGCTCGATGCCTCCCCTCGAGGAGATTCCGTCGTGGTCCCTTAGTTTTGCCTTGAATGTGTCCGAGGGGCCTCGAAAATTTGTTCTCGAGCAAGGGACTTGCGTCGGCCCCCCTCGGACACCCCTAACTCCGGTACTCGAGGGCGGCTGTCGAACCCTTTCCGAGGGCCAGCCTTCGCTCCCTGGAGGTTTCGAGGGCCTGGGCCCGTATCCCGTGGTTGCGAGCCCGCTCCTTAGCTTCTTCCGTTGAAGCCGGTCAGGTGCGAACTCGACTTTTTCGTTCGACCCTCATGAACCCTTTTGATCGGGTAGAGGGGGAGAAGCGTTGTGCTACTCATGCTCGAGCGAGCGTCAACGTCTCAGGTGAGCTACTATCGGGAAATTCAAGTAAGAGCTCGTGCCCCGTTCGATAGGGGTCGACTAGTGGCCCTGAGGCACTCTTATTCGAGCAAAACAGTGGGTCCCGCGGATGCCAGACCCTTTCGATCGGGTCCGGTGGCTCGATGCCTCCCCTCGAGGAGATTCCGTCGTGGTCCCTTAGTTTTGCCTTGAATGTGTCCGAGGGGGCCTCGAGAATTTGTTCTCGAGCAAGGGACTCGCGTCGGCCCCCCTCGGTCACCCCTAACTCCAGTACTCGAGGGTGGCTGTCGAACCCTTTCCGAGGGCCAGCCTTTGCTCCCTGGAGATTTTGAGGGCCTGGGCCCGTATCCCGTGTCGTGGGAAGATCCGTCTGTGGATAACTCCTCCTGTCCATCATGCGTGCCTTTTTGCGCAGAAGCCAGAGCGGCGCAGTAGTGGGTGAGTCCTATACTTGAAGCGTATTTCGAGGAGGATAATTGTCAGTTCTCGTTTTTCAAGAAAAGATTCAAAGCGGCGTGGCCGTAATATCACAGGAGTCGGAACGGTGCGGTCGTGGTGGGGCCGGCATGACGCCTAATTCGCGGACGCTTGACGTGTGTCCATGGTCGACGGGAGTCAAAGGGGTGAATGCAAAATGGCCCTGTCCATGATGCACAGGAATCGAGAGGAGAGTGCTTTGGGTGCATTTAATGCGGGGACTTACCGGTCGGGTAAGCGTCGGCCGTCCGTCAGTCTTCTGCCCCAATAAAAGGAGGCACCCTTCGTAGCGTTGCTCTTCACTTGCTTTCCTGCTGTTTTTGCGTTCGCTTTCCTGCGCTTGTTCGCTTTCCTTGCGCTCGCCTCCCTGCGCTTTCCTTCCTCGCGTTCACCTCCCAGCGGAGATAGGAAATCTTCCGGGCCGCCCGTCCAGTGAAGAGCTCCGTGCCCTTGCCATGGCGCCGCCGGAGATTCTTCAGCCCGCGACGTGGGTTCCCTCGGAAGTGACGAGGAAGGAGCTGGAGGGGTTGGTGGCCGAGGGGCTTCTTCGCCCCATCACCAACAGGGATGAGCCCGAGTGGCTCATTCCGCCGAAGGAGGACCACGAGCCGAACCCACCGGAGGGCTACGTGGTCAGCTTCGTCAAGTTCCACCGGCTGGGCTTCGGCGCCCCGCCGAGCCGGTTCATGCGTGCTCTCACTCACCACTACGGGATCGAGCTTCAGCATCTTCCCCCAACGCGATCTCCTACGCCGCCATCTTCACCACAGTCTGCGAGGGTTACCTCGGGGTGGAGGCGCACTGGGAGCTCTGGCTCCACCTCTTTCGGGCGGAGTACTTCTCCAAGAGCACATCGACGGGGGTGCGGAGGCTGGTGTGGGCTGGGTGCTGCAACTTCGCCGTGAGGAAGGCCGATGACTTCATCCCCATTGGCCTGACTTCGAGCCACGGCCCCTGGCCCTCGAAGTGGTTCTACATCAGGAATGATGAGGGGCTGCTGCCTCAGTACACGGGGCACGTCATCGAGTCGCGTCCCCACAACTGGGGCACCCCAGCGCGGGACCACCAAGGGAGGCTCGAAGACCTCCTCGACGCCCTGGCGACCCTTCGAGGGCAGGGGTTGACTGCTGGGGTCGTTGTCTCGGCCTTCCACCATCGACGGGTGCTCCCCCTGATGCGGCGCTCGCTTCGCATGAGCCAGATGTTTGTTGGAGCGGAGCTCAGGGGGAGCCGCATGGTTGCCGGGGCTATTACGCCGGAAAGTGTCGCCAAGAGGGTTCGAGGCACGGTGTCGGGCCCCTTCACGGCGCAGGACGTCAATCGCATCCCGATGTGACCGGATCCCGGTTACCCCGAACTGGTGAGTGTATTACTTCGTCGAACCCTTATTTTTACTTCTTTTCACCTTACATTTTTTGGGCTTCGCGTGTAGGGGGAGCTCGACTACGAGTTGTCGCTGCCCCCCGTTAGGGAAGATCTCGAGGCTCATCCGACGGGGCTTCGCGGCGCCTCATCGGCAAAGAAGACGAAGGAGGAGGAGAGCAAGAAGAGGCGGATGCATAGCCTCGATCTCTCTGTGGGCGAGCAGCGCTCGGCTAAGCAGAGACAAGAGGCGAGGCCCGTCGAAAGGTCCCCCTCTGAGGAATCAGGGGAGGAGTGGAGCGGAGAAGAGGAGCATCTCTCGACCCGGAGGGTCGCGACTGAGGCCCCTTCGACGCAGGGCGCCGCTGGTTCTGAGGGGTCCATGGAGGGGCCCGTGAAAGTCAATTGGCCCTCGAAGCCGGGACGGTCGCGCTGGCCTTGGCCGCATCGGCGGCGGCCTCTGCTCGTGGGGCTGCGGGCCCTCACGGCGTGACGCCGCCGGCAGCGAGTTCGAGCCTTCTGGGTGCCAGGACGCGGCCGTCGACGGGGGCCTCACGAACACCAGGAAGGTTCCCAGTGGGGTAAATTCTTTATTCCTGGGCAGTTTTATATTTCGCGTCTCGATTCCACGCGTCTAATTTTTCTTTCCTCACAGGATCAAGCGCGGACGGACACCAGCGGGGCCCGCTTCGGCCAAGCGCCTTCGGACGGGGGCTGCGACAGAGGCGACGGCGGTCGCGGTGGGTCCTGCCATGGGCCCGGTTCTTTTGGCAACGAGCGCCACCTCGACTCCCCCGTCGATTTCGAACGAGGGGGTCGTCGCTTGGATCAAGGCCGCACGCATGGCGTTGGCCCGGGGAGTCGAGTCGGTTATTGGCGAAGCGGCCACCGAGCCTGCCGTGGTTGTGGCATCGAGCCCCCGAGCCGGGATGGCCGTCGACGCGCCGGGCAGCATGCCGGATCGCCCCTCGGATGACTCACGGCCGGGGTTTTCGCAGGCGGCGCCCATCGTCCTTGAGGCCGAGGAGGGCGAGGCCTCCATCGACAGAGGGAAGGAGAAGGACGCCGCGCCCCCCTGTTGCCACCGATGTCGAGGGTCTTCGAGTCCGGGGGTGCCGAGGCGGCCCTGTCAGGCGAGGAGGCGAGTGTCTCCGTGCCTGCCCCGGCGGATCCTTTTGTCGAGCGGGAGGAGACGCAGGCCGGTTTGCTGGCTCTCGTGCCGTGGGAGGGTCCGTCTCCCCCCGTGGTTCCCGAACACCGTCCGACGACGGGCGTGGCTATCGATGCGGAGGGTGCCGGCGCCGAGGCGGCGCGGCAGTACTCCAAGGCAGAGACTTCGGGATGGGGCTCGGAGCCTATCCGCGTCCACGACACCACGAGTCACGATGCTCCCTCGCGGGAGGTGGATGACCCCGCCGAGCTCGAGTGCTGGAGGGCCATCGAAGAGGAGCGTTCTTGCCTTCAGAGCTCGCTGAAGGAAATGTTTGGTCTTGTCAGCAACAACCTCCACCAGCGCCTCGGGGTAAGCGTCCTTCAAAGTTATGGAACTCGGGGTGCGTTTTCTTTATCGATGATGTCTTTTGTCCTTCTTGCTCTTAGGATCTGAGAAGGCGCTCGAGCATCAAGTCCCATCTTATCCACAGTGCCAAGGATAAGTGCAACCAGATCCCCGAGCTCGAAGCAGCGCTCGAGTCCGCTCGGAGTGAGATCGAGAAGGCAAAGTCCGAGACCGCCTCGGCCCGACAAGTGGCCGCCCAAGCCAAGGAGGCCGAGGCCAAGGCGAAGGAGGAAGCGGGGAGGGCCCTTGAACGGGCGAGGTCCGAGGCCAGTGACGAGCTGGCAAGGGTTAGTGCGGCCCTCGAGGCGGTGCGGAAGGTGCTCGAGGTCGTGGTCTCCGAAAATGCCAGGCTTTCTGAAGCCTGGCGAGAGCAAAGGCGGAATGCCATTTCGGCAGGCGAGGCCCTCGAGAAGCTCGAGGAGGAGAAGGCGTCGATGGTCCACGCTGGTGAGGCGTTTGCGAACGAGTATCTCGTTCTGCAAGACACCCACACGAAGCTCGAGACCCACGTCGTCGGTGAGTCTTCCTTCTTCTCTCAAGGGTTTTTTTGCCTTAGTCCTCTTTCTTAAGCGTTACTGACTCCGTTTGTTTGTTTTCAGCCTTGGAGGAGGAGCTGGATCGGGCTCATCACGACCTCGGCCTGCTTCAAAAGTCGTACATGGCTGAGGTGAAGCTGACCGGCGAGCTCGGCGGTATGCTCGACATGGTCTGTGATAGCCTCGGTGTTCCTCGTCCCGAATCGGCCGCGGACGACGTCCATGGGGCCCCTCTCCTTGACCGGCTGTTCGAGCTCGGCCGCGTGGTTAAGGAGAAGGTGCGGTGCGCCCTTCATGTCGGTGTGAAGCGGGCGATGGCGGTCATCGGCTCCGGCTACATCTACGACATGGAGGTCGTATCCCACGGCTTCGTCAGCGACCCCTCAAATACTGACGAGGAGAACGAGGCCGTCTTCATGGGGTTGGTCAAGGCTGCCGAGGAGCCTGGCGGTCGCCTTGCAAGCCTCTTCGAGCATGAGGTCCTTCCGCCTCCTGAGGATGATGGCCTGTGAGCCAAATCTGGGCAAAGAGGCCTTTGTAAGAAATTTTGTGAACTTTTGTTCTCGAGGTCGCGATGCCTCGAGCCAATGTACATTTATATTTGTTCGTATATGCCTAAGTGTGCTCTAAGTCTTTTCTATCTCCACTGCCTGATCGGGTCTTTACTTTTATCGATTTCGTCACACGATCGCGCCCTTCGAAGCGGGGAGTGAGTGGAGGTGCCGTAGCACTGGGGCGTTGGCGGTCTCCCGACCTGACATCCCTCGACCTTTCAGACCATCTCGTGTCGACTTCGACCTAGTATTAACCTATGTCGAGGCATATCGAGGCAGAGTGGACCTCGAGACTTTAAGTCCTTTTCTTTCTCGCGTTCCTGATGATGTTTCTTACTTAGTGAATTCGACGCATGTTCGTGCCCCCCGTCGGGCAGCGAGTGCAGGTACCGTAGCCCTAGGGCGTAGGTGGTCTCCTGGCTCGACAGCCCTCGACGCTTAGGACATTCGCATGGCGTTTTTGACTAAGTATTAGAACGTATCGAGGTGCGTGGGAGAAAATAGACTTTTTGAGTTTTGAAAAATCGAGTTTTTTGGGGACTCCGGGGGTTCTCCCCCCTTTTATAGCCCCCGAGGGAGGTTCGACTCTGAGGAAGCAGAGTCGAGGCTACCTCTTGCATGTATAAGTGAATTAATCTTGTGATCGAAAGCATTTCGTTATGCGAAAATGTAAGAAGAAGGCATCGACTAGGGATAGAAGCGACGTAGCTGGTCGATGTTCCATGCGTTGTTGAAAATTTCTCCTTTGTCGTTAGCGAGCTTGTAGGTTCCGGGCTTCAACACCTCGGCTATGATGAAGGGGCCTTCCCATGGTGGGGTTAACTTGTGTCGGCCCTTGTTGCTCTGTCGCCTTCGTAGGACGAGGTCGCCCACTCGAAGGTCCCTTTTGCACACATGCTTGTCGTGGTAGCGTCGAAGCTTCTGCATGTATCTTGCGGAGTTGAGGAGGGCCATGTTTCGAGCCTCTTCGAGTTGGTCGACGGCGTTTGCGGTGGCTTCCTCGTTGCTTTGCTCGTTGTACGCCTTTAGTCGAGGGGAACCATACTCGAGGTCAGTGGGGAGGACGGCCTCAGACCCATAGACCAAGAAGAATGGGGTGAACCCCGTGGCTCGACTAGGTGTTGTCCTTAAGCTCCATAGGACCGAGGGCAGCTCGATGGCCCACTTCTTGCCGTGCTTGTTAAGGCGGTTGAAGATTCTTGGCTTGAGTCCCTGCAAAATCATGCCATTGGCGCACTCGACCTGGCCATTAGTTCGAGGATGAGCAACCACAGACCAGTTCACGCGAATGTGATGGCGATCGCAGAAATCCAAAAACTTCTTGCCAATGAACTATGTGCCGTTGTCAGTGATGATGACGTTCGGGACACCGAAGCGATAGATGATGTCGGTGAAGAACTCGACCGCCCGCTCGGAGCGGATATTCCCAATGGGCCGGGCCTCGATCCACTTGGTAAACTTGTCGACGGCAACGAGCAGGTGGGTGAAGCCTCCAGTTGTCCTTTTGAGGGGACCAACGAGGTCGAGCCCCCATACGGAGAATGGCCATGTGAGGGGGATCATTTGCAAAGCATACGCAGGGAGGTGCGTCTGCTTGGCATAGAATTGGCACCCCTCACATGATCGGACGAGGCTGATGGCGTCAGAGACAGCGGTCGGCCAGTAAAAGCCTTGTCAAAAAGCGTTCCCAACGAGGGTTCTGGGCGCAGCATGATGACCGCAAGCCCCCGAGTGTAGGTCGTTGAGTAACCTTTTGCCTTCCTCAACGGTGATGCAACACTGCAAAACTCCGGTTGGGCTCCGTCGGTAGAGATCCTTGTCTGGACCGAAGAGGACATAGGTTTTGGCCCTTCGCGCAATGCGTCGAGCCTCGTTCCGGTCGTCTGGCAGCTCTCCTTGAGTAAGGTACTCGAGGAAGGGCTTACGCCAATCGGCTTCGTCACTTGCTCGAGGGGATGATACCTCGAGGTCCATGACCTCGGCCCCGGTCGAGAGGGCCGGGGTTGGTTGAGGCTCGAACCCCTTGGGCGGATGTTCATGTTCACCCGCGAAGTCAACTGACGGCTTGTAGAGATCTTTTACGAAAACGTCGGGAGGCACGGTGCCTCGGGTTGACGCGATCTTTGCGAGCTCGTCGGCGGCCTCGTTGTAGCGTCGAGCAATGTGGGTTAATTCGAGGCCGTGGAATTTGTCTTCCAGTTTGCGAACCTCTTGATAGTACGCTTCCATTTTAGGTTCGCGGCAGCTCGATGCCTTCATGACTTGATCGATGACTAACTGCGAGTCGCCCCGAGCTTGGAGGCGTCGAACCCCGAGCTCGATAGCGATGTGTAGTGCGGTCACGAGGGCTTTGTACTCCGTGACGTTATTCGAGGTTGCAAAGTGGAGTCGAATCACATAACGCATGTGAACCCCAAGGGGCGAGATGAAGAGCAGGCCCACGCCCGCTCCTGTTTTCATCATCGACCCATCAAAGTACATGGTCCATAGCTCGGCCTGGATTTGTACGGGCGGTAGTTGAGCGTCGGTCCATTCGGCCACGAAATCTGCCAGCACCTGGGACTTAATGGCCTTTCATGGTGCGAAAGTGAGGGTCTTGCCCATGAGCTCGACTGCCCACTTAGCGATTCTCCCTGTGACCTCCCGATTCTGGATTATCTCCCCGAGGGGAAAGGACGAGACCACGGTTATCGGGTGGCTTTGGAAGTAATGTTGGAGTTTTCGCCGCGTCAGGATTAGAGCGTACAACAACTTCTGAATCTGAGGGTAGCGGGCCTTAGTCTCTGATAGCACTTCGCTGACAAAGTAGACTGGCCTTTGAACGGGCAGGGTGTGCCCTTCTTCTGCCCTCTCGACCACTATGGCCGCACTGACCACCTGGGTGGTTGCGGCGACATAGAGGAGGAGGGGCTCGGCTGGATGAGGAGGTATGAGGATCGGGGGCGAGGCTAGCATAGACTTGAGTTTTGAGAGGGCCTCCTTAGCTTCGAGGGTCCATTCGAAGTGCTCTAATTTCTTCAAAAGGCGGTAGAGGGGCAACGCCTTTTCCCCGAGACGGGAGATAAAGCGACTCAGGGCCGCCAGGCATCCTGTGACCCTCTGAACACCTTTGAGGTCCCGAATGGGCCCCATCTTGATGATCGCCGAGATCTTCTCCGGGTTGGCCTCAATTCCGCGCTGAGAGACTATGTACCCTAAGAGCATGCCTCGGGGAACGCCGAAGACACACTTCTCGGGGTTCAGCTTGATGCTCTTCGCCCGGAGGCATTTAAACGCGACATCGAGGTCAGAGACGAGACCCTCGACTTTTTTGGTCTTGACCACGATGTCATCCACATAGGCCTCGATCGTCGAGCCGATGTGTTCTCCGAAAACGTGGAGCATGCACCGCTGGTACGTTGCCCCGGCGTTTCGAAGGCCGAAGGGCATAGTAATATAGCAGTACATGCCGAAGGGGGTGATAAAGGAAGTCGCGAGCTGGTTGAACTCCTTCATCCGGATCTGATGGTAGCCAGAATAGGCGTCGAGAAAGGAGAGGGTCTCGCATCCCACCGTCGAGTCAACGATTTGATCGATGCGTGGCAAAGGAAATGGGACTTTAGGACATGCTTTATTCAAGACGGTGTAATCTACACACATCCTATATTTCCCATTTTTCTTTTTGACTATTACAGGGTTAGCTAACCACTCGGGATGGTGGACCTCCTTGATAAATCCGGCCGCCAAGAGCTTGTTGACTTCTTCCCCGATGATCCTGCGCTTCTCCTCATCGAAGCGGCGCAGGCGTTGCTTCACCGGCTTAGACCCGGGGCGGATCTCCAAGGCGTGCTCAGCGACTTCCCTTGGTATGCCCGGCATATCCGAGGGACTCCACGCAAACATGTCGGCGTTCGCACGGAGAAAGTCGACAAGCACAGCTTCCTATTTGGCGTCGAGGGAGGCGCTGATGAGCAGCACCTTCCCCTCGGAGCAACTCAGGTGGAGGGGGATCTTCTTCGTGTCCTCGGCAGGCTCGAAGCTGCCGGCATGTCGTTTGGGTTCGGGGATCTCATCGGCGAGGGCCTCGAGAGTGGCTGCAAGCATTGCCGTCTCCTCGAGGGCTTCCGCGTGTTCGACGCACTCGACGTCGCAGTCGTATGCGTGCTCGAAGGAGGGGCCGACAGTGATGATGCCGTTGGGGCCCGGCATCTTGAGCTTGAGGTAGGTGTAGTTGGGAACTGCCATAAACTTGGCATAGCCCGGCCACCCAATGATCGCATGGTATGTGCTTCGGAATGGGACTACCTCAAACGTGAGGGTCTCCTTTTGGAAGTTCGAGGGAGTACCGAAATACACCGGTAAGTCGATGCATCCGATGGGAATAGCCTTCTTGCCTAGCACGACGCCGTGGAAGCCCCCAGCACTGAGCTTCAGCTTTTCCCTTGGGATTCCAAGGAGGTCGAGGGTCTCGGAGTAGATGATGTTGAGGCTGCTGCCTCCGTCCATCAGGACTTTGGAGAAGCGAGTGTTGACGATGACAGGGTCAACAACAAGCGGGTAGAGCCCCGAGTTCGGGACGTGGTTCGGATGGTCATCACGGTCGAACGTGATAGCCGTCTCAGACCAGTCCAAGAATCGAGGGGTGGCGACTTGAGTGGAAAATACCTCCCGACGCTCCCTCTTGCGCTGTCGAGGTGTGAGCCGGGCGGTAGGTCCCTCGTAGATCATGAAGCAGTCCTGAACCTTGGGGAACCCATCATTCTTGTCGTCATTCTTGTCGTCGGGCTCTTCCTTTTCCTCTTCCTTCCCTCGAACCACACCCCCGAAATGCCTTTTGATCATCCGGCAATTTTTGAGAGTGTGGTTGGCCTGGCCCTTGTGATACGGGCACGGTTTCTTGAGCATCTCGTCGAAGAGACCCTTTTCGGGAGGGCCTCGAGGCTTCTTGCGCTCGACAGCCGCCATGAGGTTGTCGTCGGGGGCGTCTTCGCACTTGCCTCGCGGGTTCTTCTTCTTCTTCTTGCCCCCTTTCTTGCCGCCCTGGTTCGAACCCTCGGGGTTGGCCGCTTTGGCCTGCGTCGGGCCTTTGCTACCGTCGAAGAAGGCACCGACGGCCTCTTCTCCGGCGGCAAAGTTGGCCACGATGTCCATCAATTCGTCGACGGTCTTTGGGGGGTGCGCCCGAGCTCCCGGACCAGTTCCTTGCAGGTGGTCCCGGCAATGAAGGCCAGGATCACCTCTTCGTCGGTGACGTGGGGAAGCTCGGTGCGCTGCTTGGAGAAACATCGAGTGAAGTCGCGAAGAGATTCCCTGGGCTTCTGTTTGCAGCCTCGGAGTTCCCACCTGTTGCCCGAACGCACATAGGTGCCCTTGAAGTTCCCCTCGAAAACCCTGACCAGGTCGGACCAGTCACAGATTTGGTTAGGGGGAAGCTCCTCGAGCCACCGTCGTGCGGTGTCGGAGAGAAAGAGTGGGAGTTGTCGAATGATGGCGCTGTCGTCGCCGGCCCCACCAAGCTAGCATGCCAGTTTGAAGTCGGCAAGCCAGAGCTCAGGCTTTGTCTCGCCGTCATATTTGACGAGACTTGTCGGGGGTCTGAAGGGGCTAGGTAGCGGCGTGCTGCGAATCGCATGGGTGAAGACTCGAGGTCCCGGCGGATCCGGGGATCGACGTCAGTCCTCGTCGCTGTCGTAGCGTCCGCCCCGATGAGCGCTGTAGCCTCGTGCCTCGGCGTCACCGCACTTGCGCCTGCGGTGTTCGTGGATGTCGTCATGCGCGTCGCGGGGCTCGCGGTTGTCGCGAACGCGATTGTGGTCCGGGACTGCCCCCTTCGAGCGGGGGGAGTCTACCGGCTGGGTCGAAGCCTGCCTCTCATGCCGCGAGGGTTCGTGGTGTTGCCCTGAGGCCGCACCTCGAGGGCACGCTCGAGCTGACGCAGTCGCCCTTTGTCTTCATCGAGCTTGGCTCGAAGCTCCCGGAGCTGCGCGAGCTGGGAGACGCGAGCGCCCTGCGAATCGCCCGGATCGTTGATCGCGGCAGGGGGTCCTTCCTCCTGTCTCGCCTGGAGGAGGGGCCCACCTGTTGCGACCGGTGGTGTGGACGCCTCTGCGGGACCGGCGTCGTCGTCGTCCGACGCGGTGACTATGTCGACGTGGAAACACTCTCGTGTGGGGTCGTAGTAGCTGGAGTCGTAGTCGGAGTCGGAGTAGAGCGGGCAAGGCACGATGGTCCGCGCAAATTGTTCCACCTCCAGCCACCTTCGAAGCGCGCGAGGGCGTGCGCCGCGTGGGCGAGGGTTAATCGGGCGTTCGGGGGCCAGTACCGGTTCCTCCCGGCGCGCTGCTGCGCGTGGGGGGGTCCGGTCCGTTCCCTGTCCGCTCCGAAACCCGAGCGCATGATAGTGGAGTATGCTGAAGCGGCATTATCGAGCCCAAATGGCAGTGCCGGTTGGACGGCAAACTGCTCATGGGGCAAGAGAGCCATAGACGTGAAGGGAGCATTCGCCTGGGGAGAAGCGTTCAACCCTGGCGAGCGCTGCCCCACGTCGGGCCTAACGCGTAGTCGCGGGAGCCTCTGGGCCAAAGAGCTCAAGTCATCCATCGAAGACGAAGATAATGTGACGACCGTGGTTGCACGGCGGTGCTGCCCGCCCTGCGATCCACGTCTCCTTCTTGATTGGGAAGCGTGATGATGAGGACGACGTAGGGCTCCTCGTGGAGTCCCTGAAGCGCCCCCGCTCGGGTGTCCGATTGAGAGCAGGACCATGTCAAGGCTCGTGCCGAGTGACATAAACTCCAGACTCCCAAACCAGATCACCGAGCCGAAAGGGAGCGATGGTACGAGGTCCGCCATCCGAACGAAATGGTTTGACACACAGGCCCCCTACCTGGCGCGCCAACTGTCGGCGTTAGGAACCCAGGGGCGTCCTAAGCCAACGAGTAATCGTATGTGTGTGTAACTCGTTCGGATGGGTGATGCAAGAACACAGCGATTTATCCTGGTTCGGGCAAAGAAGGGCCCTACGTCCAGCGGGGGGAGAAGATTTGTATTATCTTGCACCTAGGTGCTTGTACAGGGGCGAATACAAGCTAAGGAGAGGATTCGAGGGAGGGGTCGAGTACAGAGCGAGAGAGTTATTCCGAGTCTAGGAGTCTGCCTAGGCGTATGTTCGGTTGTCGTGAGATCGTTGTCTGGAGTCGTTCTCCTCTGTCCCTATTGGGTCTCCTGGCGTCCCCTTTTATAGGCCAAGGGGAGGCACAGGGGTACAAATATCCTGGTTCGATGACGCGGTGATGACGTCGCGGGTCATGGAGGTCAACCCGAGGCCTCTGCAGGGACGTGCGCGGAGCATGGCTCGTTCTGTAGCGGCATGGCTCGGAGTTGACAGCCATCCTTCGGAGTCATGGTTGCTGACCGACGAAAGACGTGATCCCCTGTAGAGGATGTGCGAGTTCTTGTTGGGGTCGTATCGGGAGTTGTTGGCGCAGCTTTTGAAGTCGATGAAGGTTGACCGGAGGGCGTCGATGCGTACTCGAGGGCCGGTCGAGCGGTAGCCTCGAGCGTAGTGGTTGAGCGGATAAGATCGAATTGAGGGAATCTGATGTCGGTCGTTTGTCGCGTAGCGTGTCGAAGGGGGCCTCGAGCTGTCTAACAGCGCTGGGTATGGCGTAATAGTGCCGTGCAGACCGATGCACGTCCTCAGTATGGGCAGTAAAGCGGGATTCGACTGTCGTACGGACCACTGTGCGGACACTGTGGCCATACGATTTGACGAGGTTAGGTAGTTTTGTATTAAATGTGCTACCGGGCGCACCGGGAGTGGGTCGATCGAGGGGGCTCGATCCTCGAAGTACCGAGACGCCCGTCCCGTCGGGGGCCTCGACACTTAACGCGGGATGCTCCCATCTCGAGTGATCATCAGCCGGTGACGTCAGCGTCTTGTCGAGGGTCAGGTGGTGACGCCAGTGATTCGGTCAAGGGTTGCGGCTGTACTCTGTTGTGGACCGGCTCAGTGTGTATTTGCCGATGGGCCCGGTGGGTCGAGGGGGTACGGCCTGGTCGTGTGAGATTAGTCTGAGGGCAAGCTCGGGGTCCAACCAAAAACAAAGAAGGTTTAAGGTATCCCTACTCTCGGTAACCGACATAATGATATCATGATCTTGCGGCTTGATGAGTATTTGTGACATGAACAGTAATAATGACTTTTAACCACCTGAGGATTAATCAGTAACGTACCTTCCGGGATTTACAGTATAGCTATGAGGGCTATATGGCTCTGGTTTTAGCTCAGTATGAGGACCTTTTCTAGCATGTTAGCGGTTCCCTTTATGGCGCAAGGGGGGTGTGTTTTGGGTTGGGTGTAGTTGGAGCTCTGTCTGTATGAGTATAGGCTGCGGTCGTGTGCCATCTGAAGGGGGGATACTACATCCGTAGGGCACAGAAACCTCAGTGGCCCTAACTTGTTAGACGAACCTTTGAAAGGCTTCATAGTGAACCCTACCGGTCCTCCTTGGTAGTGGGCTAAGAGGCTGATCTCCTCGGGCGAAAGGGCAATTCACGGCTCACAGTGAAACTGTACACCTCTGCGCAGAGTTTAATAAACTGGTATACTAGCCTTGCTCAAGGACACGAGCGGCCTTGGAACTCCTTACACTAATGATGATCTCTCTTGTCATGTTAAATTGTTCATACATTTGCTGTTATGTTTACTATTCATTTATGTTACATTGATTATGATGGTTTTGGGAAACACTTGCCACCTTGATGCTGCTTAACTGATCAACTTGATTAACATATAAAAGCCAAATGAAGTCAAACCGTGTCAGCTTATTTGAGCCTCATTAACCCATGTTATGCTTGTTGAGTACGGTTGTGTACTTACGCTTGCTTTACTTTCAATTTCGGAAAATCCCGGATGGGTAACAGATGAAGGTTGGAGTGAGAGCTATCGGGATGAGTACTAGGATTGGTGTTCACCAGTCGACGTGTCTCTGTGGCAGCTTTCGCAATAATGTTATCTTAGATTTTATTGTTTATGCGTAATACTCTGTAATAAATATTGGTACGCTATGTAATAAACAGGGTGATGATAATCTTTGTAATTTGTCATCCTATATGTGCGACTGTTCCTGGGGCGCATATAAGGCTATTTATGCATTCTACTTTTATCCTTAAAAGTGGGGTGTGATAAGTTGGTATCAGAGCCGTGTTGACTGTAGGACGCAAGCCTAGATAGAATGGTCGTTCTTAGTCACCTTTGCTTCACTAGTTTCATGCTTCTTAACTTTAATCTTGTTATTTTCTCAATTTTTATGCTCTTATACTTACTCTATTGAGAAAATCTTGACTCCACTCTAACTCATATCTAAATCTTGTAGATGCCTCCTTATACTCACCGCATGACTGCTGCTGCGTATCGTGATCTATTCACCCACCTAGAGACTAGGGAAGCTGTTCCGCCATCACCAACCCCGGTGCCTCCATCACCTCAAGCTGAAGAAGAAGAACCAATGGAAGCTTCTGAAGAAGAAGAGCTAGAAGAAGTTCAAGATGATGGTCAATCTCCACCGCCGTCTGCTGGTGGTTCTGCTAGAGGAGGTGGACCGCACGCTCCTATGGGATGGACTGTGAATATCTCTCGCGTATCGGAGTGCAACACCAGATCGCATATACGACTCATGAAGCTTCTTCGTGATTATTATGCTGATTGGGACCCCGCTGTGCAGTACAGTTGCTTCCAACACACCCATCCGTTGGAAGGTACCTACTGGGAGACAAATGTGGCTATATGTTCCCCAGGAGGGATGCAGAACTCTTACAACATAGAGATGATTTATGAGCATCTTGGTCCTAGCCCAACTCAAGAGGATGGCATTGAGGGTGCTGCTTTTACAGCCTGGATTGCTCTCCATGGCCATCGCTTTAGGAATATGCAAGATGATGAATTTCACTATTTGCCTCGCACTGATCACAGAATGGAGGCTGGATGGGGTATGAAGAGTCCTCATGATTTGCCACCTGAGTCATGGGAATTGGCACACTTTGCATGTGACATGATGCTCAAGCATCAGCGCATGGTAAGCACGGTGGAGCAGCTGGAGCAGAAGCTTAAGGAGAAGCAAAAAGAGATTGATAGGCTCAGAACCATGACTGGGCAACCAAAGATCTATGAATGGCTAGACCATGAGCTTCGGCCTTAGCTTTAAAACCCTTATGTAATAGACACGTTATTAGTATCGTAAGTCAAGTTAGTCGTGTCATTCTAGTGTGAGTGAACCTTGAGTGCTTGATGATTTAAGATTGTGTAATATGGATGATTTGGATTTTTGTGTGAGTGCTAGAGCTTTGTGGGCCTGTCCGCAAGTTCCTTAGTTAAGTATATTAAGGTTAAAGTTTGAATAAATTAAGTTTGGGTTGGTTTACCCTGTCTCCATCCTTGCTATTTTCTGAGCAGCCAGTGATATTTTGGTTATATCTTGAAATTCGTTATTCCAATGCCTATGAGATATTTCTGGGAGAAACTAGACTTCTTTATCTAACAATTCCCATAAGAATCAGGTCAATATCGGTTCTGAGTTGGAAGTTATGCTCATTGCAATCTGATGTAATATGCTGTCTGGAATTTCTGAACAGTTCCTCTTTTTGAGTTAATTTGACCACTTAGATGATAGAATCTGGTAAAATGGTCTGAATAGAAATTGTAGAGAATTTCTAAAACTTTCCAACCATGTATAGAATGTCCTATTTTGACATCTGAATCTCGAGTTATGAAGGTTTTTCCGTACTGCTGAAATTGAAGCTCGCCCAGAATTTTTAGTTTTGCAATCCTTATTATTATATAAGTGAGTTATAACCTGAATAACTCTAAGCTTTGATTTTGTTGGAATACAGATGGCCGCTTGGGTAGGAAGAGGTAACCGTGGTGCTAGAGGCCATGGCCGTGGTGCTGGTCATATCACTAATGAGGAAGTGATGGAGGCACAAGTGCAGATGATGCAGACCACGACCCAGTTTGTGCAGACTATGCAAGCTGGAGGGCTACCACATGCACAACCACCAAGGGATAAACGTAGGGAGTTCATGCAAGGTCATCCTCCTGTGTTTACCCACATGACAAATCCCTTAGATGCTGATGACTGGTTGCGTGCTGCGAAGAGGCAGTTAGACCTAGCTCAGTGCAATGATGCTGAGAAAGTATTGTATGCTACGGGGCAACTTCAGGGAGCTGCCCAGAACTGGTAGGATTCATACCAAGCTGCACGTCCCTATAATCTCCTGCTATCACCTGGGACAGGTTTAAAGAGGATTTCTTGGCTCGCCACATCACCGAGGGTTTGATAGAACAGAAGGCCGAGGAGTTCTGGAATCTCAGAATGGGCTCGATGACCATGAGCGAGTACCATGCTAAGTTTGAGGAGTTGGATCGCTACGCTCCCCATGAGGTTATGAGGGATGTTGATAAGCGGCGCCATTTTCTCAATGGTATTTATTATGAGCTCAGACTGCAACTGAAGGGCAGTAGGTATGACAATTTTGAGGAGTTCGTGAACAGTGCAATTGTGCTAGATAATGAACGTCTGGCACAAGATAAGAAGAGGAAGATGAATGGACAGGGCTCTCGTAGTAACCCACATTTTCGTTCTAACTTCCACCAAGGGTTCAGGCAGAGGTTCCAAGGACTAGTCAATCAGAGGAATCATGGTCAGAACCAGCAGAGTGGGAATGGGAATCAACGCTCACACCAGCAGCAGCGTCCCAATAATAATCAGGCTCCACGTCTCACCACCCCCAACAACACTCCTTTGAAGAATGGTGGTCCCAACATGCCAACAAGGTGCTTCATATGTGGGAAAGAGGGGCACATGTCATACAACTGTCTAGATAACAAGATGAATCAGCAGACCCCTCAGCATCCGAACAACAATCAGAGGCCTCCGCAGTATGGGAAGGTTCACCATGTGTCCACTGAGACCGCTCAAGAAGCTTCAGAGGTTATGCTGGGTATGTTCAACATCAACTCTATCCCTGCTACTATACTTTTTGATTCAGGAGCTTCGCATTCCTTTATCTCACAAGCATTCGTTGAAAAGCATATCGTGCCAGTTTTACCCATGAAAGATCAAATGGTAGTAAATTCACCAGGGGGTGCCATATCAGCTTCTTACTACTGCCCCTTGTCTAACATTAACTTAAGGGGGGTAGACTTTTCGTCAAACCCTGTAGTATTGAATGCATCTGGTATTGATTTAATCCTGGGGTTAGATTGGATGGAAGCTCACCAAGCAGTGATAAAGTGTAAAGAGAGGGTTGCGGATCTAACTACACCAAGAGGGGATAGAATCAGTGTTGATGTCAGAGTACAAGCATTACCTACAGCCACACTAAATCAGCTTGACGACAATGCAGATTCTCAGAATCAAGTGGTGGAGGAGTTCACGGATGTGTTCCCCAATGAATTACCAGGTATGCCACCTGATCGCGACATTGAATTTATTATTGAATTATTACCTGGCACTGCACCCATAGCAAAAAGACCATATAGAATGGGGGTTAATGAATTAGAGGAACTTAAGAAACAATTAAGGGAATTAGAAGAGAAGGGATTCATTCGTCCTAGTGTGTCATCGTGGGGTTCACCTGTGATTTTTGTTGATAAGAAGGATGGAACTCAACAGATGTGCGTTGATTATCGTTCTCTCAATGAGGTTACTATCAAGAACAAGTACCCATTGCCCAGGATTGATGATTTGTTTGATCAGTTGAGAGGTGCCTGTGTGTTCTCCAAGATTGATTTGCGTTCTGGTTATCATCAGTTGAAGATTCGGAGTTCTGATATACCGAAGACGGCATTCACCACTAGGTATGGTTTATATGAGTATACAGTTATGTCTTTTGGGTTAACCAATGCACCTGCCTACTTCATGTACCTGATGAACAAGGTGTTTATGGAGTATCTTGATAAATTCATGGTGGTCTTTATTGATGATATCCTGGTATTCTCGAAGAACAAGGAGAAACATGTAGAGCATTTGAGGTTAGTCTTGCAGAAGCTTAGAGAGCACAAACTTTATGCTAAGAAGAGCAAATGTGAGTTTTGGTTGGAGGAAGTCTCTTTCCTTGGCCATGTTGTTTCTAACAGAGGAATAGCAGTTGATCCAAGCAAGGTGAAGGATGTGTTGGATTGGAAGCCACCTACAGATGTCAGTGAGATTCGTAGTTTTCTTGGGTTGGCTGGTTATTATAGGAGATTCATTGAGGGATTCTCGAAGATTGCTAAGCCATTGACAGCATTACTAGAGGAATGCCAAGTTCGTGTGGTCCGACAAGTGTCAAGCTAGCTTTGAAGAGTTCAAGAAGAGATTGACAACCGCTCCAGTGTTGGTATTGCCAGACCTAAGTACGAAGTTCTCGATCTATTGTGATGCATCTCGTTCGGGTTTGGGGTGTGTTCTTATGCAAGAAGGTAGAGTTATTGCTTATGCTTCAAGGCAGTTGAGAAAACATGAGCTTAACTATCCTACTCATGACTTAGAATTAGCTGATGTAGTTCATGCTCTAAAGATTTGGCGACACTACCTCATTGGCCACAAGACTGATATATTCACTGACCACAAGAGCTTGAAGTACATCTTTACTTAGTCTGATCTGAACATGAGACAACGCCATTGGTTAGAGTTGTTAAATGACTATGATTATGAAATGCATTACCATCCTGGAAAAGCAAATGTTGTGGCTGATGCCCTTAGTAGGAAGAAGCATACTAATGAGCTTCGAAAGACACCTGAATCTGATCAGTTGTGTGCAGAGTTTGCTCATCTGAACCTTACTCTTGTTGCTAATTCAATGGAAATAGAGGTGACATCAACCTTAGAGGAGGAAATTCGCAAGGGTCAGCGGGAAGATGAGGATTTGAAGTACTCATCAGCAGCAAAACAAATCAGGAGAGGAAGCAAGATTGTAATTATCAGTAAGATTAAGAAGCTATCCAGGCTCGGAACTGTACAGCCAATCTGTCTTAATAGCTTGTCGCGCCAGGACTACATCTACCTCTTCAAGGTTCTTGCATTTGGAAGCGCAAACCCAGAAGATCACCCTCGGTTAGCATCACACAGGAAGTTGTCTATGTAAAGATAGGAGTCATAGGGTTAGCCATTCACCCTCGGTTAGCATCCTATCTTTACATAGACAACTACCAGAAACGCCATCTTTGCTGAGTGCCGAAGTCTTTGCTGAGCGGCAAAACACGGGCACTCGGCAAAGAGCATCAAACACTGCACTTGGCAAAGATTTCTTTGCCGAGTGTCCAGCACTCGGCAAAGCGAAGAACTCGGCAAAAGGGCTCTTTGCCGAGAGCTAGGCACTCGGCAAAGAGGTGCACTCGGCAAAATAGGGCCTAGACAAACGGCATCCGTGGCCGTCCCCTTTGCCAAGTGCCATGCCGTTAGGCACTCGGCAAAGGAGCTACCTTTGCCGAGTGCCGAGATGGCCAGCACTCGGCAAATGTTTTTCTTTTATTTTTTTAATAAAATCCTTTGCCGAGTGCCACATCAGCCAGCACTCGGCAAAGGTGTTTTTTTATTTATTTTAATAAAATCCTTTGCCGAGTGCCAGGTCGTCCGGCACTCGGCAAAGGCTTCTTTGCCGAGTGCCACGTCGGCAAGCACTCAGCAAAGGCCTCTATGCCGAGTGCCGGCGCTGGCTCTCGGCAAAGCGTAATTTTTTTGTTTTTCTTCCCATTTTTTTTGTGGGGCCTTGATACAGTAAATACATCACAACTTCAAAAGTTGGGACAATTTTGACTTCTTGTGCTATATTTCTTCAATTATTTTTTCTTTGAATTTTTTCGACAACTCCAAATTTGAACTACAGGTACATGAAATAATAGAATTTGGTCATTCAAAAAATGGTATTCATGATGCTCGGATTATGTTGAGGCCGTATCCAGGACCTCGCATGAAGTTACGACCATGTTGGTGTCATAACATGATGAGTTACGTGCGAGAAAAGTGTTTTTAAATTATATAAAATCCAAACGAAGTCCAAAAATGACGAACCTTGTTGAGGTGTGTTGTCATCGTATGTGGAGGCTGTGATAAAAAATTGAGAACGTTTCGAGCAAGTTGCGAACTTAGGTGCCTAAAACCCAGACATCCACATGTGATTAGCTTGTGATCACACGTGGAGATGTCTGGGTTTTAGACATCCGATGTCGCAACTTACTCTGAACATTCTCAAATTTTTATCATAGCCTCTACATGCGATAACATGACACCTCAACAAGTTTCGTGATTTTCGGACTTCGTTTGGATTTTGTATAATTAAAAAATACTTCTACCGCACCTGGATGGTCGTTTTTCGTGGACAAGGCGTTTAAACTTTTAGGTGAGTTTATGGACACGGCCTCAAAATACACTCTCCAACATGAATATCATTTTTTGAATGGCTATGTTTCATTATTTCATGCACTTGCAGTTCAAATTTACATTTTTAAGAAAAATATAAGGAAACAAAATTAATTTAAGAAATATAGAAAAATATTATAAAAAGGTCTCAAATTCGAACATGTGCTTGAAGACAATACACCTGGGCTACAGAAAAAGTTTTAAGTCAAAATTCAAAAAAAAATAAAAACTTTGCAGAGTGCCATCACTGGAACTCGGCAAACAGGCTCTTTGCCGAGTGGCAGCCTGGACACTCGGCAAAGACGGCCTTTGCTGAGTGCCATTTATGGCACTTGACAAAGGAGCATTGTGGATTAAACGCCCCAAGGCCCATCTCCGACCCTATCCTCAGACACCCGACCGCTGCTGTCCCCCCGCGCGCCGCCGTCCCGCCACCGTCATCCCCCCCGGGACTGCAGCCGCCCCCGCCTCCCCCCCCCGCACTGCAGTCTCCGCTCCCATAGCCGCCGCCACCCCTGGCGGCCCCCCGGCCGCTGCCGCCCCCTGCTCCCCCCACCCGTCCCCCGCCGCCGTCGTCCCCCCCGAGACCGCCACCGCCCCCCGGGACCGCCGCCGCCCCCGCCCCTCCACCCCCGCGCGCCGCCGTCCCTGCTCCCCCCGCCGCCCCCGGTGCCCCCCCCGGCGACCACCGCCACCCCCCCGCCGCAGCCGTCCCTCCCCCCGCCGCCGCACCCCACCAGCCCCGTCGAACGCTGCCGCCCTGTCGCCCCCCCACCGCCGCCCCCCAGGGCACCTCGCCGCCGCCCTACCCCCTCCCCCCCGACGACTGCCGCCGCCCCCGCTCCCCCCCGGTGACCGCCGCTGCCGGCTTTGTGAAGGGAAGAAGAAGGGAAGGGAAGGGAGGAGAGGAAGAAGGGAAGGGAAGAAGAAGAAGAAAGAAGAAGAAGAAGAAAAGAAGGAGGAGGAGGAGGAGGAGGAGAAGGAGAAGGAGAAGAGGCAGAGGAGGGAAAGAAAAGAGGGAAGAAGAAGAAGAGGAAGAAGGGGAGGAGGAGGAAGAAGGAAGAGAAGGAGAAGGAGGAGGTTCGCCGGCCTTCACCCCGTCGTCTTCTCTGCGTGGCATCCCGTCAACGCACGTGTCGTGACTGGGTATATCACCCTTCTCTGCATTTCGGCCTTCGTGCCGCACTAGTTATCGGCCTACGTGCCGTTGTGATTATCGGTCTTCGTGCCGTTGTTTGTGGATGTCGGCCTTCGTGTCATTCTTTTTTTAGGTTATCGAAACCTCTCCGTGTAGGGGAGGTTCTGTCAAAATTTTTAATAACTTATAGTTTTATTTGCAGGACCCGTGGGTAACTTTTAGTTTTAATAACTAACCTATTGCCCTTATTTGCAGGACCCGTGGGAGGGACTCAGCCACCCTGGTCGTCTTCATCGCCACTGTCCCGCTAGCCTCCCTCCACCATCACCTTAGGTATAAATCACCTCTCTTCCTTACTGTTGTCATACGTAGATCATGTAACCGAGTTAGGCGTCTCCCGTCCGAAAGGGATACGCGGTCGTTGGTATGCGGATCAGTGCATATCTAACGGTATCTCTTTCGGACTGTCCATGTTTTTTGGATAGCTCGTGGATGCGTAGATGGGTTAGCTTCCATGTTCCGCTCTCGTCCGAGTCAGAGTTTTGGTAGCACCTCCCCGTTGTTCTCTGGATACATACTCTCCCCGCCGGGACGTGTATCGGGAGAACAGCGGGGAGGTGCTGCCGAAATTCCATCTTGGATGGGAGCGGAGCATGGAAGCTAACCTCATCTATGCATCCTCGGGTGGAATTAGGACCTATCCTTCACCTATTAGATGGTAGGAACGCCTTGTAGATGCAAATGCTGGTTTTATTACTCGCTTACTTTGGCGCATGACAGAGGATGGCTGACCATGAGTGGATGTACAAGGACTTCGCAAGTAAGAGCTTGGAATGGGTTAGGGGGGCTGATGCTTTCCTGGAGCATGCACTTGGCCCAGCTGCTAAAGGGTCGAGTCGGATGTCGTGTCCCTACAACAAGTGTAAGAACAAGAAAAAGAAACAAAAGTGTCAGGTGGGAGTAGATATTCACAATAATGGATTTGTTCCAAACTATACCCACTGGATCCACCATGGTGAACACCATCGTATTAGGGAGGAGGTGGTGAGACCCCTCCTCGAGGAGTATAATGCAGATGCCGGGATGGCAGACATGATGGCAGACTGTCA
This sequence comes from Bothriochloa decipiens, assembly GCA_023333625.1. NCBI lineage: Eukaryota > Viridiplantae > Streptophyta > Magnoliopsida > Poales > Poaceae > Bothriochloa > Bothriochloa decipiens. The sequence continues at coordinate 34,169,744 of CM041629.1, forward strand.
CGATGCAAGGTTCGTTGAAGGAATGGAGGTGGAGGAAGATCCAGAGGAAACCACAAAGGCGTTCTACACCATGATGGAGGTGGCACAAAAGCCCCTTCATGAAAAGACAATGGTTTCGCAACTGGATGCCATTTCACGCCTAATGTCATTGAAGTTGGAACTAGGCATTAGTCGAGACGGCTTCGATCTCGTGTTGACAGTTGTTGGCAAACTGCTTCCGGATCCTCACACCCTGCCGAAGAACACGTACGAGTCACAGAGGCTCCTTCGTGCACTTAAGATGCCGTATGAGGGGATCCAAGCTTGTCCGAAGGGGTGCGTCCTGTTTAGGGGAGAGCAACACACTGTCCAAAGTGCAAAGCCTTTAGGTTTATGGAGGTAGAAGACAGTGATGGCAAAAAAAACAATCTAAGATCCCCGAGATGGTCATACGGCACCTTCCTTTCCTATAGAGGCTCCAATGGCTATACATGATAGAGGAGTCCGCGAAACAGATGATGTGGCACAAGAATGGCAAAAGATACAGTGACAAGATGTGGATGGTGATGCATGGAAGCACTTCGATGACATGAATCCTGGCAAGGCTATGGAGGCTCGAAATGTACGCGTAGCGCTAGCAACAGATGGGTTCAACCCATTTGGAATGATGGAAGCCCCGTACACTTGTTGGCCCAAGTTCATGATCCCCCTCTATCTTTCCGCCGGTGTCATGTTTGAACTCAGGAACGTGTTCTTGACACTGATAATACCTGGACACCCGGGCAACAATATGGGTGTATTTATGCAGCCAGTGTGGGATGAATTGCAACATGCTTGGGAAGAGGGGGTACTGATGTACGACCGAGCTACAAAGAGGAACTTCACAATGCATGTGTGGTACCAGTATTCAATGCATGACTTCCTGGCGTATGGCTTATTCAGCGCGTAGTCTGTTCACGGGAAGTTCCCTTGCCTAACATGCAAGGCAGATGTGATGTTCACCTGGCTGGCCAAGGGTGGCAAGTATTCTTCTTTCGACAAACATCGGCAATTCCTACCTGAGAACCATGAATTGAGACGAGATGAAAAGCATTTCACGTAAGGTGTTCAAGTCACCAACCCCATTCCTCGGGTTAAGAGCCCGGCTGACATCCTTGCCGAGATAGAAGCTCTCAAGATTGATAAAAAGAATGACGGTTTTATTGGATATGGTAACGACCACATGTGGACTCATATATCGGGCTTGACTAGGCTACCGTACTTCAAGGACCTTCTTCTTCCACACAACATTAATGTAATGCACACAGAAAAGAATATCACGGAGACACTCTGGGCAACACTCATGGACATTGGTAAGAAGTCAAAGGACAATGTTAAGGCTAGACTAGACGTGGAAAGGATTTGTGATAGACCAAAGCTAGTGATGAAGACCCCTGCGCCAGGCAAGAAATGGAAAAGGGCCCAGCCGATTACATCCTAAAAAGGCCAGATAGGAAGGAACTACTGCAGTGGATCAAGACGCTACAGTTCCCTGATGAGTATGCGGCGAATCTAAGTAGGGGAGTGAACTTGGAGACTATGAAAGTCTTAGGGATGAAGAGTCATGACTTCCACATATGGATTAAGCGGATCCTTCCTATGATGACCCGGGAATACCTTCCCGAGCCAGTGTGGCGTGTCCTGGCAGAGTTGAGCTTTTTCTTCCGCCATCTTTGTGCCAAGGAGTTATCTCGGGACGTTTATCTTGACCTGCAGAAGGCTGCACCTCTATTGCTCTACAAGTTGAAGATGATATTTCCACCCAGCTTCTTCCTATCGATGCAGCATCTGATTTTGCACCTACCACACGAGGCACGGTTGGGGGGCCCGTGCAGGCCCGTTGGTGCTATCCAATCGAGAGGTGTCTAAAGGTTCTTCCCAAAAAGTGTAGAAATAAAGCCAAAATTGAGGCTCCCGTGGCAAAGGCATTCATTCTGGAGGAGTTGTCGACCTTGACACAGACATACTATACTGAGAAACTTCCCAGCGTGCACAATCCAACCCCTCGTTATAACGCCGATGAGAACTCATCAAACCTCAGTCTTTTCCAAGGGGATCTCGGAAGAGGATGCGCAGGTACCAACAAGAAATTGACCCATGATGAGTGGCGCACTATCATGAGCTACTTGTTGTTGAACCTTGATGAATGCATTCCTTATCAGAAGTAAGTTCTCAATGAGCTTTTTACATACGCCGTCACTATCCTCCACCTATCGATCCGACCCCCTTGTCTTTTGTTTTTTCAAGGAATATATTAATGAACACTGGAGAGGCAATAGGGCTCCTACCGAGCAAGAAGAAGACCATCTTCTTAGACATGGTGTGCCCAATTTCATTTCCTGGTTCTGTACAAAGGTACCATCCAAGTAACCTCGTTCCGACTTTGAGATTCCACTTTGCTCCTAGGAGCGAGTAATATAATGATCTACCTGTCCTGACCTTGTAGGCCCAATCGGATGCGGAAATGAGTGATGAATTGAAACAGGTGGGTAGTGGCTTCTCCCATAGGGTCAAGTCATTCACCGTTTATGATATGAATGGCTATTGCTTTCGCACGAGAAGCTACGAGGAGAGTCGGCCCAACCTAAAAACCACGTGCTGCGGAGTTCGTACGCCCAGCACGGATGAGAAGGACTATTACGGCATAGTCGAAGAGATATACGAGCTCAAATTTTTGGGTGCCAAAGCTTTTAAGCCAGTGGTATTCAAATGCCATTGGTTCGATCCTGATGTCACAAAAAAAGACCTTAAGATTGGGCAAGTCAAAATTTGATAGGATTCCAACTATAAAGGAGACGATGTCTATATTGTGGCTAACCGAGATGCCACGCAAGTTTATTACCTCCCATGGGCGTGCCAAAAAGACGAGAATCTTGCAGTTTGGAGCCTTGTGCACTTGGTATCACCGCGCGGTAAAGCTGTCCCAAACGATGATGATTACAACTTTGACCCAAAGACAGATGAGTTCTATCAACCTGAAGGGCTAGAAGGGAGTTTAGAGATAGACATTCTTTCGCTGATGGGCATGGAAGTAGACAACGACATCGATGAGGACGAGGGTGATGAGGTGCAGGATGCTAAGGACTTACGAATCCTTGAGCGATGGCAGATGCGGCGCGATGGAGTTGTTGAGGACGATGTAGATGATGATGACGATGGAGATGATGACGATGGAGATGATGCCCGACAGTTGAGAGAGCTCGACAATATTGATAGTGATGACGACAATAGTGATGACGACTACACGCCAGCCATATTGCCGTTCGCGAAGATAATTTCTAATTCATGTAATACTATATTGTTATTATTATTACCTTAAAATTATGTTTCTTTACAAGTACTTTTCATTTATTTATGCTAACTATTTTAATCTTTGTCATTGCAGGCACTCGACAAAATGTCGGGTGGAAGGCGGCAGCGGCCGCAACGAAAGGTCCGCTCACAGTACCAGATCCGCAACGAGGAGCAGGTGATCGCCGATGACACAGAGGAGGAGGAGGTGTTGGTGGAGCCGTCGACTAGTAGGGGGATGCCCCCAGCGGACGTCGCAATTCGACGAGGAGGATGCAGTTCGAGGAGGCCCCGCAAGGGGGGACGACGACGACGACCACCGGTGACAGCGACGGCGGCGGCGACGACGACGACGACGACGACAACGACGACGACAGGGCAAGCCGACGACGACACCAGGTGAGACAACGATGACACCAGGCGAGACGACTTCCTCAGGTTCGAGCAAGCCCTACCAGCGCGCGCCCTCGTCACTCCCTGACCCACGGTCGCTTCCTTCCCGCCGCCCGGTGATTCAACCCGTGGGTGAGACATAAGTATCCATTGTTGATTTCACTACTTGTTCATATGACATGTTGAAAATTGAACTTCAGACTAACAATTGTTTTTAATGACTCGTGCAGTAGCTGGACGTTTGTGAGCGAAGGGAGTGGTTCACGCCATATCAATGGCATCCAGGGCCTGCTGATTAGGGAGTACTACCCTGGCTTGGTCACCCACAAGGGTGAGGTACAGGCGCCCATGAGGTGGGAGCACTTCTCCAGCGTCACGGACTCCAACGGCGAAACCCTTGCGGCGAAGATCAAGAGGGAGTTCTGGGTGAGTCTTTTCATCGTACCACTCAATACTACGTATTCGTTGGACGTTCTTGAAACAATGATGAGTTTTGTGTGAGTTTTGTGTGTAGGACTTCTTCACGTGTGAGGAGGGGAAAGAGCAGCATGCGCCGTGAGTGCAGGAGGCGGTCTGCAAAGATCGTCTCAAGGACCTTTACCACGAGGCGCATCTCCAGTGCGTCATCAGCTACTACGCCGACGTGCTTGGCCAAGTGGTGAAGAGGCCGCAAGTCAGGGAGATGCTACTCCAGAGGGAGACCGACCTCGCCGAGGCACAGTACATGCAGGTTATTAAGTAGGAAACATTCATTCTGACTTCTTCCGTGAAACATTCAATTCATTTTCTGGCATGTCAAATACTTGATGTCATGCAGATGTGTTTGGAGTGGTGCGACAAGTACCGGGACTGCTGGGCGGCCATTGTGCGTGAGTGGACCACGGACGTGGCGTACTAGAGGTGTAGAGAGCATCGAGAGCGCCGCCTACAGATGCGAGGGGCACCACACCACCAAGGGAACCAGTCGCTCCCAGTGTTCATGGAAAGATGGGTATGCTTCTGTTGATCTATTAATTGTAACGCTCAATTGTCATTACTTGTAACCATGTTTGTGTTTTCCTCGTAGTCCCAGTCGCATGGTGGGCAGGCCGTCAACGAGTTCACGGGGTACGCCCTTGCTCACAAGGGCAAAGCAACGGCGGCGGACAATGTCTACGACCCGGCGAACGGGCCAGATGTGTAGACCAATGCGAGCGTCCACCCCAAGCTCGCCGAGTACACCTCCGCGGCTCGCTAGCGCCATGGGGAGACGTTCGACCCCGCCACCAACTCCCTGGACACAGACCTCTTGATGAGGTTGGGAGGAGGAAAGCAGCACGGCCGGTACTAGATGGCCAACAGCGCCATTGAGTCGTCCTCTGTTCCCACGCTGAGCCAGATTCGACGAGACGGGACCAGGAGCTCCTCCGACATCCCCATAGCGCCTCGGTAGTCGAGCAATGCGCGGATGTTCTCGGCATTTCAGGTAAGTGGAGTTTTATTCATCGTTCACTCGTTTCACACATATACCTTGCCTTCACATACCATCAACCTTGCGGGTGTAATATTGTAAGCCCAGATAGCACAGTTGCAGATGAACCAGGAGAACATGGCGGTGGCCCATCAGCAGGAGCTGGCGGCTATCACGCAGCACTACCAGCGTCAGATGTAAGACTTTGCCGCCTACTTCCGGGGCCTTCAGATCCCGGGAGTGCAGCAACAAGAGCTCCCTGCCTGGATCTTTGCTCCACCACCTTTTCCTATGCCTACTCCAATAGCGACTCCGGTGAGTATATTTTCTGTTGCTTTAGCTTGTGCGGCCATCCTGTAGGTACTAATGAGATCAATTGTCCTTTGTGCAGGAACAGTCGGCGGGTTCGAACCCGACTCCTCCACATGCCAGCCCTCCACTAGGCCCTTCTCCACCGCACGGGTGGCCGGCTCACCCGACCTTCCCGACTCAGGGCTTCACGTGGCCAGGTACCGCTCCTCCTCCACCGACGCAGCAGGGGCATTCCGGGCCTGCAAGCGGCCCTCTGCTTTCGCCGCCCTATTGGACGTTCCAGGCGGCGCCACAGTCAGGGTGGTCTCCGTGGGAGCAAGGTGAGGGCTCTGGGGACGCCGGGACGAGATAGGTACCTATACTGCCCGCTTGTGGACTTATATCGATGAACTTGTCGCTCTTTTGAAAATGTTATGAACTTGTATCGATGTAACGGATGAATTTGTGGACCTTTATGTATGAATTCGTATTGAGACGGCATGGATCTGATGAAATGGGATATTTATGTGATATTCCATTCTATTGTCGTGAATATATGTGAAATTACATGTCTGGAATGGAAGAAAACAGAAAAACCAAAAAAAATTTCCAGCTTTGCCGAGTGCCAGCTCTCGGCAAAGCTGGGCATTTTTCTTAGCAGAGCCCGGCTTTGCCAAGTGCTAGCGAGGCACTCGACAAAGTGACCATTCCTTTGCCGAGAGCCTGCACTCGGCAAAGGATTTTTTAAAAAAAATCAAAAATTTTTGCCGAGAACCGGCACTTGGCAAAGGGTTTTTCAAAAAAAATAAAAATCTTTGCCGAGAGCCGGCACTCGGCAAAAAAATTTTCAAAAAAAAAGAGTCAAAAATCTTTGCCGAGAGCCGGCACTCGGCAAAGAATTTTTTAAAAACATAAAAAATCTTTGCCGAGAGCCGGCCCTCGGCAAACGATTTTTTTAAAAAAAACTTTGCCGAGTGCCTGTCACGTCACACTCGACAAAGGGTGCCGTCAGGTTGACGGCGCCCGTTACCTTTGCCGAGTGCTGGCCTGGCACTCATGTGTAAGTGCATAGAAAAAAAAACATGTGTCTAGAAAAATCAAAGACTTATAATTTGGAATGGATAAAGTAAACAAATCCAAGAAGTGACCTCTTATAATGTTGTGTGCATAACTAATAAAAAAAATAGCTATCCATGACTCGCTGTTATCGTGGACATTCAATCACTTGTTGTTTGGCTAGTGTTAAGCTAAGCAACCTCTTAAACAGGCAAAATAGCCATTTAAACAGGACAAACAGTTTTTTAAACGAAAACAGCGTATCCTGGTAGAAGGACGTGGAAGTGGCGTCGTGATGTATGCACCGGGTAGACTGAGGAACAATTGTTTAAATGGATAGTGCCATGACCACAGTTTTTTTCCTCTAACAGCACATAGGTGAACTTCCTTTGCTACTCGCTTCATGCATCTCTGCCAAAACTTGCCACAGCGCGTAACGATCATGGCCCTTTATGTAGAACTTGGCGACCACCATTTGGCAATCAGATAGCCATCTCATCACCAAATAGATACCCACCATTTGGCAATCAGATAGCCATCTCATCACCAAATAGATACCCTCCAGACAAGCTACAGCTTCAGCTTCTTCTACATCCATGCAATAAGACGCGCCAGCCAGTTAGTTTCAAGGATCCTTGCCAATCACGAATCACGACTCCCACCGCAGCATCCCCAGATAACTGAGGCCGCATCAACATTAAACTTGAAGGAGCCCTCATTGGTGGCGTCCAGTGCAACCTCTTCTGAGGTGCTGACGGTCTGAATTTTACGGCACAGCACTTCCCTTTTGTATCTATGAGCTCACCCAGTTGTCGGATAATACTTAGAGAAGCCATATATCTCATTAAGAAGGTGACCGTGCTTGTAATAAAAGGACACATATTCTCATGTATGATCTTATTTCGTATACTCCAAGTATGACAAAAGAGCATGAAAACATTTGGCAATACCTCTAAGGAATTATTGTAAATCAACATCATCATCCAATCTGGATAAGCCCTGGTCAAATCCTGCTCTGACGGCAATACCAGTGCTCCCTCTTTGCTTGCCTCAGGCTGTAGCATGAGGGCAGGCCAGGCACCAAACATCTTCGACGCCTTGCCCCCATAATTCACATACATCATGCACATTTGGTCGTGTAAATAAGATTATATTTCAAATTGCAAAACATTTTAACTTTTCTAGATACATAGCTTTTGCTATAGATTTAGATATATATTATGTTTAGATACATAATAAAAGTAATTATATCTACAAAATCCAAAAGGTTTTACAATTTGAAACCAAGGAAGTAGCATCTAACTACAAATATGGACACCATGTGCTATGTTTTCAAACTATAAATCAAATTTGTCAAAAATCCCTGCCAGTAGTCCTGGCCTATGTACCAAACAGATTTCTCAAGCCAACATATGTGCTTGACAATCATAATCTGTCGGTATGGAACCAAATAGAGTGAAAACCCATCAGACTGCAAGCTGATACATATACAGTTGCAGTGCCCCAGAATGCTACAAAACTTGATTTCTTCTGGGTGACTTCAATGAACTTTGGAAAAAAGTTTGATTCAGATTGCCATTGCAGAGTATCATTGTACACCATGTAATGTGTTTTCCTAGAAAACTATATTGAATTCATACACAAAATTAGGAGATATACAAGGAAGAATCAAAGAATTTATCACTAGTGATCCCACATATTACAATCAAATCAAAGACAGGTGCACAACTCAAAAAAGATAAAACACCTAGGATTCAAAATTTCCAGGTGTCATGTTTTTTCCCCACATTCCAGGTGATAATGGATAAGACTCACATATTTCATCATATATTGAGATTTGCTCGGCTTGTTCTACCGCACTTGAATCAGGAATTGATGAAGAGGAAAATCTGTGGTATCTGTAGTTTTCTGATAAAGTGGACATTGGCTGCTGTGGATAGAGTGCAGGGGGTGGAGTTAGGTTCCGCTGTGCAGGCAGTGGGGCAACCCCATTGTATTTGTAGCTCTGGCCGCCATAGCTACAAGTTAGAAAATAAGCGTGTCAACAAGATGTTGCTAAAGTAACCAAATTATTGATTTCTCCGCATATATCCAATTCTCATCAAGAATACCAGGACAAAAAATCACTAAGAGAATGTTTATTCATCAAACCCTCATGCATTTGTCAGTAATAGATAGAGGGAGTTACCTTTTTCTTTGGAGCATGTCATCATCATTCACAGTTTCTACAGGAAGAATGGTATCTTCTCTCGGAGTGAGAGACCATGGGCTAGGGGCAGGAAGCTCATTTGAAAAATACCTCCTCCTTATCAACTGAATGATGTACCACAATACTATTATTAAATAATAATACTATAGTATGAATCGCTAATCTAATGGACAAGGATTCTTTTGCACAAACCATGCGGAAGAACTTGATTAGAGCTTCTTTATCGTATCTTGCCTCTTTGGCGGCCTGTATTCAAAGGTCAAACCTGTCATTTAAAAATTTAAATAGCACAGCACACACATAATCAATAAGAAAACAGGAATTCTTGTTTCTTCACAAGCCAGAAAACCTATGGATCACCACATTATAGTCAGTTCAAGCAAGACATCAGACAGCAAATAATGGTACAGAGAAGCTTTACCGTGAACAGACCAGAATTGCCAGGAAAGCTATCTGCAAGTGGAAGTTCTTCACTGGATGGAAGCAGGCCTTGTTTTTCAACCCATTGACGAGCAACATCAACAAGATTCCCACTGCTCACTCTTCTACCATCTCTTGGAGCAATATCCACTTTGTTCGCAATAACTAGGTAAGGAACTGGAAGGCCACCAGGACCACCAGACCAAAGAGGAGCTGAAAAGGTCCCAGATTCAGCAACCTCCACTGCCCACTTGTTCAAATTTGTCTTTGTTTTCCTCTGGGAGAGGTCATACACAAATACCACACCTAATAAATAATTTCGGAAAAGGTTAAGAATCTTTAAAGTTTAAACTATCTTCCTGTCGAAAAAGAAAACTTTAAACTCTATTATTAGCCAGTAGCAATGCATTAAGAATATGTAACACAGAAACTTGATACAGGTAAATAGATAACCACAATCTTCCTACTACCTACAATGTCTCTGGGCCAAGGGCCCAGAACTAGAGATTATTCTAACAATAAACCATAACTTCCACATCAATTCACGCTTCAGCATGCAACCACAAATAAAACGGAACTTGGGCAAAACGGGACAATAAGGTCACAGATTGTGGACATACCATGCCAAGTAGTTTCACGCTGATTTAACAAAATGTAACAAGGTTCATATAGGAAACACAAGAAATGCTGGAAGCTACAGTAGGGTCATGACTTATGGGCTTATGGTTTTTTTTTTCCTTCCCTTATATATTCATACAAGTATGGTTGGCTAGCTGCGAAGATGAAATATCATTCAAAGGGGATATTGTTGCATATTACACAGTTTAACTAGCTGCAGAGAAAAAAATAATGACTTCTGCAAAGATGCATCATGGGATTACTATATTAGCAGGAAAAATGGTGCAGAAGATACCTACCATTAATTTGTGAATAAAAAAGTGAACGGCACTCTTTGTAGCGCTCATGTCCTGAAACATCCCAAAGCTCAACAAAGAAGTTCCTTTCAGCATCACCCTTGATGCTATTAGAAGAACTCCCTGGACTGCTGTAAGTAATATGCTGCAAAATGGGAAATAATGCCTGTGTTAGAATATATAAATTAAAACAAAAGAAATTAGGCCCAGGATTACTTACTTTAACACCAACTGCACACCCAATTGTTTGGGCTGGTCGAGCCACTGCAGAACCTTTCAATAAAAGATGCACCAATGAAGATTTGCCAACACCTAACAAAAATTGAAGAAGATGATAATCTGCATTACTCCCACCACAACTAAAAAAGAAGTGGTACAGTCTACAATGTTCTATAGGACGGCGATTCGCCCAATGTTATACAGTGCGGAATGTTGGCGTAAAAAAGGCGACATGTCCAACAACTGAGATACGTTTGTTGCGTTGGGTTTGTGGGCACACTAGGAGGGATAGAGTCCGGAACGACGATATTCGGGATAGGGTTGGGGTAGCACCAATTGAGTAGTAGTTGATTCAACATCGATTGAGATGGTTTGGACATGTTCAACAAAGGCCTTATGAGGCGCCGCTGCGTAGTGAGGCCTCATGTAAAGAGCGGCAGAGCTCAACCTAAACTGACTTGGGACGAGTCGGTTAAGAGAGACCGTAAGAAGGGGGATATCTCCAAAGATTTAGCTATGGATAGGAGTGCTTGGAGACTAGCCATCTACGTGCCTGAACCATGACTTTTATGTGTTACTCTGTGACTTGTCTCTTCTGGGTTTCACCTCTAGTCTACCCCAACTTGCTTGGGACAAAAGGCTATGTTGTTGTTGTTGTACGGTCTAAAATGTTCAGTACGCACTCAGGTATTGTCTGTCATTTCAACCAAAACCCAGAATCCTAGAAAACTTGGTAGTTCATATCCATATATGATCACAACAGTTAGTTCATGTTGGAGTACGAGTGAGTATTAGGCCCATGAGGCTAGGCCCATGAGCCCCATGTATGGCACACTATATTGCTATCCCTCTAGGGTTAGCCTAGCTGTGTGAAAACCTAATTCTATCATGGTATCAAGCCAGGTTCTCTCCCTCCCCCTCCTCCCCAGCCGCCACCAGGGGCCTCCCGCCGCCACAGCCAGCCGGTGAGCCATGGGCGGCCGTCCTCCCCCTCCTCCAACCTACTTCCAGTGCTTCTCCTCCCTCCCCACCACCAGCTGGGCGCAGGTGGCCCGTTCGCCGCCGCCGCGCGGGCTCCCCCAGCGCCGCCGCCGCTTCTCTCCTCATGGCGGCGGGCGCGGGGGGCCCTCCCCTGCCCAGCGCGGGCGCGGGCACGCCTCCTCTGCCCAACGCGGGCACAGGCGCGGGGGCTGGCGCGGGCATGGGGGCAGACGCTGAGGAGCCCAGCGCCACCGCCACCGACCCCACTGGTGGCCTGGTCGTGGGTGCAAGGGCTCCTCCCTTCCCCTATGGCATGCCGCCATGGACTCCAACACCTAGCACCTTGGTGGCGGGCGCAGGGACCAGCACCAACCCTTTCCCCGCTCCGCCACCCCTACCGCTCACCGCAGAGCGGCCCGAGTCCGCCCTCACCAACGCCCTCGTCGCTGCTCGGGCTGCTGCCGCGGCGAGGCAGGCCCGTCTATGGGAGGCCGCCCTCGCTTGGGAGCGCGAGCGCGCTGCAGCCGACGCCCTGGCCCGCCAGATCGCCGAGGCGGAGCAGCTCCTCGTCGCCCCTGCAGCCCCTGCCACCTACGACGTCGGGGCCACCTCCTCCAGCTCTACGGACCGCCGCGTCCCACACCGTGGTACTGTGGCATGACCCGGCCGATCCGCTCGTGGGGCAGCTTCACTATCAGGCCGGGGGTGTCCAGAACATCCAGCTCCTCGTCCCGGTTGTCCTCAACCCTGAGTCACCCTCCTACACCCGGTGGAGGGACCTGGTGCTCCTCACCCTCCGCCGCTACGCCCTCGACGACCACGTCCTCCTCGACACCCCGGTCGCGCTCCAGACCCCCTCGTGGCTGCGCCTCGACAGCATCGTGCTCTCCTGGATACTCGGCACGATCTCCATCGACCTCCACGACCTCGTCCGCAACACTGTTGGAGCACGGGGGGCCTGGCTTGCACTTGAGGGGCAGTTTCTGGGCATTGCCGAGGCCCGGGCTCTGCGTCTCGATGCGAGTTTCCGGACCTTCGTCCAGGGTGACCTCTCCATTGGCGAGTTCTGCCGTAAGATGAAGGGCATGGCGGACTCCCTCGGCGACCTTGGCTGGCCCGTGGAGGACCGCATCCTGGTCCTCAACGTCCTCCGCGGGCTCAGTGACCGCTACGCTCACCTCAGGACGTGGATCACTCGCCAGCGACCCTTCCCCACCTTCCTGCAGGTCCGTGACGACCTTGTCATGGAGGAGCTCACTCAGGGAGTTCAGGCGGTGTCGGTCTCCACGCCGGGGTCCTCGTCTTCCTCGACTGCTCTTGCCGCTACTCCCCCACCACGTCCGTCCACTCCGTTGCCGTCGTATCTTCTTGGTCCTCCTCCTCCCGGGCCGAGCGGGGGTGGAGGGGCCGTGGTGGTGGTGGCGGTGGTGGCCGCCGTCGCCGCGGAGGGCGCCGTGGCGGTGGTGGCGGTGGTGGTCGTGGGAACACACCGGCGCTAGCGCCTCCACGGGGTGCACCCTGGCCCACTTTCCACAACCTGTGGCCAGGGCGCATCTCCATGTGGCCTTTCCAGGCTACCGGCGGTGAGCCTCGCCCGCCGGTGGCCCTGCTCGCTGGTGCTCCTCCGGGGTTCCACTCAGTGACTCCGTGGGCGGCACCTCCCGGCGCCTACTCCGCGTCCACGTGGGCTCCACCTCCCGGTGCCTCTCCCGGGCCTGTCGGTTGGGACCCGGCGGCCTTGGCCAACTCCTTCAACACCATGGCCCTAACACCTCCTGTTGGGCCAGAGTAGGTCGCCGACTCGGGAGCCACTTACCACACCACTCCCGACCCTGGTATACTCTCTTCCGTTCGCCCTCCTTCTTCCTCTCTTCCTTCGTCCATCATGGTCGCAAATGGGTCGTGTCTTCCTGTCACATCCGTGGGTGCCGCCGGTGCTCATGGCTCTTTTCGTCTTCCTGACGTTCTTGTTGCACCTTCTATGGTTCACAACCTTCTTTCTATTCGTCGTTTCACAACCTTCTTTCTATTCGTCGTTTTACAGCTGAAAATTCCTGTTCTGTTGAGTTTGACTCTTTTGGTCTTACTGTGAAGGATTTGGCTTCCCGGCGTCCTCTTCTCCAATGTGACAGCACGGGGCCCCTTTACACCCTTCGGTTTCCGGCGTCTTCTTCCTCTTCATCGCCGGCTCCTTTGTCAGCTGCTTTCGTCGTCACGCCTTCCTCCACTACGTGGCACCATCGTCTCGGCCATCCTGGACGTGATGCTCTGATGCAGCTTAGTCGTAGCTCCGACATTCGTTGTACTCGAGCTCACGATGAGCACTTGTGTCATGCGTGCCAGCTGGGCCGCCATGTTCGTCTTCCTTTTTATCCTTCTTCACATGCGGCTCATGCTTTTGATCTTGTACACTGCGACCTATGGACATCTCCTGTCATAAGCATTTCTGGCTATAAATACTATTTGGTGGTGGTTGATGATTTCTCTCATTATTCGTGTTCCTTTCCTTTGCGTGCTAAATCTGAGGCTTTTCCCACTCTTAGCCATTTTTTCGCCTAGGTGTCTACTCAATTCGGCCTTACCATCAAGGCCGTCCAGTGTGACAACGGCCGTGAGTTCGATAACACCACCTCCCGTGCTTGCTTCCTCTCTCACGGTGTCCAGTTGCGCATGTCTTGCCCATATACCTCCTCCCAGAACGGCAAGGCTAAGCGCATGATTCGCACCACGAACGACATCATGCGCACCCTTCTGCTCCAGGCGTCACTTCCTGCTCGCTTCTGGGCTGAGAGTCTGCACACCTCCACCTATCTACTTAACCGTCTTCCTTCCGCTGCCTGCCCAGCTCCTATGCCACACCACGCTCTCTCGGTACCCCTCCTCGGTATGACCACCTTCGTGTCTTCGGGTGTGCGTGTTACCCCAACACCACTGCCACTACTCCCCACAAACTGGCTCCCCGTTCGACCCTGTGTGTCTTCCTCGGGTGTTCCCCGGATCACAAGGGCTACCAGTGTTTTGACCTCTCCTCCCGTCGGGTTCTCATCTCTCGCCATGTGGTGTTTGATGAGTCGGTCTTCCCCTTCTCCACCACCACCACGTCGACTCCCACCCCTGACCTTGACCTCTCCTCGTTTCCCACTGACATGGTGGTCCAGCCACCTTTGCCGTTGTTTCCTGCACGTACTGCTCCACCGGGCCCTTCGCTGGTCCCGTGTCCCGGCTCGCCGCCCCCCGGTGCCGCCCCTGGCTCGGTGCCTTGCACGGGTCAGGAGGCCTCGCCCTTCCGTGCGGCCCCTGCCACTACACCCGACGCTACGACCGGGGACGTCGGCGTCCGTCCCTCCTGCGCGCTCCGCCCAGCCCGTGCCCGTTGCACCACCTGCGCGTTTCGCCCAGCCGGTGCACGTCTACCAGCGCCGGGCGCGGGCGGCCCCGCTGCCTCCGCCACCGGGGATGGCCTCTTCTCCGCCAGCGACGCTGCTGCCTCGGTCACCACCGGTGGTGTCTCCTCCACCGGCGACGCCGACACCACCGGTGGCCTCCTCTCCACCGGCGACGCCTACACCACCGCCGCGGCCCCCAGCTGCACGTGTCGTGTCGCCGGTGTACCACCCACCGCTCCTTCACCGCGACCCACGTCATGTTCACCCTAAGGAGATGTGGCACGCAGCTGGTACCCTGTGGTCCCGGGCTCTTGCGGCGATGCCCGACGACCCGCAGGTCTCTCCTGTACCCTCTTCCGTCCGCGACGCCCTGTCGGACCCTCACTGGCGCCGTGCGATGGAAGAGGTGTACGCGGCGCTCCTCGCCAACCAGACATGGGATCTGGTGCCTCGTCCGCCAGGCGCCAACGTCGTCACCGGCAAATGGATATGGACACACAAGCGGCGGGTTGATGGTACCCTTGAGAGGTACAAGGCTCGCTGGGTTCTCCGGGGTTTCACTCAGCGCCCTGGGGTCGACTATGATGAGACTTTCAGCCCTGTGGTGAAGCCGACAACCGTCCGCACGGTGCTCTCGCTGGCTCTCTCTCGCTCCTGGCCCGTGCATCAGCTGGACGTCAAGAATGCTTTCCTGCACGGCACTCTGACTGAGACAGTCTACTGCAGCCAGTCGGCAGGGTTTGTTGACTTTTCTCATCCTGACATGGTCTGTCGGCTCAACAAGACTCTCTACGGCCTCAAGCAGGCCCCTCGGGCGTGGTACTCTCGGTTTGCTGCTTTCCTGGTGACCCTTGGATTTGTGGAGGCCAAGTCAGATACTTCTCTGTTTATTTATCACCATGGAGCTGAGACTACCTACCTGCTGCTCTATGTTGATGATATTGTCCTCAAAGCCTCCAGTCCGGTCCTGCTTCGTCGCATCATCACCTCACTTCAGCAGGAGTTTGCTATGAAGGATCCTGGTGTGCTCCACCACTTCCTCGGGGTCACATTTGAGCCTCGTCCCACCGGGCTTCTTCTTCACCAGCGGCAGTACACTCTTGATATCCTGGATCGCGCTGGGATGACTGGCTGCAAGCCCTGCTCAGTGGGAGCACACCAAGGGCAAGTTGCCAGAGGCCGAGGGCAACCCAGTGGCAGACCCCACTGCGTACCGGAGTCTTGCCGGTGCACTCCAGTACCTCACCTTCACCAGGCCGGACATCACCTATGCCGTGCAGCAGTCAGCAGATATGTCCTCACATGCATGATCCCCGAGAGCCCCACCTGACTGCTCTCAAGCGCCTCTTCCGCTACCTCCGCGGCATCATCGACTACGGGTTGCTTCTTCACCGGTCTTCCTCCACCGAGCTCGTCGTCTACACTGACGCTGACTGGGCCGGGTGTCCGGACACTCGGCGCTTCACCTCCGGCTACACTGTCTTTCTGGGCGGCAACCTGGTGTCCTGGTCATCCAAGCGTCAGCCGGTCATCTCCCGCTCCAGTGCCGAGGCGGAGTACCACGCTGTTGCTAACAGCGTGGCTGAGGCTTCATGGCTCCGGCAGCTCCTCGCTGTCGATACCCTGGAAACAGGTATCCCAGACCCCTTGCTTAACAAACTAAAGCCCCGCGAAATCAGCATCTTGACCCCTCTAATAAACTCCCGCGCTAACGTATTAAGGCCCATAGGCTGAGATGTATCGGACTGACCCGCGAACGAACAACGACGGCCCGAAACCGAAGCCTGCTCACAAGGCTACCGAACGGACCAGTACTATTCGCCCGAGAGGATACCGAACGAACAAGTACTGTATACGCGAGGGTACGATTCGAGCTACCCCTCGAGGA
>CM041629.1:34201259-34237467 GCA_023333625.1 Bothriochloa decipiens
CCACCGGATTAGGGAGCACGCGGATACGATATTACTCGTTGGTGTTAGCCCCTCGAGGGTCAGAACACCGACACTCGCCGAGCTGCATAGCCCTCTCTCCTGGAACACGCTGGTCTACTGCGACAATGTCAGTGCGGTGTACCTCTCCACCAACCCTGTTCAGCACCAGAGGACCAAGCATGTGGAGATCGATCTACACTTTGTCCGTGATCGAGTCGCGATCGGAGATGTTCGGGTCCTCCACGTACCGACCACCTCCCAGTTCGCCGACATCTTCACCAAGGGTCTCCCATCCTCGACCTTCGCCGAGTTCCGCTCCAGCCTCAATATCACCGGTGGCTAGTTGCGTCTGTGGGGGGTCGTGTGTTGTACTTCTTTTCGTGTCCAGTCTGTAAACTCCGCTGAGCCGGTAGTTCAGACTGCGGGGGATGTTGGAGTATGAGTGAGTATTAGGCCCATGAGGCTAGGCCCATGAGGCCCATGTATGGCACACTATATTGCTATCCCTCTAGGGTTAGCCTAGCTGTGTGAAAACCTAATTCTATCAGTTCAAGATCTAATAGGGCACACAGGATATATTTGAGATGTGATTCAATGGCATTCCAGAATTGTGTTTATATAGCAAATCGTAATATGATGTGCAATCATCCATTGTGGGATGTATTCTGTGGATAGCAGAGAATCATTGTTATCATACTTTCATATATATATATGTCAAAAAAGGACAAGGATAGTGCAAGAATTGTAATTTGTTCCAAACAGTAATCAAGTAGTATATACAGTTCCTCCATTCTCAGACAATTTCACTTATTTTGTTGTAGAAATTTATCAACAGCAGAATAAGAAACTCAACGCATCATCTAGAATTTACAATTTTCATGAGATATGCAGGAAAAAAAATTATGCTTGGCTTCACATAAAGGGTGTCACATAGAAGCATGCAGTTTTTATAAGGTTGAACAAGATGACACCCAAAAAGGAATAACAGTCTAAGAAAGAGCTGCCACTGAAATTATGTGAGATTAAAATTATAATTTTCATATAAAAGGAAAGAAAGAAAAATATAGGACCTCAAATGGGCCACTGAGAAATTGGTTTCTTGAATTCATTGGAATGTTAATAGCTTTTTAATTAGCAACATTCAACACAAGCCAATCTTATATATTACAGCTATTAGACCACACATGATGCAAGCTGTGCAGAAAATGAGATCATGGGGATCCTCAAATCATTTCATAGCTACATGATAAATGATCTGTGAATTCTGCTAGTAAAGTTATCATGTGTTTTATAATCTCTGGCGACAAACATTATCCTGTTCCACAGCAAAGCATGACACTGCTTCCATCACAAGTATTGCATTTTAACCTGAATGGTGAATGAGGCTCAAATATCCAGAGAGTTCCATGAAATATCTACAAGCTTTACTCGCAAAATAAAGCAGAATAATCTGCAGAACATGTCCCTCTGGTGAGGAAGAGAAAATACACGAATCAAGTAAAGAAGCAGACATTAATAGAACTGAGTGCAAGAACGCATAATTGAAATCCCTGAATTAGAGTGCTGATTCTTGGTTGGAACATGTCCGCGGTGTTCCCATGAGTTGGCTACAAGTTTTGCCCATATTTAAGTATAAACAAGAATAGTCCGTGGAACATGCCGAAGGGCGGCCCTGGTGCAAGTGGTAGAGCTTTACCGCCTATGACCAAGAGGTCCAGGGTTAAGCCCCAGCCCCTACACATTTGTGTAGGGATGGCTGTTGGCTATTTTTTCTTCTCCAAACCCCACGGTGCGGGAGCCTACGACACCGGGTACGCCCTTAGTCCGTGGAACATGCCCGTCTAGTGAGGAAATGAGAATCCATGAATTAAATTGTATAAGCAAGACATCGGGTGAAGTGATATACCACCCTAAATAAGAGTGCCGATCCTTACTTGGCCCGTGATCCTATAAATCCCACTAAGCCGAACCTACTGACTATCTATCCATGAGGCAGACTGACCTGAGTCGCCAACGACGAGCACACGCACCTGGCCGCAGGGCGGCCCGCCGCTGAGGTCCCGTCCATTGCCGCCCCCAGTCCCGCCGCCGTCCTTCCAGAACATCATCTTCTATTCCCTCCTCGCCCCCCAATCAAGCAGCGGTAGCAATAGCAGCAACTAAATCAACGGATCCCGGAGGCGGAGGCGCCGGCGGTGGCGTCCCCGGCCGCATCCGGGAGGTGGGGGTGAAAAGGGATCCGAGAGAGTGAGCAGCAGCAACAGCAGAGGGAGAGTTGTTTTCCGGTGGAGCGGAAGGATCTGCGGGTTTGCGGCTGCCGGGGAGACGGTTGGTCCGGGGAGTTCCCTGGCGCCGTTGTAGTTCGGCGATAGTCGATGGAGGTAGACACGCAGCCAGACATGAGTGGAATTTGTATACGTAATATATTTTTATAAGATTGAGTCCATCTCTGGCCCTTAAACTCTTTGTTCGGTCTAATTTAACTTCGTCTCATTTTCACCCTTAATCTGTTAAAACCTTTGACTTTTAGCACCTGGACACTTGTGTGGGCTATTTTGTCCATTTAGAGCTGTTTTGCCATACGAGGCCCACCGGTTAGCCGCATAGAGCAGAGGAGGAGCTCCGCAGGCCGGTTTCTCGTCGGTGGTGAATCCTCCGGCGGTGCCGCGAGCACCATTCTCTTCCTCTCGACACTACATACCGGCTGGGCTAGAAGGTGGAGGCCGATGGCGACCCGAACAACAACAACGAGGTACGGCGGCGGACAGCGACGAGACGACGGCGACGCGCAGCCCGTTTCTGGCCGCGACGAGACCAGATGAGGCAAGTAAAAGCACCCACGCAACGAGGCGAGCTCGACGCGCGCGAAAAGGAGGAGGACGGCGATGACGAGGAAGAAGCTCAGCGGCACCGACGTCCATGGCGGCGGCGGAGAAAACGCTCGATTGGGCCTCACCTGAGCTCGATTCGCGCTGAAGTAGGTTCAGCGAGGTGGAGCAGCAAATGGCAGGGTCGTGCACGCGGTGAATCGGAGAATGGTGGAGCCCATCCCAACCGGCGTCGGGAAGCGCGGAGCTCGGTGGCAGGGTGACAGCGCATCCCAACCGCGGGCCTGCTCCCAGGCGACGATGCATCCCAACCGCGGCCGCCACAGGCGCTTCAGTCCCGGCACGGGGAGCCCGCGCGCGGCGGTGGACGTCGCGCAGGAGATGTTGCGGCCAATTTGGGAGGAGGAAGGACGGAGGCACGGGAACGACGAAGCTCGCGCCAATTTGCTGCGGCGATGCTACTTTGCTGCTCTGCTGTAGCGCTGCTGCTGCTCTACGGCTACCTCTGCGCAGGTTCCCTGGCCACAGGCGCGAGGTCCACTGCCACCGCGTGCGGGCTCCCCGGCCGCGGGCATGAGCTCTACCGTAGTCCTCGCCGCCCAAACTGGCCAGCTCACGCGCGCCGCGTGGCCATGCCTCGCCTCTGCTCCTTCTTCCCCGCAGGCGGCGACGGCAAGGCAATTGCGGCGAGGAGCCGCTGACGCGAACAGCCGGGGCCGGGTCCGCGGAGGGCGCGAGGCGGCTCTACTGCCCTGCTACTCTAGTGCTGTCACATCTTGCTTGCACGCCGGCGTCGTAGTCTGCTCGTACCAGTACTAGACGGTTTCGAAGTTGGGGGTATAAATTAGACCAAGGCGATAGTTCCGGGCTAAAAATAGACTTAATCCTATTTTTAAACTCTTATAAAAATATTCAAGATTCTTTAAATCTGTAAAACATTTTTAATCTAGTCTACTAACTGCTATTTTTGTAACTAACCCTTCCTATGCTTATGATGACAAAACTTTACACTACCGCATTGAATCGAATCTTTGGAAATATGCATGGGGTATTAGATAAAATAAAATATAAACTAATTGCACACATTGCGACTGTTTTGCTTGACGAATTTTTTAAACATAATTACTCTATGATTTGACAATATGGTGCTATAATAAACATATGCTAATGACATATAGATTAATTAGTCTTAATAAATTCTTCTTGCAGTGATGGAATCTATAATTTGTTCTTTTTTTAACCGAACATCCTTTGAATTACACCACCCAAAACTTTACACCTCTGGATATAAACACCCTTTCGGTCATGCTAGTATATCTGACGCACCAAAACTACTACCACATGTCCACCTGCATGGCATGTCCATCCTTAGACATGTCATGGGCCCACTTTTATCGCGCCAAGTTGTCTAGTGTCAGGGTTTTATACAAGAATGTGTTGATCCTCATCCTCATTCTCCTCTCTCTCCCTCTCCTTGTTTTTTCTCATCACATCCACCATCGTTTGTAATCTTTGGGCACCTTATGCTTGAATGGGGGTCCAATATTGGTTGAGAAACACTTCTCACACTCGCCAATAAGATATACTCCCTTCATATCGTAATTAGAAGTCGTTTAGAATATGATTATGTATACCAAGAAGTCATTAATTACGGATATTTTTCCTATCTGTTCGTATTAAATAGGGTCGATTCTATATTGAAACAACAATGACTCAGCGGCCAGCGTAGTGTGTCCCGAGTCCGAGGGCCTATGTTCGATTCCAGGTCAGGGCGTTTTTTTGCCGTGGCTTTTTTTTTGCACGGTACTGTTTTTGTGGGGCATGGTACCTCGCTGGTAAGCTCACCATGAACTTTTTTTAACAGCAAAAACGGTGGAGATCCCTACAGTGTCAAAAAGGTTATCATTAATTTAAAGAAGAGGTTTATACATACACAAGTTAACTGAAGGCATCAAAGCAAACACAAAATGATGATATATCATTAATTTAAAGAAGAGGTTTATACATACACAAGTTAACTGAAGGCATCAAAGCAAATACAAAATGATGATCTCATATCATCACTGAACCTAACTGATTGGAGCCGTCCTTGGTGCTTCAAGACTGAAATCCAGATGTCCCTGCTGGGGTTATTGCGGTGGAAAACTTTATCATTTCTCAATTTCCA
This sequence comes from Bothriochloa decipiens, assembly GCA_023333625.1. Classification (NCBI taxonomy): domain Eukaryota; kingdom Viridiplantae; phylum Streptophyta; class Magnoliopsida; order Poales; family Poaceae; genus Bothriochloa; species Bothriochloa decipiens. Next base: position 34,206,255 of record CM041629.1, read on the forward strand.
CAATTTCCATGCCACAATGAGGGCTGCCTCAGTGAAGGATGCAATGTTGTGGGTGGTATGAGCTTGGGATATTCTATCCAACATCTGCAGCGAGTTGTCCCATGTGATTCCAATAAACGCCCAGCAATTCACCATGAACTTCTTGTGTGTTTGTACTATGAATATGCCGTGAACAAGTAGTATTATGAACATGCTGGTAGAAGGTACTACTTATAACTACGAATTTGCTTGTTTTTTCCCAAAAAATAAACCATGCCGTGGCTAATAGATGATTGAGTTTTTTCCCACTATAAATAAACCATGCCGTGTAATGCTAGATGAATGAGTTTTGTTTTCCCTATAAATAGATGAATGAGTCTTTTTTTTTGCGACGAAATAGATGAATGAGTCTTGCCGTGTTTATTTATCTAAAAACATACCTTGGCTATTGGTATTATGCTTGATTTTGTTTTTTCCTTCTAGCTAGATCTTGCCGTGAACATGCCGTGTTTATTTATGTAGAAAATACCGTGGCTAATAGATGAATGAGTTCAGCGTATCTATTTGTGTAGAAAAGGCCGTGGCTAATAATAGATGAATGTGCTTGCTTTTTTTCTATAAATAGAACCCAACCGAAGGAAAGAAATCAGCCGTGGCGGTTAGGGAGGCGCGTGCGGAGGCGACCGTGAATCCAGGAGTAGCGACTAATGCTGAGCAATGCGGACCGGCAGCGCGCATGCATGCCAGGGGTGATCGCGTCCAAAGGAGTCCTCGTGAGCTGAGTCCTCGGGAGCGAGAACCACTTTTTTGCCAAACTCGGCCTCGGCGCCACAACGCCTTTTAATTATGATATGGAGGGAGTATCCTTCTTGTTTTCGTGTCTTTTGGTAGTATTAGTCAAATTTCTACTAGAACTCTCTCGCCTAGGATCTTTGCAACGTTTTTGAACTTCATATCAATGGAAGAATAGGTACAACATATTCTTTCTTGCGGTCATACCTCGTAGGCTCTGCCACGGTATATACATGTACAATCGGTGGCATTTAAATTAGGGATAATTGGCCATAGGACATGCAGAATGGTGGCTTTTTGTCGGTTACCTGAAAAATGGGTACCCTAAGCCCTCGTTTAACTGGGCGGATCTCCGAAGTCAGTAACGCAAGCCCTCCAACGACATCCCTCATTACCGTTCGAAAATTCACAAACTAAAGCATGCTGGATTGGCCTACGAACGGGCGTCGACAGCCCAAAGCCACAACCTGCTCGATAGACCACCGTACGGACCGAGACTATACTCTCGAGGGTGCGACTCGGACGACCCCTTGAGGACGGAACTCCGCCCGGGCGAACGGGCCGGCCTCGAGGACGGAACTTCGCCCGTGCGAATGGGCAGCCCTCGAGCGTGGTAAAACCCTCGGCTACCTACTCCCAGTACGAATCCAGGCGCATTCAATGCATTTTACCTGCTCCCGCCTAACCATATGGCTACAGTTATCCAAACAGCTGCGGATATGGCAGTCAAATCCTGCTTTTACCGCCCATACCCTGGAATCCCGCGGATCGTACCTCACTGCCGCGCCATACTGAGCACTGTGCCCCGTCCGGCACCCCCTCGAAACGCATATTCCCCGCATATCCCGGGATTCGACCTTATCCAATGAGCCTCGACCCCCTCGACTCGAGCCCCTCGACTCGACCTGAGGCCTCAACCGTCGCCCCTCGACATCGTCACGCTGACCCTCGAGCGGGACTTCAACAACTTCGGTCAACACTTCAACAACTACCGACGCGACGGCCGCAGGGCTTCCCATACAGACGTACACCTCTACAGCGGCACCGACATGATCGGCATCAACGTCATACGTCACCGACCACGTTAACACTAAAAATATGTACTCTTGTGCCTCTCCTTCGCCTATAAAAGGAGGCGCCAGGGCTTGGGACAGGGGATCTGAGATATCCGAGATGGAGGAGATCCTAGAGCTTCAGACGCTAAGGCTTAGATCACAGAACAACACCGTGAGACAGTGTAGAGAGCTAAGCGTCCGAAACGCTCGAGCTCAAGCCCACACTTCTCACACCCGCTTGTATTCGCCCCTGTAATAGCCCTTTGGTGCAAGATAACACGAACTATCCCCCCACTGGACGTAGGGCCTTCTTTTCCCGAACCAGGATAAATCGCTGTGTCCTTCTTGCATCACCCACCGGATTAAGGGAGCATGCAATTATGAATTTACTCATTGGTGTTGGCCTCCGGGGTTGAAACACCGACAGTTGGCGCGCTAGGTAGGGGTCCTGCGTGTTACCAACGATTTTCCGCCATTCTTTCCGGATGGGCGACTCTGTTTCACCACTTCCTCACGCTACGGTGATTTGGTTGGGAGCCTGGAGTTCATGTCCCTCGGACAAGGCTATGACATGACCCTGCTCTTGATCAGTGACCCAAGCGGAGGTCGTAGTGTGCCCCCACACTCAGGAAGGGGCACTCGCCGGTCTCGCCACCATGCTGCCGCAACCAGAAGGAGGCACGATCGGCACCGTCATTGCCATCAACCTGAGTCGAGATTGGTGCCCGCTGCATTCCCCTCGCTCCTGACCGGTGATGAGGAGCCCCTTGTTGGGGGATTATCTGACCTGAGTTCGGGAGCAGAGGACGGACCGGCAGGGTTCCACGACAACCTCAGCTTTACCTTCGCAATGCACTCATTGAGGGAGCCCGGCAGAGCTCCCCCGATGCGCGCAACCCCCACTACATCGAGCCTACTTCCGCACGAGCTGTTCGAGCGTCGTCGACGGTTCCCATTCGGCCTCAACAATGCCGCCAAGGCGTTCTCAACCTTGACCCGCTCCAACATGAGCACGATAGGGGACCGCCCAGGCGCCCTCCTTCGAATAATGACGGACGTGGGGATGGTCATGCCAGCCTCCGTGGACTTGGGCTTCGCGAGAGCACCGGCCCCCGAAGGTACACCGTCGGCACACTCCAACAGCAGCTACAGGAGGAGGCGTGGGGACAATTTTCCGTCTTCTACTGTGGTGACCCCGACTCTGGCTCTGACCATTGGGACCCTACCCGCGAGTGTCTCCACATCGACGGTGACGTTGCCTCCAATGAGGACACTATCGATCTGATGACCGATGCGGCTGCCGTTACGGCGGGAGGGGCTCCCCCCAGAGCAGAGGTTCGACAACCAGTCGCACCCCGAGAGGCGTGCCCTATTCCTGACGAGCAGGACGCACAGCTGGCACAAATTCAGGAGTTGTAGGCTAAACTCGCCGACGACCAAGAACGACTATGCCAGCTCGAGCGAACCCTTGAGCAGGAGCGGCCACCACCCGGCAGTAGAGCTCGAGCCAGGGCCCGAGAGGTCAACCGGCAGATCAACGAGGGTGGGGCACCCGAACATCCCGTCAACCGTTACCCTCGAGCAAGCCAAAATGTTGTCGTGGCGGCTATGCTTCTTCGCAATATGCCCGCGCCATTGAAAGTCCTTAGTTTGGTTTTGAGTAATTGATGAAACCTAAGGACTAACCTTGTTTCTAAGTGGATGATTTAGAGAAAGGTAGTCCATGCCAAGTGGAGCTCAGTGTTGAGGCATGACATGATGTTATGCAACCTAAGCATGGTGAAGATCAAGATGGGCTTGGCTCGATGGATCGGTTGGAAGTGTGAAGGGCAAGTTGAGGCTTCGAAGCGAAGGACCGTGCGACGGTGAAGCTTGGGCATGACTTGGCGCCGATGGACCGACCAACGATGAAGAGCAAGTAATATCAAGATCGATGGACCAAGACCGTTGCATGATGACATGGAGTGTCACGTATCATGTAAAGGCTTGGCGGTTGAAGGATCGACAAAATGGGCTCAAGACAAAGGTATAACCTATAGGGCCATTTTGTTTTTTGCACTCAAGACACCATAGAGGGTGTGAGTGGTTTAGGATCAATAGCCGAACTATGAAGAGGGGAGATCTTCGATAATTCGGTTCATGAGTGCCACTAGGTCCATCATTTCATGTGATTGCATTTAGGATCTAGTGCGCGATGAAAGTCCTTTGAAAATGCTTTTGAAAAATGCTAACACACATGCACATGGAGATGTCACTTGGTGGTGTTAGCACATTTGCAAAGGCGGCGGTATGATTGTAAGGTTGAGTTGGGTTTGGTAACCGCTCATCCTCCCCCCGAGCTTGCGAGGGGGGATTCGGCGCTTTCGGAAAAATGAGAGAGATATTTTCTATTGCGCCGGATGCAAATTCATTGGAGAAAAGAGGGCGTCGTCGCGGGATTGAGAATGCTCATATTCTGAGCGCCGGACGCTGGCCTAGCGTCCGGACACTACACTGAGAGTACCTATTGAGAGACAGAGCGCCGGACGCTTGCGCCGGACGCCGGCTCGGCACTGTTCAGCGTCCGACGCTCGTGAGAAGTGAAGGCCGAGGTTTCAGCGCGGACGCTGCGCCGGACGCTTGCGCCGGACGCCGGCTCGGCACTGTTCAGCGTCCGACGCTCGTAAGAAATGAAGGCCGAGGTTTCAGCGCGTGTGAAGCGCCGGACGCCAGGGTGTGCGTCCGGACGCTACTCAGAGAGGGTCGCAGAGCACTTGGTGTCGCCGGACGCTGGACGCCGGACGCCGAGTGGTATCGCCGGACGCTGATGTGTCGTGGGAGTCGACCGTTGGAGGCTGAGCAGCAGAGGCGCCGGACGCGTCCGGCGCGTGTAATCGAGCCGCCCGAGGGGCAACGGCTAGTTTCAAAGGATGGGGTTATAAATAGAAGGTGGCCGGCCCTTGTTGAGGTCTCTTGGCTTTTCTAACACTCTTGTGCATCCTTTGAGCTAAAGCTTCTCCCTCCTACTCATCTCTCTTGCTTGAATGCTAATCTAGAGTGAGATTGAGTGATTCGAAGTGCATTGCATGAGTTGATTCATCTAGTGGCACTTGCGAGTCGTTTGGCCGGTGATTTCTTGTTACTCTTGGAGAGTACCGCTCCTAGCCGGCTTGGAGGTTGTTTGGAGGCGTTGGGAAGAGTTGGTGATTGTTCTTGCCCACCTCCGGTGATTGATTTGTAAGAGGTTCTTGTGCTTGTCCTCGGCGGAGTGCCAAAAGCAACTCTAGTGGAATGCGCGTGTCATTGAGTTACCACGCTTGAGAGTGGTGTCTTGCGGTTCCCTTGCGGGGGAGTGCCTTGCGGGGCAAGTGACTTGAGGGTCACACCGAGGATCCATCTAGGTGTTGGTCGACACAACCGGTGACGTAGCTTGTCGGTGCACAAGTGAACACCGGGTGAACAAAAATAATTGTGTCATCTTCTTGTTCCCGGTGATTGGCTTCATAGTGTGATTGTTGTCATATTGTATTGATTACATATCATCTTGGTGATTGGCAACATCTTCTCTCCACCATCGGTATAAGAATCACCTCTCTACCTTGCATTACTTTCTAGCACTTATCTTGTGTAGCTTGTTTTAGAATAGTTGTTCTTGCTAGCTCTATAGATTAGAAAGTAGTGACATAGCCCTTGAGTGACATAGAGATCATACTTATACTAGATTTGTCAATAGGAGGCTTACTCACCTTGTAGGCTAGGCAAAACCGCGGTTACGCCATTTGTTATACTAATCAAGTTTTGTCTAGTGGTTTGTAGAATTTTAATAGGCTATTCACCCCCCCCTCTAGCCATCTAGGTCCTTACAGCCATCCAACTCACAAGCTCAACAGGTACAACGCGAGATCGAGGGTCTCCTCCAAGTTGCTCCTGTTCAGCAAGCTGAGAGCTCAGCCTCGAGGCGTCGAGGGGCAGCTCCTGAACCACAGGACGAGCCCTCCTGGCCCGAAAGGGAGGGCTCAGTTGATCAAGAGGCGGCCCCTTGAGCGAAGAAGACACCAGCCCAAGATCGTATCATTGACAACCGCGCCCCGCGTGACACGCGCCTCTATATCATCGAGAACCGCAAGCGCAAACACGGGGACGCCGAGGATCGAGGGTACAACACCCATCATGGGGGACGTTACGACAACGATGAAGACCGATGGGCCCCGGAGCCACAGGGTCCCCGAGTTTTCAGCAGGACGATCCGCAATGCCCGGCTGCCCAACAAGTTTCGGCCCCCCATGAGCATTGTCAAGTACAATGGTGAAACCAAACCCGAGCTCTGGCTAGCCGATTTTTGACTGGCTTGTTAGCCAGGTGGGGCACGTGATGACCGCGCGATCATACGTCACCTTCCCCTGTTCCTATCCGACCCCGCACGTAGGTGGCTCGAGGAGCTTCCCCCTAACCAGATTCACGATTGGGTCGACCTGGTCCGGATCTTTGAGGGGAACTTCAAGGGCACCTACGTGTATCCTGGAAACTCCTGGAACTGTGCAATTGCAAGCAGAAACCAGGGGAGTTTCTACGTGACTTCGCTCAGCGTTTCTCCAAGCTCCGAACTGAACTCCCCCACATCTCTGACCTCGACGTGATTCTAGTGTTTGTTTCGGGTATGACCTGTAAGGACCTAGTTCGCGAGTTGGGGCGCAACCGCCCCAACACCGCTGACGAGCTCATGGATGTGGTCGCCAACTATGCGGCTGGTGAGGAGGCGGTCGGAGCCTTCTTCGACGATGAAAAGACAAAAGAAAGGCACCGGAAGTCGATGCCAGGGGCTCGAGCAAAGGATCGAAGAAGAACAACATGGGCGAAACCTTCACCAAATGCATAGAACATCGAACAGCTACGTCGTTTCTATCCCTAGGGCACCGATGCCCTTGTACATTCTCGTATGTTTCGTACATTTTTGCATGACAAATATAAGAAGTACTTTCGATTATAAGTTCAAACTTATTATTATACATGCAAGAGGTAGCCTCGACCCTGTCTCACCAGAGTCGAGCCTCCCTTGGGGCCTAACGGGGGAACCCCCTAAGTTCCTAAAAATACGAACGATTTTTCAAAAAATCTAGCGTCTCCTTTTGCTTCGTAACTAAATAGAAAACGCCTCGAACTCCCTCGAGGTCGATGAGGGCTGTCGAGCCGGGAGCTCTCCTATACCCCAGGGCTACGGTACCTCCACTCACTCCCCCTCGAGGGATACGAGCATGCATTGAATGCTTAGTCAAAAAGCAAAGGTCAGGTGATCGTACCTCGAGCGTCTCTTCTTTCCTTCGCTTCGACGCACTTCGTGACTAGAAGAAAACGCCTCGAATTCCCTAAGGGTCGAGGGCTATCGAGCCAGGAGCTCTCCTACGCCTCTGGGCTACGGTACCTCCACTCGCTCTCCCCTCAAGGGATACGAGCACGCGTCGAACACTTAGTCAAAAAAGCAAAATCTAGGCGAAAGAAAATAGAGAAGGCTCGAACTTGAAATATCCAAATGCATTATGATAGATGCATAGATGTTTTAAAGGCCCTCGAGGCCACGCTGAATACAAGTTACAAAAAACTAACTTATTTACACGGGCACCTTCGCCCAGTTTTTCCTATAGGCCCGCTGCGCCGTCTCCGCCGTCGCCCTCCTCGACGGTGTACCCTTCGTCTTCGCGAGGGAGGACTTCATCCTCGAACAGTTTTGCCAGTGCTTCCCCCGGCCTTTCAGCGTCCTGGACCAGCCCTCAGCATGGCTCCTCGTTCTTAGCATCAGTCTTCGAGATGTCAGGGATGAAGCCTTGGGCAACGACGTCCATGTCGAAGACGAAGTCAGAGGAAACAACCGCCAGCGCGTGCTTTTACGCCAGTGTGAAGTGCCTCCCGCACGTGATCCCGAAGGGTGGCATCAAGGTAGTAGAGCTGGTTGAGAGCGCAGCTCCCGGGATGTCTTCTTCAACCTCCTCGACGGGCCTAACCTCCCAGGAGGTGGAGAGCCTATCGATGGCGACCCGGAACCTGCCGAGAAGCGCCCCCTCTGCCTTGAGGCTCTCCTGCAGCGCCTTGGTGGTGGCCTGAGTGGAAAGCAGCTCGGCCTCCAGGCCTAAAAGACAAAACAAGGGTTAAGCAAGTCATACGGTAAGGAATAGGCCGAAGCCCACCAAGGAACTTACTGGCATAGCGGGTCTCGAGGGCGCTGCGGTCCCCCAGCACAGCATCGCGCTCCGCTCGAACCTCGTCCTACTCTCGCTGTGCCTCCTTGAAGGCTCGGGTCACCTCCGTCTTCTCGCACCGGAGGGTCTCGAGGGTGCCGCCAGCCAAGATGATGGCTTGCTCCTTCTCTTGAAGGGTAGCCTTCATCGCCTCGAGCTTGGTCTCCAGGCTGTCGGCTCGACCCTTCTCCTCCTTGATCAAGGCGAAGAGGGTGTCAAGCGCCGTGGAGACTTCAGCCAGATTGGCCTCAAGCAAGCGGATATGCTCCACGGAGCCTCGAGCCTCCTCCGCGAGCAACTTGACGTGCTCTTGGGCGCGAGTGCCCTCGCTCTGGGCCTTCTCCGCCTCGCCCTTGGCCGCGTCGGCCTCCTCCTTGGCCTGCTTGAGCTCCTCCTTGGCTCAGGCGGCTTCGCCTCGAGCTACCCCGGCGTCCTCCCTCGCCCGGGCGGCCTCCTCCTTGGCCTTGGCGGCCTCCTCCTTGGCCTGCTTCAATTCCTCCTCGGCCTCGGCCACCCTGCTCTGTGCAGAACGACCGGCCTCGAGTTGGCGAAGCACTTCCTCCCGGCTGATATGCATTTCATGGAGGAAGTATGACTTGGAGTGGGAACACCTCCGCAAGTCCTGGAAACGGGAAATCGAGGGTTAAGGCGATCCATACAGGAAAAGCCAAAAACCGTACATGATCCAAACAAGGACTTACCGCGAGACTCTGGTCGAGATCCCCAACAAGCTCGATACCCAGCTTGAGGAAATGTTGTAGCCACGCCTGGGACTGCTCCACGCCCTCCCAGCGCTCGACCTCTGCCGGGTCATCCATCTTGATCCTGGGAGCGCTGGAGTCGCCGAGCTCTTGGAGCAAGACACGCTCTTTGCCCCAATGAGAGAAGAGTGTTTTGACCTTGGTTCGCGCCAAGGACTCGATCTCCTCCGCCATGTCGCGTGGGGCGCCGTGTTGCTCCGCTAACTCGGCCGAGGTGGGGAACTCAGACGCGGCGCCGGTGCCTCCCAGCCCGGGGTCGGACGTCGACCTCCTCCTCAACGGGCCAGGAGCCCCCAACGTGATGGCAGCCACCGTCTCCTCCAACCGCTTTGCCTGCGGACCAGAAACCGCTGGCTCCTCCAACGGCGCGGCTGACAGCTGTGGTGGCTGGCTCGACGCTGGCTCAGGCGCCTCCTGAGGCAGCGGAGGGGACGAGGCCGTCGCTTTCTCCAACGCCACATCTTGTGGCGCCGGCAGGTCCACCATCGACACGTCTGCCGGCGGGCTTGGTGCCAAGGTCTCCTCCTTGAGCTGCGTCGAGGGTTTCAGCGCCACTTCTTGTAGCAGCTCGTCGAGGGTGATCATGGACACCCACTGTTTCGGGAGTCCCGAGACCTCCCCCGCATCCGATGGTTGGGGCAGCTCCTGCGTTGGCAAGTCCGGCAACATCGGTTCCCCCTGCGGCGTCTGCTGCTCCTGCTGATACGGGGGTCAGCCCCCAGTTAGCTCCACCTCCTCCTACCGCTCCTGCGGCTCCCTCTTCTCCTCCCGCTACGTTTGTGGCAGCTCCTCTTCCTGCAGGGCCTCTTGCTCCTGCTTTCGCTGGCTCTCTAGCTCGTGTAGCCCCGCCGGCCACGGCTTCCACTCCCCCGTCGAGGAGGGAGGTGCGACGAACTCCTCACCCTTGATGGCCTCCTCACCCTCGAGGTCGATGGGGGCTACCTCCATTCCTGGCTCTTGGCCCTCGAGGACTCTCGCCTCGAGCATGGAAACGGAAGCCTCGGGTTGGCCCAGGTCAGGAGCTCCCGACATCGAGACTTCGCTCCCTAGTGCCGGGCCGAGCTCGGGGACCACGGACGTCGACATCGAGGGGGTGCTCCTTCCCTCCTACGTCTTCCCTGGCTCGAAGTCGCCACCTGTCGCGGTCCCTGAGTCGCTCGACCCTACAGCAAGTGCAGAACCCATCAACCTACCATGAGCCATAGCCCCGAGGGCTGAGGATAGCCACTTCGCGTCCCACGGTGCCAAGGGCCTTGACATCACACCTGTGACCAGGGCCCTCGTCTTCGCGACCACGTCCACCTTGAGCCACTTAGCCAGCGCAAGGGTTGCCTCCTCGATACAGCGTTTTGGCCTGGACGGGAAGCAGGATAGTAGAGAACTTAATAAACCACAGAATGGGGAAGCAGAGAGAAGAGACTTAAATCGACAACACTTACCCAAAAGGGATAGAGGCCTTTCGGGTCCTCCTTGAGTCACCAGCAGATCTCGAGGCCCCACCCGAAGCCGAGCGCTTCCGAGGGCTAAGGCTGCTAGGGGCTGTCGGTGGGGTCATCGTGCCTCCCTGCTCCGATGGGGTCTCCCGGGCTCGGCTCTGCTCCGCCCACGCCAATGACCGAGACTGGGTTTCCCGGGTTGAAGTGGGCGGGGTTCCATCACGAGTACGACGGGAGGAGGGCGAACCCCCCGAGTCAAGGGGTCGGCTGACCTTTTCCCTCGCCGGTGCTCCGAGGCTGACGTCGCCGGCTGAGGGGCGCGCTGCTCCGGCGCATCCTCCTGTACCGGAAGACGGTTAGTATGGGAGGGACCAGACAGAAGGGGCTCGAGATGCCCCGCCACCCCTTTGACATCATCGTCATCATCATCATCTTCGTCACCCTCATCCTCTAAGGTAGACTCCTCCTCCAGGAGCCCGTCGCGCCTCTGCTCCGCATGGCGCTTCTCGCGCTTTTCGTGCTCTCGGAGCTTCTTGTCCTTTTTCTTCTTCTCTTCATCCTTGCGCTTCTTTTCCTGCTGGGCGCGAAGTGTCTCACCTGACGGTCGGGAGCATCCTCCCTCAACGGGGGCCTCAATCTTCGGTAGTCGATTCCCCCTACACGAAAACACTCAGCTGTAAGGACAAGGGTAAGGAAAAAGGGATGAAATGTAAACGCGAAAGGCATGGGTCGAGGCACTCACTAGGTCGAGGTACCCCTCCTTCGGCCGCATGGGGAAGCGGTTAACGTCCTCTGCCCTGAGCAAACCCACCACTATCCCCGTCACCCGCGCTATGACCTCCGCGGTGGACATCCCCTCGACGGACATTCGGCACCTCTCGAGCACCTTGAGCCCACGGGAAGCATCTTGTCCAACTCTAGTAGGCGCTCCATCAAGGGGAGCACCTGTCGACGGTGGAAGGCCGAGACCACCACACCCGCCGTTAGGCCCGCCTCTCGAAGGGTCTTCATAGCGGCGACAAGGGGTCAAAGTTGAGGTTGGAGATCCCCCGTCACACCGTGCGGCCAGTTGAATGGCCGCTCGGTGATGAGCCGCCCAGTGTACGGCGGGAGGTAGCCTCCGTCGTTGCGAAGGTAGAACCACCGCTCTTCCCACCGGGAGTGGTTGGACATCAGCCCGGTGGGGATGTATTTGCGCCGCACCTCCGATTTGCCAGTCTTCAACACGAAGTTGAGGCAGCATGCTCTGATGACCCGCCTCACGCCTGGTCCCATCGGAGAGGCGAACCACTCCCCCTTGTAAAGGTGGAGCCACAGCTCCCAGTGTGGCGCCATCCCCAAGTAGCCCTCGCAGACGGCCGCGAAGAAGGCGGCGCTGGAGATGGCGTTGGGGGAGAAATGTTGGAGCTCGACGCCGTAAAAGTTCGTCAGCCCCCGCATGAACTCGCTCGGGGGTGCTCCGAGCCCGTGCTGGTGGTACTTGAGGAAGCTCACCACGTAGCCCTCCGGTGGGTTTGGCTCGAGGTGGCTCTTCGACGGCGCGATCCACTCTGGGCGAGTCGAATCGGTGACGGGGTGGAGGAGTCCTTCCCTCACCAACTCGTTCAGCCTCTGTGGCGTCACGGTCGACGGGTGCCAAGGTTTGGTAGGTTGGAAGATGGGGGCCATAGCAGCAGTAGCGGCACGGATCTGTTCGATGGGTGCGGCGGCGGCGGCGACGATGCGGATCTCCTCGGAGGACGGGCGACCGGGAAGGTTCCCAATCATGATTTCTTGCTCTAAGTTCCTACCCTCGCACGCACGAAAGCAGGGGCTCGGGAGCACTATCAGCGGTGAAGACAATGTGGCAAAGGTAGGGGCGAACAACACCTATCCCCTCTGGTCTTATAGCCAGGAAGAGCAATGGGCGGAAGCCGGCGGAAGAAAAAGATAACTCCCCGCAGTTAATGTGTTTACCTAACCGTTCCCCCTCGATTCTTGGCCGGATACATGTGTCACGCCTCAGGCAATTAGCCGTTGCCTGGGCCCGCCACGATCTCTACCACCGCACCGTTTAACCTTCCTCCTCAAAAGATGCGTCCGATGGTAAGAAAAATAAACGTTACTTATCGGCGGATTCCTCCAGGAGAAGGTAAAAAGGATCCGGCCCCACAACAAGTCTCGAGGGAGCGAAGGCTGGCCCTCGATCAGGGTTCGACAGCCGCCCTCGAGCACCTGAGTCAGGGGTGACCAAGGGGGAGCCAACACGAGGCCCCGCTCGAGAACGAACGCTCAAGATCCCTTTGGACACATCCAAGGCGAAATGCTAGGACTTTTATGGAATCCCCCGAAGGAAGGCATCGAGCTGCCGAGACCTATCGAATGGAATCGGTATCCGTAGGTCCATTGCATTTTGCTTTAATGAGACCGCCTCCGGGCCTCCTGCCGACCTCTATCGAACGAGGAACGGGCTCTTACTTGGATTCTCCCGTTATCAGCTCACTGAGAACTTCGAGGCTCGCCCTATTGAGGGTAGTCCGATGCTTCTCGCCTCACGTCCGATCGAAAGGACTCGTGAGATGAACGCCGAGGCCGGCAATGCCCCAGCCGCACGAGGCTCGGGAGCTCGACCGTGCCCGGCACCCCTCGACGAAAGAGGGTTGGAAATCCCCGAAGAGGTAAACGGGCTTCGGCCCCACAACAAGTCTCGAGGGAGCGAAGGCTGGCCCTCGACCAGGGTTCGACAGCCGTCCTCGAGCACCCGAGTTAGGGGTGACCAAGGGGGAGCCAACATGAGGCCCCGTTCGAGAACGAACCCTCGAGACCCCTTTGGAAACATCCAAGGTGAAATGCTAGGACTTTTATGGAATCCCCTCGAAGGGAGGCATCGAGCCGCCGAGACCTATCGAATGGAATCGATATCCGTAGGTCCATTGCATTTTGCTTTAATGAGACCGCCTCCGGGCCTCCTGCCGACCTCTATCGAACGAGGAACGGGCTCTTACTTGGATTCTCTCGTTACCAGCTCACTGAGAACTTCGAGGCTCGCCCTATCAAGGGTAGTCCGACGCTTCTCGCCTCACGTCCGATCGAAGGGACTCGTGAGATGAACGCCGAGGCCGGCAACGCCACAGCCGCACGAGGCTCGGAGGCTCGACCGTGCCTGGCACCCCTCGACGAAAGAGGGTCAAGAATCCCCCGGGGGCTCAACGTTTCTACGTACCCCTCGGCAAAGCGCCATGACTCCAGTTTAGGTCCGTACCCGACTGGACGAGCACCCCCGACTGAAGGCAAATAAAGCCCTCGAAGGAGTCCTCCGACTCCTCCAAGGCCTCAGGGGCTACCCCCGTGGGGAACGCTCGCGAGCCCCCCACAGAAAAATCCGAGCCACACTTCGCTCCCGGTTCCTGACCCCCTGCCCGAGTGCCAGCACTCGCGTAGAGGCTCGGGGGCTACTATCGGTTACCTAGGAAAGGGGTACCCCAAGCCCTCGTTTAACTAGGCGGATCCCCAAAGTCAGCAACGCAAACCCTCCAATAACATTCCTTATTACCGCTCGGAAATCCACAAACTAAAGCATGCTGGATCGGCCCACGAACGGGCGTCGACAGCCCAAAGCCACAACCTGCTCAACGGACCACCGTACGGACCGAGACTGTACTCTCGAGGGTGCGACTCGGACGACCCCTCGAGGACGGAACTCTGCCCGGGCGAACGGGTCGACCTCGAGGATGGAACTTCGCCCGTGCGAATGGGAAGCCCTCGAGCGTGGTAAAACCCTCGGCTACCTACTCCCAGTACGAATCCAGGCGCATTCAATGCATTTTACCTGCTCTCGCCTAACCATATGGCCATAGTTATCGAAACAGCTGCGGATATGGCAGTCAAATCCTGCTTTTACCGCCCATACCCTGGAATCCCGCGGATCGTACCTCACTGCCGCGCCATACTGAGCACTGTGCCCCGTCCGACACCCCCTCGAAACGCATATTCCCCGCATATCCCAGGATTCAACCTTATCCAATGAGCCTCGACCCCCTCGACTCGAGCCCCTCGACTCGACCTGAGGCCTCGACCGTCGTCCCTCGACATCGTCACACCGACCCTCGAGCGGGACTTCAACAACTTCGGTCAACACTTCAACAACTACCGATGCGACGGCCGCAGGGCTTCCCATACCAACGTACGCCTCTACAGCGGCACCGACATGATTGGCATCAACGTCATACGTCATCGACCACGTTAGCACTAAAAATATGTACTCCTGTGCCTCTCCTTCGCCTATAAAAGGAGACGCCAGGGCTTAGGACAAGGGATCTGAGATATCCGAGATGGAGGAGATCCTAGAGCTTCAGACGCTAAGGCTTAGATCATAGAACAACACCGTGAGACAGTGTAGAGAGCTAAGTGCTTGAAACGCTCGAGCTCAAGCCCACACCTCTCACACCCGCTTGTATTCGCCCCTGTACTAGCGCTTCGGTGCAAGATAACACGAACTATCCCCCCCGCTGGACGTAGGGCCTTCTTTGCCCGAACCAGGATAAATCGCTGTGTCCTTCTTGCATCACCCACCGGATTAAGGGAGCACGCAATTATGAATTTACTCGTTGGTGTTGGCCCCCGGGGTCGAAACACCGACACTGTTGTTAGTGGACGTCCTAAAAAATCAGATTGCCCAAAGACACTTTGTTTCTTGTCAAATTTGCTGGCGGACACTGCGCCTATTAAAATATTCATTTCTGATTTTGGAGGAGAGAGAACAAAGGAAAAATGCCTTTTTTTTGTCCCTGACTCCTTCCTTGCCCGTTCCTCCTCTGGCGGAGCTCGTTGGCCTCCATAGCCGCAAGCGCGGTGCACTGCCTGGCCTAGGTTGCCACCGTCGTGTCCAGCGCAGGCGTTCGACCTGCCTGGGCCGTTGCCGCCGCGTCCAGCGCGGCCTGGGCTACCGTCGCCGCTTCTAGCGCGGGGCGCGCGACCTGGGCTGCTGCCACCGCCGCGTCGAGCGCGAGCGCCACCTCGCGCAAGCAGGCCGCCCCGCCCCACTACGTCGCGCTGCTGCACGAGCTCCGTCCCACCACACTCCGTCGCGCCATTGCACAAGCTCTATCCTGCCCCGCTCCATCTCGTCGCCATGCGAGGTCCGCCCTGCTCCGCACCTCCGCGACAACACCGTGCAATTGGGGGCAACATGGCTGGGGATGAGTTCACCGCTGGAGCCATGCTCGCCGAAACTGTCGGAGTCAGGGAAAAAAGGCAAGGGAGAGAGGAAGAAGAAAGACCCAGGGGCAAAAGGGACATTTTGCGCTCGTTCTCTCTTCTCCTAGGCAAGAAAGAATATTTTAATCCGCGCGGTGTCCTCCAGCAAATTTACCAAGAATCAGGGTCTTTTAGCAAATTATTGTTTTCGCGGTGTGTAGCAGCAATTGATTTCATTCTGGGTGTCCTAGTTCATTTCTCCCTTTAAATTATGTGCTTAGTTTGTGTGGGAGTTGTATTCATAGGTATGGTAGTATAGCTTCTTTCAACTACCACCTACTGTCAGTTAGTTCGTTTGTATCACAAAAGAGTAGTCAAACAAAAA
The DNA here is from genome assembly GCA_023333625.1 of Bothriochloa decipiens. Classification (NCBI taxonomy): domain Eukaryota; kingdom Viridiplantae; phylum Streptophyta; class Magnoliopsida; order Poales; family Poaceae; genus Bothriochloa; species Bothriochloa decipiens. Next base: position 34,222,047 of record CM041629.1, read on the forward strand.
GGAGTTTGAAAACATGATGGATGAAGTAGAATTGTTGATAGGTCGCCTAGCGTAGTGAGCTCATATCATGTCATGTTAGGGAAAAGTTTGATGGTAATGTGATAATGAAAGGAAGTTCGATCGTGGGAATAGTAAGTCACATTATGTATTGATGAGCTTATCAACCGAGAGAGATTGGAAGCACTACAAGAGGTTGCGAAAGGACTCCACTAGTCGAATTTAGCCATCCCACGCACACAGTGATTCTGAAACAATGTGTTCCCTTTTATGGCTTTTGCGATTATTGTTGGTCTGATTATGTTCACGGACATCAACTCTCTGGTACAAAGGTTAATTAACCTCGCGGCCGTAGTGAAGAATATGAGTGTGTCACTTTTTCTCATCGGGTGCTCAGCCTTCTCGCCGGAGGCACCACATGGTGAGCAATTTTATTGTGTAGTCCATTTAAATGTGAAGAGGCATCTGAATATAGAGAAGGGTGGTTGTGGTGCTCTAGTTTTTATATAGATAAAAGTATTTTAAATACGCTCTAAATCTTGATTTTTGGAAATCTATTTTACAAAATCTCTTGCAAACGCTCTTAACCTTAACTTTTGGGCGGTCTGGACTTTGACCGGGCTTTTGGATTGCCGGAAAATGAAAAGTGAGAGATTAGTCAGTTCTGAAACATCTGGAACATCTGGGGGGCTCTTCCCGCTTCCGTGACGTAAAGAAGCAACCGTGACCAAGCAAAAGGGAAAATGGCACATTTTCTTTTCCGAAAAAGGGAAAACAAAAAGGAGGCACACAATAAATGGCGTCAAAGCCACGGGCACTCGCGAAGGTCTTCCTCCCCGCGCTCCCGCCGCCGCCCCTCCTCACTGCCCCCGTCTTCTCGCGGTAGGTGGGTCGTTTCGTCGGTCCCTCCCCAGCCTCCCATTCGCCTCCTCTTCCCCCGCAGCGGATCTGCTAACCGAATCCATCCGTCCAACGCAGCAGCCGGCCGACGGCGACTCGGGGTGCCGGCGCGGCGGCGATGTCGGCGGCGGCGGCGGCGGCGCCGGCGCAGGCGCCAAGGAAGTGGGAGGGGCTGGTGGACGAGGCGCTCGAGAGGGATGTGCTGGGAGCGTGCCTGGACCAGGCCCCCGAGCGCCGCCGCATCCGCGAGGCTTTCAAGAACGTGCAGCTCAGCATCGACCATTGCCTCTTCAAGGTCGGTCAACAACCCCTTCCTCCTGGTCTGCCTATCTGCTTAGAATCCGGATAAAGATGCCACTTTTTTTTTTCGGGTGTTCCGGAAACGTTGCTCGTTCTTTTTAACGGTTTGGTCATGCTTAGTGACGTGCCCGAATTGGATTGGTTAGGCAGGATAACTGGATAAGGATAATATAAGTGCTGTGTTCATGCGTTATTGTCTTTTTATAGTTCAGCGAATAGATTAACAAAGCTGCAATAAGAACTGTCTTTGGAATACAAGGTTTCGTTTTTTATGAATCAATCACAAACTTCTGGCCTTGAATCTAAAAGATGTCTATGCAAAGCATGTGTTACCAATTGGTTCAAGGTGAGGGTTTGGGTACTACTGTACATTATTATCTTTTTGCTTTTAAATCTCCAGTTCCATTGTTTTGCTATAATATCATTTTTCACACATCTCACTTCAAATGATGGCATAGGAAAACATGCTTTATGATTTCTCATGCTATGGATGATCTCTCTCACTTGCATTTGGATTATGATGCAGGGACAATATAGTGGCATCGGAACAAAGGAGGTACTATATCTTAAACTTTATGATTTCTTCATAATAATTAGATCTCTCAACTTCTACAGCAACACATGAATTTATTTTATGCATTTCTGTACAAGGTTATTTATGCCATAGAGTTGATCCCGTGTTTTCGTTCTAATGAGTGCACACTGTGTTGGAGAAATTTTGAATGTTTTGCTCTATCCAAGTTAGGTGTATTTATTTCATTGAATTGAGCGGCTCACCGTATTGAAATATTGGATAGTTGCAGTATTTTTTTTAAAAAAATTAGTGCACGGCACTGTAGTACATTAGTTTCTCCTTCGCTTTGGTAGGTGTTTTCCTGTGAGTGATGAACCTTCAGGAGTTGGCTATTTTATAGATCATTTTTCCTTGTCTGGAAGATAGTTTAAGATGGTAATATACTATGCAAAAATGTCAGTTTGCTCAATGGTATTCCTGATTCTAAAAGAACAATGAAACAACATTTAATTCTTCTCTGTTCAGAATTTTATGCCAACTTGTTTATTAATTCTCTGCCTTCCGAATCTTTCTCTTGTACAGTCATATGAGCGTAACTCTAGGGGGGTGGAGATTTTCTCAAAATGCTGGTTTCCGGAGAATCGTCGCATGAGAGCAATTGTTTGTCTTTGCCATGGTTATGGAGACACATGTACCTTTTTCCTTGATGGTTAGCTTTTCCTCTTTCATGCTACTTATTATAAGGTTTATCTGATATAGTAACATGTTTCTGCTTTTTGCGTATTTTTTAATGATTGTTTTCCTTTTAGGAGTTGCTAAGAAGATTGCTTCAGCTGGATATGGAGTATTTGCACTGGACTACCCTGGCTTCGGTCTTTCAGAAGGACTTCATGGATATATTCCTAGTTTTGATACTCTTGTTGATGATGTAGCTGAACACTTTTCTAAGGTCAAAGGTATGCTGCCATTACACTCTTGCTGGTTTCTCATGCTATCTCTTTTATGTACATGATTTTGAAATACATTTAGCTCTTGTGCGAAAAATTTCCTAACTTAAATATTATCATTTGTGTCTAATAATACTATTTTTTGGGTAGGAAATCCTGAATATAGAGGCCTCCCAAGCTTTCTGTTTGGTCAATCTATGGGTGGAGCAGTTGCATTGAAGGTTCATTTCAAGCAACCAAATGAATGGAATGGTGCAATACTGGTTGCACCCATGTGCAAGGTAGTTTTATCTTTGTGGAATGTTATATATACAAGTTAATGACTTTCCACTTATTCACAAACTCATTTCAATAGATAGCAGATGATGTGGTTCCACCTTGGCCCATTCAGCAAGTTCTAATTTTTATGGCCAAACTTCTGCCAAAAGAAAAGCTTGTTCCTCAAAAGGATTTAGCTGAGTTGGCATTCAAAGAGAAGAAGAAACGAGAGCAGGTCACTATCTTTCACACTGGATTCTCTGGAACTAAAATGTGATTCTCTCGTTTAGTTAAACCGCGCTTTACATTCTTTGACACAATTGTTCAAGGCATATATATTTGTAAAATAATGTGAAAAAAAATTTCTGTTTAATATTGCTTCATGCTCCAGGTGAAAGTAGTATGCATTCGCATCTTCTCCAGTTTTAATTACAATAAATAATTTTGGCATATAGGTGCATTTTGTGGTTTGATTGCTGGTTGTAGTTTTATCTCCCCTTATAACCGTATAGTATGTACGAAGATTACTTTTCTTTTGATTGTGGGCTTGTGAAATACTATTTGGTTGAAGGAGAGAAAGTTTATTTCTTTTGTAAATTTATTTATTAGATCATTGCGAATATTAGCTGATCATTGTGATTAGAATGTACTTATTATTTCACTATCCAATGCAGTGTTCTTTCAATGTGATTGCCTACAAGGATAAACCACGTTTGCGAACAGCTCTGGAGATGCTGAAAACAACACAAGAAATAGAAAGGCGTCTGGAAGAGGTATATGGCTCTCCACTTTCCAGGTTTTATCTCCATTGGCCTATTTTTAGGTATAAGAATATGGAATCGTGGATGGTCTATTTTTGTATTCTGCAGCTGTCATTACTTTAATTTAATGGTATGATCCTGCTTCATGTTGCACAGGTTTCTTTGCCCTTGATCGGTTTGCACGGTGAGGCTGATTTGGTTACTGACCCAGCGGTTAGTAAGGCTCTGTATGAGAAAGCTAAGAACCAAGACAAGAAGCTGTGCCTCTACAACGGTGCATATCACGCTATTTTGGAAGGTGAACCAGATGAGACAATATTCCAAGTCCTCGATGATATCATATCTTGGCTCAATCAGCATTCCACAAGAGAAGGTATGTCGTCATGAATCGGGCTGCGCTGTTTGCAAGGATTAGGTGAATTCCTTTGGCAATGATGTGTCCCTTTCGGTTAGGGATCCCAGATTCAATGGTGAGAATTCTGTTGTCAAAAAGAAAAGGTTGATAATTCCATTTTTTGATACGACCCTGTAAAATTCTTAGTTCTGATTATTAATCTGAGTCACGTATCTGAACGATATTGATGTACATATGTACAACTGATCGATGTCTATTTATTTACCACGAAATATTTGTGAAAACATTAGTTATAAGACGCCCATTATTTTTATTTTATATTTATATATTTTCTGATAATTCCGTAAGATGCGGGGTTTTGTTGTATCCGAGGGATGAAAATGGATCAGAGCGGATATTCCCATATCCTAATCCTCTTTTTTCTATCAGTTTCAGAGATCATATATATATGGATTCGGATACAAATACAGATTTTTTAGATGTCGGAAATGATACGGATTCGGACACTCGATTTAGACGAGTGTCGGAGTGGAAGATAACTTTCTTAAGTTGGATAATATATGCTTATATGTTGTTTTTCATGATGAGAAATTCATTAACCAAAGTTATAAAGCGGTAACACAACTCAATAATCACCATCAATCCACTAATCCGATTTGGGAACTCACAAAATTAATGTCTCAATTTGGATTTAAGAGTATAAAACAAGCATGCAAAAGAAATAAATATTCTTAAGCAAAATTCTCTTGGCCTCCACTCTTTGCCATGTATAGTCCTCCACTTTGGTAGATTATAATTTTTTCGCTGCCTTTAATTTGAATACACAGCCTACCAGTATATCTGGTAACTTAAAAGAGTGAGGCTTCAAGGGTAGGATGACTGCGTCCCTGTTGCGATTGGCCATCAATCCTAAACTCATATAAAGCTAATGCCCACTATCTAATTCTCTAACATATCCTTTGTCATGTCATTAGCTTTCTCTCCATGTCATCCCGTAATGCTCCACTAAGTACAAGCCCAAGTCACTAAGTACAAACAATAAATGAAAATCACTACAAAATCAATCATCCACAACATCAGCTAATAATGAAATTGTCCAAACCACACACTAGAAAATATTCACCTTCCATCACATTATATAAGAAAACAATATAACAAAATCATGTCACCGTCCATCATATATACCATACAATATCATTAAATATTTCATGAAATTTGTTTTTATTTTATCAGTAATAGCTTTATGTTCTCTTTCATTTTTCTATATATTATATATATTTCTTCTATTTCTATACAGTGGTCATGCATGTAAATCTCGCGACAGCACGCGGGCGTTCACCTAGTTAAGCAAATAGGCAAGCACACCATTACTATTCCATATAGTGTCAAAAGATTGTTAAATTAATATGAGACTTGTGGGCTATACAAATAACGGCTGAGCTAACTTGTATTCTCATTTTGCTTGGGCTTCCTTAAAATACTAGTGATTTGCGTATTTAAGCAACGCACAAAAGCACAAATATATTAGTTTGCACATTGTTTATGCAATGTATTAGTGGTTTATTCATGTTATTTAAAAATTATTATTTTTAGATGATTGTATATGTTAACTGTCGAGTTTTTATTTTATTGTCTATATATTTTGATTCATATAAAATCGACCGTAAACTTCTTTTTAAATAAATTTACTAAGCATGGAATAATAGTTTGTTGAAACATTTAAAATTTATCCTTTTTTAGAGTTTATCAACATCACAAAGCATCCACAAAATAAATTGTATAATGTTTGGATTTATATTTTAATATGTAGGAATCATGTAAGTTTTATTTGTTAATTAAAAAAGGTTATTCTAAATAATTTAAAATTTCTTTACATTCTAAGTTTTATATCTTTTATACATAGAGTACATCATGGAGAGTCTTCTAAAAAAATTTCATGATTTTAGGAGCTCTTATTATTTTTTTATGAAATAAAAAAATCAGCATATATTATAGGATTTAATAAAAGACACAAAAAAAAGAGAAGACCATTTGGGTCGAATCTAGCCCAGTTTAGCCCACGTACAGGGGACGCGGTGGCAGGCCGGCCCATTGAATCGCCTGGACGGTGGGTCCTATTTTGAAAAAGCTCGAGGGTCTTGTGTAAAAATAACTGAGAGAGGACGATGGACGGCGGGTTGTATTTCGCCAGAGTTAAGGGTTTTTTTTTGCAAAATGGCATGGACTTACTGATCTGGGCTGTCCGTCCGGCTGATTGCACGGCCGGAAATTACGAGTGACGTGGCCACCCTCAGGCCGCGGCAAGGCTTACAACTTTCATATCTTTTAATTCAGATTATCCTACTATAAGAGATGGATAATCAGCTTTTAATTATTGGATAATCCGTATCCGCTCGATTTTACCAATCCCTATCGGGCACCACATCTGCATATAATTAGATTGAGATTATCCACATCCACGTGGATATTAAAAGTAGTCTTTGATATCCTTGTAAAATTCAGATTCGGCACGTGTTGGAGCCGAGAATTTTCCATGTCACTTTCGTCACTTGCAATGCCCAAAAACTAGAAATCTGACACTTGTTGTCACGTCGAAAGCATTAGATCGTGGCAGTGTTTGTCTTTCCCGTGCCGTTGCCATGATCTGCAAATTGACTCTGGGACTGGATGATTTGAAGACAGGAATGACCGCGCGTTCACGACGATTGAGCACCGTCGCTACGACGATGAGGACACGAGGAGCTGGAATATCTTGGAGTTAGGCGTTCTGAGTGCAAACGCCAAACAGCTTGCATTGCAGTTTTAGGCCACTGTTTTGGTTTCAGTTTTTAGATAAATATATAAATGGCACAAATTTGTAAAACCATTATTTGTCTCTAGAGCATCTTCAGAAGTCGGTTAAACCCACTCTCAATGTTGGTTTTTTTTTTCATTTGGCACGATGAGAAAAATAAAAACTCTCTACAAGACTACAACTTCTTGTCTTATAACTCCAAATACATACATATATATAACCCTGTTTGGGAGATTGTAACCTTATTCACCCGTAGTAATTAGCTTCCGGTTGTAATCTGTATTTTCTTTCACGGGTTGTCCGTTTGGGTATGTTTCTTCCACGCAGTCCAATAGTCCATAGGTTGTGCAACTCACTCGTCATCTGTATGTCGCGAAATGGACGGCTATGGCCATCGAGTCCTCTCCAGTCTCCACGCATATACGCTGCCTAAGCCGAGCTCGTAGATCTGCATCAAACAATTCTGGGACAGAGCCTCAAGACAGATCCAGCGGCGGCGGTCGACGAGGCATGTCGGGCTTGCGGCAGCTGGTCGAACCGAGATGGCGGCGGCATTGCTTCCCATCAGCAGATAAACGTTGATCGCGGCGGCGTTGCTTCCCATCAGCAGATGAATACGACAGCGGAGCTCCAGCAGGCATATGCCAAAGGCGACATCGCTTCATCATCAGAGGTAGCAGTCGACGACATGGCCGCTTTGGCCGGACGCGAGGCTGAGCGGCGAGCAATTGGACTTCGTCATTCCAGAGCCCGAGCCGGCCGGCAAGCGCTCCTCTGTGACGCCATAGACGGGGACAGCCACGGCTCCCTGCTCCTCGTGGCGCATAGGAACCGAAGGCGCCGACTCGGCTGGGGAGGGAGGTTGCTGGCAAGACAGGGCGGGGAGGGCCTCCGGGGGCCGACGAGCGAAGTCGGGGATTAGCCCTACATTTGTCGGATTAAAATTGTCATCTGGCCAGGTCTTTATTTTTTCCGGTTGTAACATGCTAATACACCTGTAATTTTAGTAGCGTGACCAACCATCCAAACAACATTTTTCAATCCAACCTGTATAATTATACGGACATGTATTTTACACCGGGGTCTCGTTTACATGCCCCAAATTCTAAGTTTTTTCGCTCTTTGTGCATCACATCGAATTTTTAGACGCATATATGACATATTAAATATAGATAAAAATAACTAATTGCACAATTCGTCTCTAATTTTTGAGACTAATCTTTTAAGTCTAGTTAAGTCATGGTTGTACATTATTTGTCAAATACAAACAAAAGTGTTAAAATACTTTTCATGCATTTTTTTTGCCATCTAAACAAGACATGGTATTTTACACGGGATGAATGGCAAGCGGCAAAGAAGGTGCACTACCACAAAACAGACCTTCACTACTGCTGACCTATCACTACAGATTGCTCTGAAACCAAAATGATAGTCCTTTACAGTCGGTTCTTAATTAACTTGAAAAATCCAAAAACGATTGATGGAGGCTTTCTAAAAAACCGATGGTAAAGATCCCTATCATTATGGGCATCAAAATGTCCATGAAAAGTCTTGGATGTTGATTTATGAGCATGATCTTCTTGTTTTAAGATTAATAACAAACATTCACTCTTTTGAATTTGTAGCTTTTTCAATTGTTTTGATGGCTTGATTTTGATGGAAAATAGGCAGCCATTTAAGTTTGACCCTTTTCATACGAGATTAACCTTTTGGTGCACTTAGCACTTAAGAATGACTTTGTGATTTATTTCTTTCGACCAAAATATGGTTGACTAAATCCAATTTAATTAAACAAAGAAATAAAACCCTAGGCGTGTCTGAGGAAAAAGTTGTATTTCTTATTGCCACATATTTGTTTGCTAGTCTCCAATTGAAGGCTGTGTTTGATTGTTATATATATCTTCTGTATGTTTGGACGGAATGTGAAAAACAAATAAAAAAAGTTGTTTTTCTTCACTTTGCTAAGTGTTTTCTTTGTTGAGTGCCATAGTCATAAAAACTCGACAAAGTGACCGTTTCTAGGAGTTCTGCGAACCCCGTTTGCTGATTGTCATGGTTTTACTGAGTGCCCTTGCCAAGACACTCAACAATGACGATGACTTTGCCAAGTGTCGGAGTACGTCGGCAAAAGAAAGGCTTTGCCGAGTGTCAAGCCAAGGCACTCAGCAAAGCCACGTCGTCACTGTCGCCCTGGCGTCACGATAACTTTTCTTTGCCGAGTGTCGGCACTCGGCAAAGCCTTTGTTGTTATTTTTTTTTGTCGAGTGCGCTTTGCCGAGTGCATATTGGGCTCGACAAAGAGCCTGAATCCGATAGTGATCGTTGACCATTTCTATTACTTTATCTTTAGAAATTATGATTTGTGCTCATGCACGCGTTTTTGAAATGAGGAGGAACTAAATTGGTTTCGATTAAACAAAAATATCACCACTCAACAAGTAAGCGCGAGATTCTTGGAGTGACGACTCACTCAGGTTCCCTTTTCATAGTTCATTTTGTTATCACTAGACTAGATGACCGGTAGGGGCTATTCGGAAACCATGCGAGAATCTCGTTGGTTCGGTTGTGCATCTCGTGAGTATCACTCACAATCGATCCAAGTGACAGTCAGCAGTCGCAGCCCCGCGCATGCACGTCTCCGCTAGTTTGACTCGATCCATTCCATCAAGACGCGCAATCGCACTCGTTCTTTTTTCGCAAAAGAGACGCGCACTCGATCGCGGAGGTCCATAGGCCACAAGCGGGCGATCCCATATCCTCGATCGATCGTGCTTCCTGGCAGTGCGGCGGCGGCGGCGGCGGCCTCTCGACGTCTCCTGCTCTCCCTCTGGTCTTTGCCGGCGATTCTGCCCCTGCCTGCCAACTAGCGGCCGGGCCAGCGTCGCTGCATGCACGGGCAGCACGGCGGCAGTCTCCGTCGTCTACGTTTGCTTGCCCCACGCCGCCGGCCGGCACCGTGAAGACTTGAGTGCAATTGTGCAAATCCATTTCACGCACTGGGGCTCAGGTTTGTAATTGTTGCCTTGAATCATTTATATATATCTAAAAGAACTTGTTCGTTCCGTGAAGGCTTGGAATCTTCATTTTTTTTTCACAGAAAACTTGCGTGCATAATTACTTATGAATTATTATTTGTGTCAGGAAGTTATCCAGATCATTCATCACTGATTAGAAAGATTGGTTCGTATATGATTTTTTATCAAATTGTATATGATCTCTTTGACTCTTTGTATGGCATAACCTATATCTACATGATATGATAAAATTCTAGGTCTCCGCCACTGCGTCAACCCGGCCATCATATCTAATATTCTCGTACGTGGAGGGAGGAATGGGCGGTCCATCCTCGTCGTCATTGAAGCTTAAGGCGGAGTGGGGTCCGGCCATCTGCATGGTGCTGATCGAGGTGTTCACGACGGGGCAGATGCTGCTCACCAAGGTTGTGGTGGATGCGGGGCTCTTCGTCTTCGCCATCCTCACCTACCACTTCTTCCTCGGCACCCTGCTCGTCATCCCGCTCGCCATAATCTTCGAGAGGTCCGTCCATGTACATTGACGTGCACTAATACGTAATCTAACAGTCACAGAATAAATGCACATCTCGATTGTCGGGAGTCAAACTTTACTAATTTAATCTAATAGAATATTAATACTTATGATGTGTCATATGTATCATTAGATTGACTGTCGAATATACTTTTGCACTATAAACTTATTTAGAGATATAACTATTGGTATTATTTTTCTATATACTTAGTCAAACATAAAATCTGGTGAGAGGTCACTTACTTTAGGATGGAGAAGTAGACCCAACTCTTTCCTCCTTTATTTAGGAATTATGACTCTGTTAATAAGATGCATGTTCTGTACAAATTAATTGTCGCACCATCCTTGAATCAATAGAATGATCTTATCTTTTCGTTCTATAAAATCTGATACATGCGCTTCCTTTGTAACATTTTCGCTCTTTTTTGTTTTCTTTCATTTGAACTCGTCTTTGTTTAGCCTTGCCTTCTTCCTGGTGCCAGAAGCCACCGAATTCGCTCCGGTGCAGTTATGGCATGGTGTGTATACAGAACATCATGATTATTTTCTTATAGACGCAAATATATATATATATATATATATATCAAAGCATTGCAAGTGTATAGTACAAAAATTTGTCTTCCAATTAACGATACAAACATGTAGCTCACTGGCTACAAAAATAGTCTGAAAAACGACTCATATGAGGTGCAGATGAAGAGATATACAGAGCAAACTAAATATCTAAAATCCAAACTGTGGCTGACGATGTTTTAGTTGAAGGCAGTGCCGGCCGGTAAAGAGAGAACCAAGCGACTGCAATAAATGTCTAGATCCTTAGTCTCACACTTCGATAGGTATTATGTTAGATTATCTAGTCAGTCTATGTCTCGAGAATTTGATATTCAACCAAATCTCTGCCTATATAGCCTTTTTCTATGGTGAGGTGACCTTTTTGAGCCTTGGCATTGGCTATGGAAGACGTGAATCCCGGTCAAATGTGGGGTGGCAGATAGTCTTGCTAGGAGAGAGCCCTCTCCCATTCGGATAAATCCCCTCTATGTGATCAAGAAGATTAGACGATACAACATTATTGGGACTGGCACGGGTAGCCTAGATTTTGTTTGTTCACTATGTGCTTGAACCATGAGTCTGTGTACTTATCTTTATGTATGAGTGAGAATCCTGTTAAGGACCCTCTCTCCCATTTTTCATCTCTCTAATACAATAAAACACAACTCTCTGCGTTTAAAAAAATTTGTTAGCAAGCTAAAAATTGGACAAAATTAGCCCTGGACTATGGTCTGATTAGTTCGCTTCCAAAATTTGTCATGCTAATGATTTAGCAAGCCATGATTTTGGCTAGTATTTGATTTGCTACAAAAGCTCGTCAAACTCTCACATTTCGCTTGCCAAATCTTTGGCATGGCAAAATTTGAATACAAAGCAAGGCCTGAATTTATTAGCCAATTCTTCAACTAGTCGTTAGCCGCTAGCTTGTCAACCCCAGCTAATTTCAAGCCACGACGAGTAATTAAGTAACCGTAGCTGATCCAAACAGGCCTTAAACAGAGTAATCCAACTGCACAAGAGGATTGATGCTAAGAGAACATAGATATAACTGCTATCCCAAAATTCAATTGCCTGAAACGTTAGAATGTTATTAAGTCATTCTGTGCACTAATGCTGTGTGTATGTATATATAATCACGCATCCTTTAGTAGTGTTGTAGATGTCGTTTGCAGAAATCTGTATATCTGCATTGGCACGCGTCACCATTGTTCACACATATAGAATGACCCTCCATAAAGTGATGGTTGGCTAAGAGCTAGAAGCACGCGAGCACTATCTTGTCGATCCTCTGTTCCCCCGCCCCTTTTAACACACGTCACAACGGATTGCATGCTTCTTATTGTCCTCGGCTTGAGTTACAAGTGCCACACCGTCCACTACTATCCTGTAGCGAGTGAGACGTGAGAGAAGACAATGGCCAGCAGCGGCAGAAGCAACAAGGAATGGTGGCCAGCATCAGTCATGGCGCTGATTCAAATGTTCACTACCGGGCAGTTGCTGCTCACCAAGGTGGTCGTCGACGATGGATTGTCCGTCTGCACCCTCCTCACCTACCGCTTCTTCATGGGTGCCATCTTGGTCATCCCCTTTGCTGCCATCTTTGAGAAGTTAGCTCCATTCTCCAAGAATACATATTATGTTCAGTAGCAGAAAATCTTTGATCCATGTGGTCATCTCTAATATATTATGTTCAGTAGCAGAAAATCTTGTTTTGAGCACAATAATAATACTGTAGTACCTTTTTTCTAATATAAAAATTGCAAAGGCCTTCGGTTAGTATCAGCAAAAGAAGATATATATATACAACTGTGCTAAGTTCTTATGAATTTTGCCCTGCTTTCATGTAATTATGTTGTCCTGAAAATATGCTGAATTTTTTAAGTCTCCATGTACGATAGTGCTGATTTTGTTTGCGTTGATGACTTGATGCAGAGGGAAGTGGAAGGAGATTAATCTGAAAGCATTCATATGGATTTTTACAAGTGCACTTGTAGGGTGAGTAGTTGTCCTCTCATATAGATCTTATATATCAAACCCATACATAGAGCGTCTACAATGAAATTTTATCTCTTCGTCACCTACAGGTTCACGGTGCCTGGTCTCTACTACATTGGCCTGGGAGATACGTCGCCCGGATATGCCATCAATTTTTACAACATCATCCCGATAGCCACATTCGTCCTCGCGGTTCTTTTCAGGTAGGTAGTAAATAAAGTCTGCCAGAGCTGTTTGTTCCTAATGAAAAATTATACATACACCTACCTATATATCGATATTTAATTCACCTGCTGTTTCATCAGGAAGGAGCCTTTGAACTTGAAGAGCGTAGTAGGAAACATCAAGGTGATAGGAACCCTGGTTTGTGTTGGAGGGACACTGGTGATCAGCCTCTACAAAGGCAAAGTGCTTCATCTCTGGCCTACCAACATCATCGGCTACCACCCCAAGCAATCTGGATCAGCGTTTGGGCACCACCACATGCGTGGAACCGTCTTGCTCATCGTCAGCTGCAGTATTCTTGGCATGTTCATGATTCTCGCCGGGCTCTACCTTTTCCTCTGGGGAAAGAGGAAAGAATTGGTGCCCAACAATGAAGAATTGCAATCTCAGAGTGAAGATAAAATCAAAGAATCATCACGAACCAACGTATGAAATGCTCTGTCAGAAAGAATGAGACACTTATCCAAGATCTGGTGTTCTTATGATTATGAAGAAGGCTTAGTTTACATCAAAAAAAAAATGAAGAAGGCTTAGCCGGTTGGACTGAAACTGAATTTAGATTATGTCTTCTATCTTTTATAAAGGGAAAATTTGTTAAATCACAATTTTTACATCCAGTGTATATGAATTGCGAAAAGCGCATACAGCCTAAGCAAAAGCAAAAACAAAAACAAAAGAAAAGCCTAGCACACTAATCATTTTTTCTTTTGATAGTAGGCCTTCGCCCATGTGGGGTTGCAATTTGGGATTTCACCTCAGACAAACACAGCCCCCAAAACGTAACTAATAATGTTCTTCTTAGTACTGGCATATATAGGAAGAAAGACCAATGCACGTCCATCACTTGACCTCAATAGAGAGATGACGAAGAATGAGCCAAGCCACCGGTTTACACTATATAGAAGGTAGAAACACGAAGACAATAGGCAAAGTTCGCCATTTGGCGGAGCTAGAAGAGAACAAGGCGAAGTCGTCTTATTTGGGATGCGGAGACTTGGCTATCGGCAACAACTTTCAAGGATATTTGAGAACATAAAGAATATAGGGTGAAAGATGTAAATGACCAATTTGCCCCTGAAGAATAGAGGGATTGTATTCATTCAAAATGGTGGTAAAAACCTCAAGAAATCATAATGGCTTATAATTTATCATAGAGGTAACAATACATTTGAAAGCCATAAGTTCACACTCAGAATAATGGATTCAATACTAGCAATATATATCTAACAAAAGGATCTTGCACATAGACTATTATTCGATACCAATTGATGGCACGTATGTTGTCAAAAAAAATATTGATGGCACGTAGAAATGTAATCTAAAAATCGTCCTGCCTAGGTGTCACACTAATCATTGTATCATTTTTTCTGAAGTTCCAACAACTAATTTCATGTGTCGTCCAATATGTTTGAACCATATATTAGTAGTATCCTGAATAATGATATGAGAATAATAGTTATTTAGAATAGCATTGCATACTGTTTGAAAAAAGAGGCATAAAAGCATGTTACATACTTCATTGAGAATTATACAAATTGAAAATTATACAATAACGAGTGCACGCAGTTCAAATTACACAAAACATATGTTGGGCTGGTATAATCATGCATGATATCCGAAATTGCTTCTGGCCATATATCACCTACAAGGCTTATAGTCTTGAAGATGAATAAGCTTTACTCTGCTCAGAAGTTTTAATGTGGAGCCAGGGAGTGAGCGCATCAGCGAGTCTTTTGATGTCATCTGAGGAATGAGCTGCGCTAAGTGTAATTCGCAACCTGCCAGAGAGGAGTTTGTAAAGTCAGTTAATCTCGTTCTGTTTTTTCTTATTGATGATAGCATCAATGCAAGAAGATAAATACACATATAGTATGTTACTGTGTGTTCTTCAATTTTTTATGGCATGAGTTTCATCTACATGGAGCAAAACGTTTCGTGATACAAGAAATTTGTGATTATCTAGAAAGTGCTTGGCTTTTCTATTAACGTCATGACAAGGAAAAAAAGATGCAAAACTAGAAAGACACCCAAAATGAAGAGAGTTTGGAACCACCTGCTTGAGTTGGGTGGCACTACGGGTGGCCGGATTGGTTGGACAAGGAACCCACATCTTAGAAGATGTCTGCATCCAAGTTTCAAAAACACGGGAAGCATAAGCAAAATCGTCATTGAGGATAAGATCTACTCGAAGCATGAAAGATAAAGGGAATTATTAAGAAGAAGAAGAAGAAGAAGAAGAAGAAGAAGAAGAAGAAGAAGAAGAAGAAGAAGAAGAAG
>CM041629.1:34243514-34255390 GCA_023333625.1 Bothriochloa decipiens
TTTTTTTTGTCTCTGCAGTACGCTTTTATTTATTTCAGTTCGGACTAGGGTTCGGCGTGGATGGAGGTGGGTGGCGACGAGGAGCCGTGGCTCCGACGTGGTTGGAGGAGAGGGAGACGTGGTTGGGACGGCGGAGGAGCCGTGCGTGTGTTGAGGAGCTGCAACAGTAGCAGGGGCTGGCGTGGTTTTGGTTGAGGCGCGTGGTGCGTGTCGCGGCATGCTCGTAGTGGGCGGGCCGGGCTGGGCGTCGTATGCACGTCCTATGCATAGGACGTCCTAACGGCAGCGCAACCCTTAAAAAAAACATGCGCTCCCTCCCTTTTAACACATGATTATGCAGTAGTAAACAATGGTGTGTGGGCATCGTTTTTACACCACAGGAGTGTGTATCCAGCGACGAAAGAATGGAATTTTTTTTTTGACAAGTGAAAGAATGGATCATTAAACAAGAGACAGGGTTACCATAGATCAGATTCGTGCAATAATGACGCGGATCAGCACGTGCCCAAATAGGCAGACATTTACAAGATATACATTCATTTACTAAGAAAGATAAAGACATTTACATACTAACAAGTACTATGAGATTTTAATACGAGTCACACTGATTGATAAAATGATAAAGAACAGAAAAATTACAGTAATGGAACGAGTAATAATATTGATCACGCTGTCATGCACGTACAACAGGTGACACTGTGAGCAGTAGCCCAAAAGCGACATATGGTTGCTTAAACATGAGATCTATCTGACACTCTGCAGCATCACATTCACATCACATTCACGATAGCCGGCTCTAATTGTTGTTCTCCTCCTGCAGATAGGCTTTCAATGTATTCAGCGCGTTGCAAATTAGGCTCAGAGCCCATTTAGATGTCCGCAACTATAGAGTTCATAGGAATTTCGGGCATCTAAACCAGCCCTCAGTGTAATATACCTGTTGTACAATATAGTGACTTTGTATCTCACGACGATGAGTCGTGACTCATGCCTGACTGACTTCCAAGGAATCGAAAGAAATAATAAAACTGAGAAGAAACGTACAGCAGCAAGTTAAGAATAAAGATGCGACATGTGAGAGTGGTTGTACACAAATTGTACAGCAGAAGGCGTCTCTCCAGAAGCCGTGTCCCATCAATAGTCGAGGCATGTTTTTTTTACAACACACACCTTTATAGATGTTAGTAGAGTTACGTTAGATAAGCCGATGTAGAGTTTGAAGAATAGAGCAACGGAGGTGGTGGCTAGGGCAGTGAGGCGGTGGCGCTAGGGCAGATGGGTGGCGGTGGCACGCTGGCACAGGCGCGAGGTGCGAGCGACGGCAGCAGCGTGTGCACTAGGGTTTAGAGAGTCTGAGAGCCGCAGAGCTAAGGTACCAGCGTTTCAACTTTTCCTTTTCAACGGTTTCAAGGAATCTCATATTTATAGTTCTAGGGGACTTAGCCTGCAAGCAATCTAAATTGATCTAACCTAATCTACGGTGACGGCGAGGTGGCGCTACAGTGTGCATTGCACCACGTGCTAATACTCACGGGTACTATTCACACAAGGCCTGTTTTGGGTCTAGTTCGGTCTCTCAGCCCATATCTTGGGCCTATATGTTGGGGGCTGTCGTTAGGCGTGTAACAAATGGGCCTAACATCTTGGGCCCATATCGATTAGTACAAGATGTTTGCAACTGAGTAAGCCTCGAGCAAAGTGCCTATCATGTTAGAGAATCAACTGTTGTATTTTGAGTTCGACTAATTTTGAAGATTCTTATGAGTGCTAGGATGTGGAGATGTTGTGGAATATCTAAGTGAATGATTTAATTCTCCAATCAGACAAGCTTGACTAATCCTCGATGTCGAAGAAGTGATCAAGTTGTTGACAATCCGATAGGTACGTGCAGCTGATAATATTCAAAGCCTGAATGACTAAAGAAGCAAGTGTAATGCCGTGAGAATCAAAGAACATGCACAGAGCTTCACCTTGATGTAGATGTACTAAGGTGTATGTGACTGGAAACTGAGGATAAAAATGCCCGGGCCAACCGGCCTTGGCTGGGGGCACAAGTGATCTGGCAGAGTCGATGCATCGATATAACACCTTGGACCTTGTAGCTTGGCCTGATTGGTAATGATGTACCTGTTCATCAGGCGTACATCTTTAGTAGACCGGTCCGGCTCCGTGGCGATGGCGCAATGTCTCCAAGAAGAGCCTGGCAGGCCAATAGTTGTCCCACACCATCTCCTTTCCATTTTGGTAGCACAACCTCCTCTTTCTCCTTCGGCACTCCCTGATGGAGGTTGCTACGACAGCTCAAGCCACATCGAACCCTCACATCACTGGTCTCCAACGCCGGCCTATGCCACTCTAGCTATCGCTGCCATTATGATCTGCGCCGCTTGGATCCACTAGTCTTCGCCACCGCCTCCAAAACTGCTTGTCATGGACACAAGCTCCTCACCTACAGCCATTGCATAGTTTGCATGGGTATGGAGGCCCTGCACTGTCAAGGGCGCAATGGATCCCGCTGGCATTGACATGCACATCGCGTGATACAAGGGGCATGTCCTTCCTTGGCTACGCCATCGTCAACCACACCTGCTATGCTATGACTACAATGTTTGGCTCGCCATAGAAACGTAAGGTTATTTTGTCTTTACCGTACTCCCCTCCCTCCACTAGTGGGGGTGATTCGAATTGGTTGCTTTAGATCACAGTGGGACGTCTTTGTGGCTTGTTGCGGTTGTCGCACCCTATTTTCCAAAGGTTGTATATTTAGTTTTTATTATGAGCTTTGAGATTCAGTTTTGACAGTGGTGAATCAGTTGATTTTAGTTTCTAATTTATTATTCCATTCAGTTTCATATTCTGGTTTAGTATTCCTTTTAGATTCTGATGCAGTATTCCTTTTAGTTTCAAATGCAAAGTTCAAACTGATTGACTTCTAGAGAAGTGAGAATTTCATTCTATTATGGATGAGGAGTATGTATATTGGTACTTGGCTATGTCCCATGTTGCCCTTACTTGAAGTGCACAGCCCAAATACCCACTAGGGTAAATCTATGATCTAAGTTTCTCTTAATGATCCAACAGACCCAATGCCTTCTTGACTCTGCTTGCCTTGATGCAAGCTCTGAGATTCTACCATGTGCTCGTCGATCCACCACTCACTAGTTTTGAGGCCCAAACCAATCAAAACCATTGTTGATGGTTTTGAATCCCGAACCATCCAATCCTAGTTCTAAGGACCAAAGCAACAAACCCTCCATTGATGGGTTTGAGGTCCAAACCATCAAACCGTCCATCCCCAGTTTTGAGGACAAAACCAGAAAAAACCCTCATGCACGCCTCACGATAGACGTGTGTGAGACTTCCACCAAGCTTACTTGATGACTTCGTCTTCCTTCTTTGACTTGACCATCGTCATACCCATAATCACGATGCAGGTCCCACGATGCCATGCATCCTCCATCTTCCTTGACTTGGTCGAGCCTTGATGAATGCATTAACCAACACTAAAGCCCAACAAACAAGACTTGAAAGCAAAACAGAAAAGTCTCATTCAAGCGCCTAAAAGTTAAGTGAAAGCAAACACAAGGCCTTGATATGAGGAAGGATCATGAATGCTCCAAATAAGATGTCTTTGTTTCCTAAGAAAGGGCAAAGGCTCAACACGACTAAAGAATCAAGTAAGAGAGACAAGAGCTTTATTCAATACCAAAAGCACTCAAAGCCATCTCAACAAATGTCAATCAATCAACACCAAAAACCCAAGGTTATTATCAAATTGGTTTCACATTATCCACCTTAATGATTGGATTGACAACATATACACAAATAAAGAAATGGTTTGAGACACCAAAGCTAAAAAATCTCAACCAAGTTATAGAAATCCAAGAAAAAAACCAAATCCAAGGTCACTTGGAATGAGAAGAAGCATAAGATCCTTGAAGTTATACCAAGTGATCAAAAGCCACAAAAATCCAAAGTCCCCACAAAATGAAATCACCAAAAGATAGAAGTAAAGAACTCAGATCTACCATGAATGATTGAATTATTTCTTCACCAAATGAGATCTCATTATTATAGAAAAAAGATTAACAAAGTAGAAGGCCGATTCTTACATTGCAGATCTCAAAAGCTAGAAGACTAAACTAGAGACCTGAAATTAAAATTGCAGGATGGTTAAGAGAACCCAACCTCTTATTTATAAAGCTATTACATATGCCCTAACATGCCCTTAGATATTTTGGCTGAACCACTTAACCTCAAGGGAAAAATGGTCCAACTTGAGATCCAACATCCGATGGCCACACACTCTTCATGCTTTGCTTTGCCTCAATGCAAGCTTCACAATGATGCCACATGCCTCCCGCTAGAACTTTAAAACCGTGTTTTGATATCCAAACTTGAAAACTATGTGATACTAGTTTTGATGCCCAAATAAATCACCAATTCTCCTAGACAAGCATGTCATCTAGCTATGTGTCTCATCTATGATCATGACTGTTGATGCTCTTTAATGTCAATTTTTAACCGTCAACTATTGCCTGAAATAACATGAAATGAACCACAAAGCATAGTTGTAGGGTTTGAACTAACGAGTTCCACGAGTTTTGGTGTTCTCCACTGTTTTGTAGGAATATTAATTTTTCACTGAATAAAAGTATCTCAAATGATGAATTGGAGTACACCGTTGTGAAGGTCTCGCCGCACTAATAGAAACGGATATATTACTTAATATATTTGGACTTCGGGATCATAAGATATTAAATTCGCAAATTAAAAAGGGAGCACTGACGTCAGCTGACGCCAGCACCCCCCGGAGTCAATGGCGACAGGCAGACACGTGGGCCAGGCGAGCCCCGTGCGGCAGCAGCAGTGTCCACGGTGGGAAGCACGCGACTGGGCCAACCCATTGGTGGCCGACGCGTTGTGGCCGTGTCCCCGCGTGAGTGCACACGCGCGGGCGCGGGCGGGAGCGAGCGCTGGTGACCCACCTGGCCACGTGTCAATGAGGGGAAGGCTGCTGGGCTAGTTTGCTATTGGGCTGGGTGGTTTACTCGCCCGTGAGCAGCTGGGCCAGCTGAACCAGGCGGTCCAGGTGGCCAGAAACACCCAGAAGACTCCAAAATACAATAGAAGACTCCGGTTTCGACGGTTCAGCTCCAGTTCGATGCCTTAGAGGCCGGTTCTTGTCTGGTTTCTTCAGCTTGGGGATGACTCTAGAAGGTTCCCCATGAGTTCTCACATCTGTACAAGGTCGGTTTGATCTGATGGTGCACAAAACTTGACGTATGGATCCAACGAAGAGTTGTAAACATGACGCTGATCTTAGAATAGAAGTTCTTACATTCAAACAAAAAGAGAGGGAGACTCTAGGAGCAGCTTG
Source organism: Bothriochloa decipiens (assembly GCA_023333625.1). Classification (NCBI taxonomy): domain Eukaryota; kingdom Viridiplantae; phylum Streptophyta; class Magnoliopsida; order Poales; family Poaceae; genus Bothriochloa; species Bothriochloa decipiens. The sequence continues at coordinate 34,248,895 of CM041629.1, forward strand.
GGCTAGGTTCACAAGCCTTACCAATTCTGGTCCAAACATTTCCTTGCCTGACCATGTCCTACACTATCACTTTTATCGTGGTCTTAACAAGAAAGCTGCTCTACATCTCGACCTCGCTTCTGGAGGTTCATTCTGACATAAAGTCATTAGTGAAGGGAAAGCCATTCTTGAGAAAATCCTTGAGAACACCCCTTACACTGGAATTTTTGATGAGTTTCCTGAAGAAGAAGAAATCGAGCCCAATCCTAGACCAAAAGATCAAGAATCAATTCCTGGACAAGAAAAGGAAGTTTTGATAACCAAATCGCAACCACTCCAATCCCAAGATCTAGCTATCAATTCTAAACCATCAATACACCAAAATCCTCCAAGGGAAATTCCACCTTTGGAAAACTCTGACCTTAGGGATGGTTTAGACTTCTAGTTTCATGGGAGCCCTTCAAGTGAATATAATTCAAATCCTCTCTAGAAGGGATCTCTTATAAAATATCCTTATTCTCAATGGGATGAATTCAAGGATGGCATGTATAATGATGCCATAGAAGGTAAGCCAAGCAATTATGGAGTTTATTCTATATTCTCCCCTTCTATGCGCGCATTAGATAACTTACCTGAACCCATCCTTCAACCCATCCTTGATCCCAAAGATCCCCCTTATGTTTGTCCTTCCCAATCTCATGATGATCCTAGAAATCCAATAAGACAACCAAATCATAGGAGTCATGACGACCACGAGGATGATGAAGAGAGGCTACAACAATGGCTAGAATGTGTAGAATGGATGGACAAGGAAGAAGCCTTATTGGAATCCAACCTTGACTTAGATTCAAATGGTGAGTTTTTAACTCCCTTTGAAGACGAGGTTCATCCAATTCTAGAGGAAACCCTAGATGAGACAAATCCAAGTGCCATTTTGAATATTCATGTTGAATCAATCTTGGAGATTGAAGACGAAGATGACATCAATGAGCATGGAAATTACTCCATAATTATTTCTTTAAAACCATGCTCATATGATACATCTCCCAATTCAATTGGTCTCTCCAACCTCTCCCCATTTGAGATCTCCAACCCCCTCACTCTTTCTGTTTATAAAAACTTCAAAAGGGTGGTTGTCGATGCATATGTTTATCATAAATATTGCAGATCTCGTTGTGTTGAATCTTGAGATACGTGTTCTTAAGTTGGTGTTGGAGGGGAAACCGCTTCACCAAATCACATCTTGAAGGTTTTCCAAGGACAAGCTTAGTGTCTTAAAACAAGCGCTTTTTTGATCTTAACATGAGTGTTCACCTTTGTGATACACTGCCCTTATGTAATAAGCATAGAGATATAATTGTGAAAATATTCCTTCGGGTATTCTTGTCACTAACCTTTTCAGGATTAGAGCAAAAAGATCAAAGGAATAACAAGCACAAGGTATGTCTAACCAATCACCATGCAACATTGAATTAAATGCACCCAAGCTTGATTTTTGCAAATTTTAAGCTTGGGGGAATAACTTCCTAAGAACATCCCCTGCCATGTGGTATCCTGGTTGTCCCTACCTTTAAGAGATGCTCAAATTGCTATACACCAGTCATGTTCTCTTTCATTACCTACTGAGTAAATCTCTATAATGCTATCATGCTACCTTTGTCCATCATAGGTAAGTGTTGGTTTAGAAGTACTACATGTGTACATCTATTGGCTTTTAATGTAAACGTAGTGCTTAGGTTAAACAGCCTTCCTTATTCCAACTAGACATGGAGTTTAATTTGGTTATTGAACTAAAAACTGCTTGTGTACACATTGTATATTTTTGTTGGACTAACCCCTGTAGGAAAAACTTTCAAAAGTCAAGTTGGGAAGTCCTAAGATGAACTCGCACGGAGAGAAAGAGATACATGAACTTCAACAACCTCGCCGGGGAGGTAAACTTGGTAGTTATCCATATTTCTCTTTTTCATCACTGCATAAATTGTCTTCTCTTAAACATGTTTATTTTCCCGCATTAGCATAATCAATTTTCATTGCTTATTTACTTTATTGCATCTGCATTAGAAAAGGAAATAAAAATATATATATTTGTTGCATCATAAATCTTAAAGCCCCATGTGGATAATTTTGTGAAGTGTAAGAACCCATAAGAGTATTCACCATGGTGGCATAAAAATAAATATGCATGCATTCATCGTGTTGCATTTTCTCTCGTATCATAAAAAAATATAATAATAAAATACAAAAGGGTCCTACTGAAACTATGTCTAGAAGAAAAGCTTTGGACAACTAAGGCTTAAGTGACCAAACCACTAACGTTTAATCAGTTCCACAAGTTTTGTTGTCTATTTGAGTTTCACATAATTTGAAGGACCAAGGAGAGCTGGCAAGCATGTGAATGTTTTGTCCACTGTTGAAGCACATATCAATAGTCATCAATATCAATCAATGCTCCTATAGAGGAAGTACATTTCCACTGCCAATCTGCTACACTACAAGATCAAACAACTACATCAACATTCAGCTTGGAGAAAGCACCCTCATATATCCAGGTAAGTATCCTTATCCTCTTAAGTTTATTTTATAATTAAAAAGAAAAAATAGTGACCACATGAAGGTTCACACTTATATAATTAAAGTCAATTTTTGTTCTTTATTGTGTCATTTCATAATAATATGTGTTAGAGTATGTCTAGTTTGCTTGAATCAGTTTATAAATAAAAAAATCTGGTATAATCTCTGATATGGAAATGATAAATAGTTGCTTTGCCGTAATTCCTTTTAAGTACCTAGTTTTCAACATCGAATTTTCCTGAGTTCTAGAGATGATTGTTTTGGCCTAAGATTTGCTCTGAGCTTGAAACTTGTGAGTAGCGAATGCTTGATCTAAGTCTAGGTGATTACCAGATATGATATGAGAAGGTCTGAGCTGCTGTTTATCTTGTTCCTCGTGACATTAGAGTTCTAGAGATTTTATCTTTTGAAACTTAAAAATGTTACATGATGAGTTTCTGTATGACGAGAGATTAAATTCCTACCACAGCCATATATGCATGCTTATTAGAATAGGACAAACTTCCACATTTATTTATTGCTTGTGTGCATTGAGTTTGGTCCAGCTGTGTTGACCCTTAGGAGCCTTTCATGCGGTTAAAATCAAGATTTCACACACATACCCCATGCACCCCTTGCTACTTCTACCCTGGAAGTATGCACCACCATATTCACCTATTTAGATCCACTTAAAAATATTCTACTCCTACACTAGGAGTGAACACCAAAAATATTCCCCATTGGTATTCCTTGTTTACTAGCCAACTTTCACAAAGTAAATACTCCAAGTTGTTATCATTTTCTCCTCTCAAAAGTTTCATTGTAATATTTTTTGGGCTATTCAAAAAAATTATGTATAAAAAATATAGAAAAGAAAAGAGAAAAAAGAGAGCCCTATTTTTTCAGTTCCTCAAAGTTTCAAGTTGAGAGAAGTTACCCTTTTGTAAAAGAGCATTGTAGAATTAGGCTTTCACCCCTTCTACCTTCCACGAATATTCTCCACCATATATATTTTATTTATTTTGTAACCACACATGCACATCTTCATTTGATTGTATGATGAGCTCCTCTGTATCCATGATTGGATTAGGCAATATATGTATTGCAAGTATGTATGAGTTGTTTCTTTCCCACCTATGAACTCCACATATACTAGTGAGAGAGATGAGGCACAATGTTACTCTGTCTTATTCCAAAAATGCTACATATTCTGAGTGAAGGCAAAACACCATTGTTGCTTTGGTGAGGATCCACAAATACCACATATGAGCAACTTGAGAGGGTCATACAAAGGAATCTCTAAGTTTTATTTTAAAAACTTACAAAAACTCCAGAACGAAGGTTGATCGAAGAACTCGAAACATAATGCTTGACTTGATTGTTCTGTCTTTCAATTGCTCAAGACCCAAGTGAAGGCTATAAGCTCCATGGTTGAAGGTAATATGGGTAAGTTTGAAATTCAGAGTAGTTTAATCAAATCCGGAGGAGAATTCTTGTTGAACGCATGTGTACTTTTGAGACGCGAAAGCATTGTAGCAACTCTTGATTCATTGTTGAGATTAGCTTTGCTCAGGGACGAGCAAAGGTTAAGCTTGGAGGAACTTGTTGACACTCCTTAATGTCAATTTTTAACCATCAACTATTGCCTGAAATAACATGAAATGAACCACAAAGCATAGTTGTAGGGTTTGAACTCACGAGTTCCAAGAGTTTTGGTGTTCTCCACTGTTTTGCAGGAATATTATTTTTTCACTAAATAAAAGTATCTCAAATGATGAATTAGAGTACACCACTGCGAAGGTCTCGCTGCGCTGATCAAAACGGATATATTACTTGTTATATTTGGACTTCAGGATCACAAGATATTAAATCCACAATTTAAAAAGGGAGCGCTGACGTCAGCTGACGCCAGCACCCCCCGAGTCAACGGCGACAGGTAGACACGTGGACCAGGCGGGCCCCATGCGACAGCAGCAGTGTCCCCGCGTGGGGAGCACGCGACTAGGCCAACCCATCGGAGGCCGACGCGTGGCGGCTGTGTCCCCGCGTGAGCGCGCACGCGTGGGCGTGGGCGAGAGCGAGCGCTGGCGACCCACCTGGCCACGTGTCAATAAGGGGAAGGCTGCTGGGGTGGTTTGTCATTGGGCCGAGCGGTTTACTCGCCTGTGAGCAGCTGGGCCAGCTGAACCAGGCAGTCCGGGTGGCCAGAAACACCCAGAAGACTCCAAAATACAGTAGAAGACTCCGATTTCGACGGTTCAGCTCTGGTTTGATGCCTTAGAGGGAGGTTGTTGACCGGTTTCTTTTTTAGGAAGCTTGGGGATGACTCTAGAAGGTTCCCCACGAGTTCTCATGTCCGTACAAGGTTGGTTTGATCTGACGGTGCACAAAACTCGACGTATGGATCCAACGGAGAGTTGTAACCCTGACGCGGATCGATGACGTGGCGATTCCTTGCCCCCTACTCCACCTGGGGCTATATAAGTAGCCCAGGGGTATGCCCCCTCTCCATGTCCTTCTTTATTGTTTACATACACATCAAAATCTAGGGTTTCAATTAGAAGTAGGGGTCCCTCTAGTTGAGTCGCTTCTAGTTCTAGTTCTAGTTCTAGTTCTAGTTCTAGTTCTAGTTCTAGTTGTCTAGTTCATCTAGTTGTAGTCTAGAGAGGAGAGGAGAGAGCTGAGGAGGAGCCAGGCCTGTCGGATCTTCTTCAACATTGTACTTTTGTGGCATCTGATTAGTCTTCAAGTAATCTCTGGGTTCTTTGTTTATTATTTTTTAAGTATTACATTTAATTTCAGTTCTTGCTTTATTATATTTACTGGATGTCCGTTCGTATTGAGTGCTCTAGTTATCTATAGTTATTAGAGTGGTAATCGATAGTGTAGGCATGGTGTCTAGACTATAGGTTACCTGAGGTTGCGCCCAATAACAAAGATAGTTGTGATAGCTCTGTTAGGCCTTTGTAGTCCACCACGTTCGGATTGGTGTTTTTTAAGAGATTTTAGCAGCCTTCTCCCAACTACTTTCTTTCGAGAGTTGGAAAGGAGCTGCTGCTCCGAAGTAAGTAAAGTAGAGTAAGCCTTTAATTAGATAGACCTACTTAGGAAAACCCTAAAATCCCTCTCTACCCATAATTACCCTTTCCTTGGACGTTCTTGATTCTCTAGTATACTTCACGTTTCCTATGGAAATCGATAATCTGGAATACTCCCAGGTGAAAGCTACATCAGTATCCGTGCGCTTGCAGATTTTTTCTGTGTGCATTTAAAATACCCAACAACGACACACGTTACCATCCTCCTCGAATGCTCAATCACCAAGTCCTCTTGCATCTCCCCAAGTGTCAACCACCCACGGTTAATCCTCCGAACACCTTAGTCTCTCGGTCTAAGCCTCACATACCCATCATTCACTGCTCGCAATCCATCGACAAGGCACGTTTGTACTTGACCATCTCTGAGCTCTACACCTGCACACCAACAGAGCCAATAACATGTTGCACATGCACTCACGCAATAGTTAATCTCCAAACTCAACCAAAGCTTTTATCATCTCAAAACAATCACTCCTTACAAACTCGACACACAAGGGCACATATCAACCTTGGTGTTCGCAATTTATTTAGAATAGTGTTGCATATTTGTTTGGAAAAAGAAGCACAAAAATAAGTCGCGTACTTATCAAACAAGGTTATTAAAAAATATATACAACAACGAGTGCACAAAGTTCATGATATCTGTAATTGCTTTAATTTTGGCCATATCAACAATTGTAGTTTCTGGTCCATTGCTTATAACCCTGAAAATTCACTCTGATCAGTAGGTTTATTAGGGAGCCATGGAGCGAGCGCATTAGCAAGCCTTTTGATGTCATCTGAGGAATGACCTGCGTTAATAGTAATTCGCAACCTGCCAGAGGAGTTGTCTGTCAATTAGTCTCGTTTGAAATATGCTATGTTTT
>CM041629.1:34270390-34280943 GCA_023333625.1 Bothriochloa decipiens
GTCAGTGGAAGACTAGTACCTCGAGTGTAGAAGCTTGCATAGGATAAATAGCTGAGCCACTTGCTTCAAGCACTTTCCTGAGCTGCATTGACCTCAGATTGATCGTGAAGATGCCAGCTTCGGCCTGTAGGAAAAGGTCTTCACTGTCCCTAGCAAATGCAACTGCAGAAGACCATAAGAACATATCTCCAACTGGCACACCAGAGAGAGTGAGCATGTCCATATCAATTATCCTGAGCAGTGCCCACCCCGCCACACCTTCAGAGCCAATTCTCCTTGACCAGAGATGGATGCTAGAACAATTGACGCCGGAAAAACCGATGCCACCATCCTCTGCCGGCATAACGTGAATATCCGACATGTAATTTTCCTTAGTGCCCTCAGGCAGCTCAATCAAACCCAATCTCTGGCCGCGCAGTTCAAACTCTAGAATGTGACTACTGTCTTCCTCGGCAAAATCAAGCTTCCAGTACATAGAATTGTCCACATGGGCGTTTGCTTCTGAACTAACAATGGACGGGGTTCCAATTGCAGCCCAATCGCCCCAGGTGCCCGTTTCTGAGGAGTAGATGCAAGCAGATACCCAGTATCGATCGTCCACCTTGCTGTTCAACAAGACGATTTGGAACAGGCTCGAGTGGCAATCGGTGAGGTCATCGTGCCCGGCAGCGCTGGCTATGCCCGCGGCGTTATCTCCGCAAATCAGATCCGGGGGCGCGCCCACATAGTGTGTGTCGCCGGCCATGGGGTCCCAGACAAGGAACTCTTTATCAGCGGAGCAGTAGAGGAGAACGCGGCCGTGGAAGCAGTCAAGCACCGAGTACTGCAAGCCAGTCGGCGGGGAGAACCTCGTGGAGGTGGCGGCAGTGGGGACGAAGCGGACGCGCTGGTCCAGGGGGCACCTGAGTGTCCAGAGGTTCTGGAAAAAGCCTAGCACGGGAGGTGTTCGATGGAATGCGCGAAAGCGGCGGAGGAATGCTGGGCTACGGACGAGATGGCGCCAGCGCCTGCACACGAGTGAGGCTGCGAAAAGGAAGCCGGGTTCCGATGGTAGGCGGAGGAAGACATCCTGGAGGAGGTCGTCCAGAAGATCTGCCGGCGGCGGCGAGCAGCACCAGACAGACATGGCGCTCCACTGGCTCTGGCTGTGGGTAGCTTTTTTTTTCCGTGGGAAAGACGACTTCCAAGGCAAATGAAGATGTTTGACAATCCTGATTATATAGCAATCAAGGATTACAAAGATAGTATGTGCCACTAACTTTCTCAGCATTTTTGGTAATCCGGAATAGCAATAAAGGTTACGAAAGGCATCTCTATATGAGGGTGTGATATTCCTCAAGCCTCATCAAGAGTTACAAAAGACATATGTGTAACTAATTCGTGAGGCTGCGACACAAACTCCTTTTTGTTAATAAGTCGCTCTCTATATCATGGTTATTTAGGAATTTATATGAAACAACAGAGTAGATTCAAATAAAATAAAATCAATCTTTGAATCATGAGAGTAAATTTACCAATCACCGTATCGCCTGCTTCATCCATGTCTTCCTGAGTTAGATGATTCACCTTAGCATACTGCTCCCTCAGTCTCTTATTATTTGTCGTTCTAGCACAGGACGTTGTCCCTTAATATGTGTCGATGAGCTAGTGTTGCAGATAGTATATATAAGTGCAGGCTTTTCTCAGCACGTGCGTACGTGTAATGATAGAAAAAAATTAATTTGATAATTATATTTGTTTAATAAAAAATGTTTGCGTTCACATGCCTGCTTCTTTATCCAAGATGGAGCATTAACTATCTGTCCATTCGACTAAAGTAGAGCCGGTGAATGTACTACTCATAGGGGCGCTTAGTTTTGTTTCTAGGTTCCTTAAATTTGTGCCAGATGCCGAATGACACGTAACAAGGGACGGAGGGAGTACGTGGATTTCTTTTACACAAAATTGTTGGTTCGGTAGGAAAGATGCATTTCTGCTTGAACGGTGTTACCGACAAGTGTAAGGGGCATGCCGTGCTGGTAGTGGCAAATATCTCGTTTCCAAAGTGATAGGTTTTGGAGAGAATTTTTTATTCCGAATAGTAGGGCATTGTCTCGAGGTATGGCCCCTTTTTCCACCTAAAACAGTTCCACGATTGAACATCCTCGGTTTTTTCACGAAGGAAAAACACACATAATAAAGAATATAATGATAGCCTAGGCGATTAAATCATTAATTTTTCTATAACAGTTGATTACAAAACCATACATCGAATAAAAGAGTACTGTAACACCTCTGGTGTTATATTAACTAAAACCTGCCATGTCATCATATGCACTGCAAAACATTTATAAATAGGTCAACATTGATGTGCATTAACAAAATAAGTTTACATTTCATAGGTTGATTGTGCTTTTAGAATGTGTTGTCACATGAAATAATAAAATTCTACTTTCGAATGTTATCTCAAATACTTAGTTTATATTCTATATACTTGAGGTGTAAACCGTGTTTACACTAGTGTCAAGCATAGTGTATAAATCTAAGTCCAACCCTAAAAATGATTTTCATATTTGAAGTTGAATTTAGATTTTAAAGCTCATTCCCAAGTCTTGCAATTCAAATTTAAATTCCAATTGAAAAGCTATAAAAGGTTTTTCAAAAGTCAACTTGGTCAACCAAGGGTGTCATTGGGTCATTGACCTAAAAATGTCCTTGGATGAGGTATGTGATCACTAACAACCAACCAATTAAATTAGAAACCAAATCGAGTTTGAATTCAGTTTCAGAAACCCTTTATTTCAAAACCTAGTTTTATCCCCTTTTCTATAATTCAAAATATATAAGGAACATGGGATATTCTAAAAATATAGTTTGTAGATCTTGACAAGAGCTACAAAGTTAGTATTCAAAGTTTTTCAAGTTTCCAAAAAGAATTTCAAATAAATTTGAAAATACAGTTTTCCAGCATTTGTCCCCTTTTAATTTTAAAACCATAATTCAAAAATTATGCATAATTTGAGAAAACTTTGAATATTAAAAATGTTTGGTTTGACAAGTTTAACATTTCATAGTTTTGAAGATTTTCAAGTTTTATTGAAGAATCAAAAGTAATTTCAAATGTTTGTTTCTAGGGTTTTATTCCCTTTTTGAATTTGAATTCATATTTCAAAATCCAGATAGAATTTGAGGATGCTAGTTAAATGAAAAATATAGCTCTTGAAAAGTTATACAAATTCTATTTTTGGAGATTTTCAAGTTCTTATATAAATTTTGGAGTAATTTGTATTTTAAACAAATAATATTTTTATAATTATTGCGAATAGCACCTAACCCTATCGTCGCCCGCCATCGCCAGCTTCTCAAGCCGCGCCGCCGTCCACCGCCGTGCAGGCCGCACATGCCACGGCCACCAGCTCGCTCGGACGCTCGAAGCATCCCCGCCGCGTGTCCGCAGCTCGCACCCCTCCCCTGCCCTATTTATACGCGCGGCCGATCGCCGTCGTCTTCTTTTCTTCTTTCTGCTCACCACCGACGACCTCACTCCGCTGCCCAAATTTGCCACCACCGAGCGCGCCCCGCCTTCATTTTCTCCTCCATAAGCTCTGCCTCATTCTTGCGCTCAGTTTGAGCTAGCCCGTGCTCGCTCTCCCCGTTCGAGTCGCCCGCGCGTCGTCGTCTTCCTCGCGGCCGGTCGCCGAGTCGCCGCGAGCTCTCTCGCCGTCGACCGCCGCCAAAGGTGAAAATATATTGCCTTCAACCCCTCTATCCTATCATCCGTCTTCTCCTACTCCTCATGCGCACCGTGGTTTGCTCTCTGGTGCACAGGACACACCGGAACGCCGTCATTTTCACCGGAGCACCGCCGCCGCCATCAGCGCCGCCGACTGCAGCTCGCCTCCGACCGTTTTCCATCCAACTAGCGTGCGCACTAGAACCGCGTTGAGCTCCTACGTCTACCCATGCCCTCAATTTCACTCATCTCGCGTCATGGAGTCCGGCCGCCGTGACTCGCCGCCGACGTGACCTTGCCGCTCCGCCGCGTGCGTAGCCGTTGCGGCTCGGGGCCAAATTGAGCCTCATCCTATTGCCCGTTAGGTTCACGTGGATGTATAGATCCTAACTGTGCGCTCGCCATCGCTGGAGAAGCTCCGGTGAGCTCTCCTGCCGGGCCGCTATGGCCGCCGGCGTGGGTGCCGCCGCCACTCCGCCGTGTCATTTACCACCCTGATCGACTCCCCGTGCCAAACTGAGCCCGATGGTTCAAGTTCGGTCGCCGGAGACCTCGTCGTCGGCGAGTAATCGCCGGTCAACCGCCGGCGGATCGTCGGTCAGCGCAGGAGCACTGTGCTCCTTTTTCTTTTTTTATTTTCAAAAAATGATTTAAATGCTATTTTCTTTAAAAAATCATAGTAATTCATATACAGCTCCAAAAATTCTAAAAATTTTTGTGTGTGTTCTTTATGATGTCATCTACCTAGAAAAAATATGAAATGCCAAATTTGAGCACTTTTTGCATATGTTAAAATTAGCTCTTTTAATTAAAAAATGGACCTTCAATGATTTTTAATAAATAAAATAATTGGCTTTTAATTCTGAAATTTGTTTTGCCATCTAATGAGGCCAAGAGCTTTTCAAAATAAAATTTTGAGCTTAATTAGACAACTTTAATTTTTATGCCTTTATTTTATGCTTTTAAATAATTAATTAACCCCTTTAGTTAAGGTTAATCATTATAGGAATTGTTTGACTTTGGGATTGATTGATGACCTTAGGCCATTAACCCTAATGACCTTTGACACTTTAATTAATTATTTGCGCTTACCTAGATCACGTCATTAGGGCTTAATTAACGTTATTTCATGTGTTTAACAACTTTCTTAAATAATATAGTTAACCCTAATGAACTTAGTAGGTATGCTTTGGTTGGCTTGCAACTTTATCGTGAAAAAAAGTTGTACTCAAGCCATTAATCTGATCATGTATCCATCGAGCATCATGTTTACTATTCAATCATGTTGAAGCATATCATTGTATCGTATAGTTTCCGATAACTGAGAGTTTAACGTTGTCGCCCCATATCCGAAGGAAGAGCCGACTCAGGAGATTGGAGTTGATCCGGAGCTCGAAACCGTCTACCCCGAATACCAAGGCAAGCCCCAGATGCATTCAAACCCTATTCTATTTTATAAAAGTTTTACTGCTTCAGTTATGATATGTTGCATTAAGTAATAGGAGTTGAATGAAAACCCACCAACTGCATTACCTATCTTACTTCCATATTCCTTGTTACCTATTCTAGAAGATGCGTAGTAATGCTTAGCCCTGCTTAATTAATTAAGTGTTCAAAGGGAAAAGAATGAAAAAGATGAGTTTGGCTTTATCTGTTGAAATCATGATGATAGTTAATAAATCGAGTCCAGAAGGTTAACTTGCATTGGGAATGGAGTCCCTCTATAGTGTTTCCGTCTGTTGATGCCCTAGGTCCCGTGTCGATGGTGAACTGGTGACATCGAGAAATTAGAAAATCCACATGCATGAAGTGATATACTGATGGTTGGAGCCGAGTATATCATGGAGTGACTTATAGTGGGCCAGAATTCCCACATATGTCATAGTGTGTTATACTTTGGGTTTAAGTTCTCACGTATCTCGGTACACTGGGTCGAAGTGCTCATGTGTATCATGTGGTGATATATGGCTGCGGTTGTTATCCCGGTATATCGGTTCACCTGCTATGCTTAGGAGTTAGAGTCTCCTGCATATCAGTTACCTAGGTCCCAGCTGGGTATGAAAATGGATTCGAATTGCCGTTGCTTCTCGGAGAAGAAGACTTGATCGGTGTTCATCGTCGTAGTAACAACTTGAATAATGAGTAAGGTTTAAGAAGAAAGTTGGTTGGTAATTTGATCTAGAACAAAACAGCTTATCTTTCTTTCAAGCTTTTCTGCAAAATTTCTTATCTCCTGCAAGCCTTACCTTGTCCCTCTAACCTGCATTTCCTGAGTCTTCACCCCTCTTTTTCGTCGGATCAGTCTTGTTGAGTACTTTTGTACTCAGGGTTTGTTAAACCCTTGTTGTAGGTGATCCTCATGGGCGGGAATGCTTTGCATCCTGTTGCATGACCGTCGTCGAGGAAAGTGACGATGAATAGGATATCTTGCTCTTGGGCAGAGCATATAATCAAGGTTGATGTAGTAAGTTATATTGTATTCCGCTGCTACTATGGTTTGTAATAATCCAATTTATGGTTTGTAAATGATTTGTAAACTTATGTTATTATAATCCTTTTGATCTTTTACATTGATGTATATTATTTATATAAAACTGTTGTAATACTGCAATGTCTCTTTGTAATGATTGATCCTGCTCGGAGAATCATGGATGATTCGGGATTTACCCGACAGACCTTTTAAGTTTTATGGAACACATTCATGGTTATTTGGAGTCTGTTTAGACAATAATCATACGTGTGAGCCATAGAATTTAGGAGGTTCTGCCACAAGTACAATAGAGGGGTTTACTTAAATTATTACATCACCACATGGCGGAATTATCAGAGTGTCTAACATCCAGAACAGCTACGGAAGTAGAAGGGATATTGCGGAAGCATCATCTTGCACCATCTTGAGCGTAGGCACGAGACCATATAATCCTTTCGTCCTTCAGGGGCGTCGACAAGCCATCATCCAAACCTAAATCCAAATTTTTAGTACGTTTTGTACTGGCCACATCTCCCACCCTATACTTTGCTTTTGCTATGTAGTATTTGATAGATGTAACGGATATAATCAAAGAGGCCTAATATATGGCTGTGGTTTCCTATGCAAGTAGTGACCAATATTATAAATATAGTTCATCAATTTTTAACCCATCTCATCCACATATCCATCCCATCCCGTCACCATCACACACATCTCACACTCTCGCACTCAGTCGACAGGTCCAACTCCCTCTCGGAGCCTGTCTTAGCAGCTCACAGCCAGAAGGGTAACACCAGGGGGAGAATAGAAGGACTCATCTCACTACTCCCGAGAAGCGTAGGTCGAGGGAAAGGCCATGCTGAAGTCGCGGACTATATATAGATTCAAAACTCTGCAGAGCGTGTACTCCCGTAACCACAAGATCACCATCGTCGGCGGTGCGCTCCGCCTAGGATGATTCTGGCTGCTTTCTAACCGGTGCGATGCCACCCTACCACTCAGTACTGGGACATCCCTGATAAATACCACCGACACACTGAGACTATGAGGCGTGGTTACCCGGGCCACCAAGGTAACTATGCGGCTTTAAGGAGGGTGTGGGTCCCAAACGCCCGTACCTCCCGACACTATCTGCTAACTACCTAGTAGTAGTGGCACGGTCCTAGCTAGTCAGACATCCGTCCCCCGCCCATTCAGAGGCGAGCGGTGAGCACGTAGGTCCCAAGGTTCCGGTTCTCAAGTGATATTAGGTCCTAGGGAGATCAGACAGGATTATCTTCTCATAGGGACTACAACAGTCTGTGCTACAATAGCACCTCCTACCCGGGGCCTCGCTCCATGAAGGCTCTCACCCGCAGGATCACCATATTCCTCACAATGCATCCGCCATAGATACCTCACATAGGGATGCCTAGAACACACCTCCCCGGCAAGACTCGCCCTCAAGGCTCGTCGTAGAATCCTATCCGATCGACTCAAACCCTCACCACACACTAAGACAAACGCAACACTCTCCCCGAGTAAAGTGACATCACGTGCCTTAACCATATAACATTCCATACTCTCCACCACGCATCACATCATAGATATAAGCGTAGTAGAAGTAAGGCATCATAAGTAAATAGGCATGCGTCTAGCCTATCAGCGGGTGTGCAGGGGTAAGGTTGTGACAAGGTAAAGGCTCATCAAGCAATTCTACCATGCAACCTATCATCAGGTGATATTCATAAATAAGCACCAGCAAACTAGATATTATGCCATGCGTAATAGGATTCTATGAGGTTGGTCGGGTGTGGCACTTGAACAGCTATCATTCAAGTCCTTGGTGCGCTCCTTAGTCCTCCTCCTTAGACAACTCCTTCGCAGGATCTGAAATCGAGACATAATGGTCGCGGGAGCGACCCCTATAGATCAATCATAAAGAACTAAATAAAATCCAATAACCCCAAATGCATTCATACATAAGCCTATGACGTAGAGCTTATTTTTATGAAAATTTGGACACTTGGTTCATAATTTTCAGAGTTTGTATGAAGAAGTTATGATTTTTCAAAGTTTAAACTATTTTCTGAAAAAGAAAAAGGACTGGGTTTATTAGAGCTCGACACGTGGCAGCCTCTGATTGGTCCATGTGGCACTGTGGGATCAGCAGCAAGGGCACAGGGCTGATGTCACATTGATGTCATGTTGACGTCAGCACTGGCGTGTGGGGCCAGGTCAACCAGTGGCTTACAAGTGGGTCCCGGGTCAACGGTCAATGACAGGTGGGACCCAGTCAATGGTCAACTATTGACCAGTCAACGGTCAATGTCGATCGGGCCTGGACTGGGCCTAGACGGGCCTAGGTACGGCCGAATATGGGCCGGGTTGGGCCGGCCCGGCCCGGACACGTGGCAGTCAACTGGTCGTCCACGTGGCGGATCTGGGCTTCTAAAGAGCTGGTCTACGTCTTTGATTGCGTGGACTTGGTCCACGGTGCACCAAAGGTAGAGGGCTCACGTGGCATGCCATGGTTGGTCCACGGTGGCCATGTGGGCCTCGTGGACTCGGTCCATATGGGCAGGGGATTTTCCCCCATCTTCTTCACCGCGCCAGCGGCCGTGCACGGCGACGCTTGCCGGCGGCGGGCGGCGCTGCGGCCACGGATGGCCGGGGCTAGGCGAAGCACTGGCCAAGGCGGTGCTAGGGCATGGCGAGAGCGGTAGCGGGGTCACGGTGGGCTTGCGGCTCACGAGCTCACTGGCGCGCGCGTCGCAGTGGCGGACGACGGAGCAACGACGGCAGGCGGCTGCAGCGCGTCGGGGGTGGCTCTAGCGCGCAAGAGCACCACGAGGCTAAGCCCGGTGAGGCATGAGCTCCAATTTTGAGAAAAGAAGGCCCCCAGCCCGGTGGTCGTTGGCGGTGGACGCGTTTGCGGTGACAGACAGCGGCTCGGCTGCGGTTGCGCGGCACTGGGGACACGCGGTAGGGGCCCGGCGTGCGCTATGGACTCCAAATTGGCGCGCTATGAAGCTCCATCTTCTCCATCTCCTATCGTTTTAAGCAGCTCGAAGCTCAAAGAATCTAAGGCGCACCTAACGGAGGCACGGCGGGCGCGCGCGGTGAAGAATCACCATGGCGGCGCTCCGGCGGCCATGAGCTCGCGGTGGCCAGGGCTGCAAAGTTGCGTGGACACACAGTGGCCATTGCCGGGCTCCGAGGAGTTGCCATGAATGCGTTCTAGGACTAGGTGAGCGCTTCGGTGGAGTTAAAGGAGAAAAAGGTGCAGCTGAGAATGGGAACGGCGGCGTTGCTCTGGCGGCGGCCATGGTGCGGGCATAGGCGAGCTCACCTGTGTGGCGGTGCTCCGGCCTTGGTAGGCTCGCGGTACAGCTCGGGGAGAGGAAGAAGGATGGCGGTGCGGTGCAGGGTAAGTAGCACGGTCGCGGGTCCTCCTCCTCTGGCGCTCGAACGTTGACGGCGGCACGTGGCTCCGGCTCCGGCTCCGACGATGGATGGCTCCTACTTCTCTCCGCCTCCTCTTGTCCTCACTTCCCTAATTCCTCCTTAAGCAGCGCAAGGTGGTGCAGGCGAGCCAGGAAACCTGCGCAGCACAGGAAAACCCTAAGTGGCTGGGTGCACGGCTTATATAGCCATGGCGGCCGGCCATGGACGACGGTGATGCATGATGCCCATCGGGCAGCTGTGCGCGTCTGCGAGTTACGGTTAGGGTAACCCGGTGCGGCACGGTGGACAGGCGGCCAGGATGATGTGGCGCTGGCTCGAGCGACGAACGAACGACGAGGCGCGGCCATGGCCTTTTCCGGCAATCGGATGGGACAGAGGAGAAGACATAAATAGGAAGAGGAAGGAGCTGACAAGGCGGTCCCACTTGTCAGGGAGACGGAGCGGGCGAGCGGCGCGCGCGGTGTGGCCAGGCCGCTTGTTGCGCCGCTCAGCCAGCTAGGCCCCAGGGTGCGGGGTGAGACAGGCCGCGGGGCTGCGGGGAGAGCGGGCGTGGGCTACTGCGGTAGCAGACCGGTAGGCCGAGGCGGGCGTGGAAGGCAGCAGGCTGCTTAGGATGTTGCTGGGCCATGGGGAAGCAGCACGCACGGGCGAGGCCTGGCAGGCCGAGCTGGGCCGCGGCTGCTGGCTGGGCTACTTCCCTTTTCTCCTTTCTTTCTCTTTTCCTTTTTCCTTTTCTATTTCTTTTCCAAGCTTCCAAACCATGCCATGATTAAGTTAGTGTATGTATGTTAATGACTATAGCACCAACATCATACTTGGTCCACTAGAGTCTCATGGTCAAGTTGGTAGCCATGCCAAGGTTAGTATACATACATCAATACATACATACATACATACATACATACATACATACATACATACATA
>CM041629.1:34315652-34456311 GCA_023333625.1 Bothriochloa decipiens
CATCTGCAATTACCTGAAGTTTATCTCCAAAAGGGAAAATAAAAGTATCCTTTGTTTCAGGTGGGGAAAGGGCGTGATGTTGGTTTGAACCAAATTGCACTATTTGAGGGAAAAGTTGCTGGAGGCAATGGAGAGCAAGTTCTCAGCCGAGATGTGTACCGCCTGGGGCAGTTATTTGACTTCTTCAGGATGCTAACTTTCTTTTTCACCACTGTTGGTTATTATGTCTGCACGATGGTACTCCCCTCCCTCCCTTGCTCCCTTGTGGTTCCTGGGTTCTTTCAGAAAGCAATGAAGATTGAGTATAATATTGGATTAGATTGATTGAGAGACCTATTCTCAACATTGTTACAACTTTGAATTCGAAACTTGTTATGTCTTCTCATTCCCTGGACCTGGCCCTAAAAACTGGTCCGTTGGGCTAATGCCCACTGTTGAGTGACCTTGCATTGGGACTTTTGTATATAGGGAACTTATTCTGCAAATTAGTACTATGCCTTTGGTTTAGTCAGTTATCTTGACTGGTTTTGGACATTTTATGTAATAATGTACTTTATGTATCATTTACTCTTTCCATATTGTTGTATACTACCAATCTTTTAGCTTGTTTGTTCATTTATCCTTGCAGATGACTGTTCTAACTGTGTATATCTTCTTGTACGGAAGGGTCTATCTGGTGAGTACTTCAAAATTTTCAATTGTTTATGCTCCTGTATTTGGAATTTTTTGTCTTAGTATTTCTTTTCCATTTTGTATGATTTGACTTGCGACAAGTCTGTTGTAATTTTCAGGCACTCTCTGGCCTTGACTACTCAATATCTCGCCGAGCTAGGTTTTTGGGGAACACTGCGCTAGATGCTGCTTTGAATGCTCAATTTTTGGTCCAGATTGGTATTTTTACAGCTGTTCCGATGATAATGGGTTTCATTTTGGAGCTGGGGCTGATGAAGGTGAGCTATTTTGTTCCTTTTCCTTTTTTTTTTGCGAGGTTGTTCCTTTTCTTTTGGGAGAATGGTTTATGCTATTTACAGGATTTTACAATCATCTCAAAATTTTCAATCTTTGTGCAGGCTGTTTTTAGTTTTATTACAATGCAGCTCCAGTTCTGTTCGGTGTTTTTCACCTTTTCACTTGGAACAAGGACACATTACTTTGGTAGAACAATCCTTCATGGTGGTGCAAAGGTACAAAACAGTCATATTAATCGTAACCATTGTTACTTCCTGAATTTTGTTGACATTTTCCTTTATGCAGTATAAAGCTACTGGAAGAGGTTTTGTTGTTCGGCACATAAAGTTTGCTGAAAATTATAGGCTCTATTCTCGAAGTCATTTTGTCAAAGCGTAAGTTGTTACTTATCAAAGCAGATAAATTGTTACAGGAAGTTAGCATATACTACTAATGGTTGCACTAGCATATCTTCCTTTAATGGGTATGAGTGCTGTAATGCCGATTGTATGGCTTGTAGGAATATTTTATTGTTCAGCATCATTATGAAATGCCTATTTGTCTATGTAAATGACCTGTGGGACCACACCCCATTTGTCATTCACTAACTTGTTATAAATGAAGTCTCCCTCAAATGGTTGTATGGACGAGAGTTACCCTATCTTATATTATCGTGCCACATGCCTATTGTAGTCATGAGGAACAATTTATCCTTTAGAGTGATCACAATGTATCGATGATTTTGACACATGAAATCTAAACTTTGCCATAACTTACGTTTTGGAAACCCTTGTTTATGTATATAGCGTTCAGACTCGTACCTGGGAATACTATATGTTTTCCTAGACATTACATGGATCTGGCACAGCAAATGGAATTCTTAGTTCTAGTTAATTGTACTTCCTGGCATTACTTGATAATCCATCTGAAAGACATCCTTATTGCAGGCTTGAGGTTGCTCTCCTCCTCATCGTTTACATTGCATATGGATACACGAAGGGCGGTTCATCTTCATTTATTCTGATTACTATCAGTAGTTGGTTCCTCGTTATGTCCTGGCTTTTTGCGCCTTACATTTTCAACCCTTCTGGTTTCGAGTGGCAAAAGTATGTTTATACCCCTATCCTTAATTTATTTTCTGTTGGTATTCAAGCAAGATGACCTTTGGTAAAATTAAGAATTTGTTTTTCTTTCATGTCATGGGGAAATATAGCACTATATTTGGTGAATTGTTTTCTGTGGAAGTATATGTAGAAGTATATGTAGGATTCAATCAAGAGTCATCAGTAAATATGTGGATGCTGCATATTGTATTTTTAAATAATACTCATGTACCTGGTCCTGTCTCCCAGGACTGTTGAGGACTTCGATGACTGGACAAACTGGTTGCTTTATAAAGGTGGAGTTGGTGTAAAGGGCGACCACAGTTGGGAATCTTGGTGGGATGAGGAGCAGGTCAGTTGCAATTTACCTGTGTTTCGACTATTATTATGTTTTACCTGGGTGGTTTGTACCTTTCACTTAAGACTGACACTGTTTAATTATATCCAATATATGTATATACAGGAGCATATCCAGACATTCAGAGGACGTATTCTTGAGACAATCCTGAGCCTTAGATTTCTCATTTTTCAGTATGGCATTGTGTACAAGCTTAAAATTACAAATCATAATACTTCCCTTGCAGTAAGTTGTGCTGTCTCTCGTCCTTAGAGTTTAAGATCTTCATTCAGTCTTCTTCTAACTAACTATTGATCATTATAAAATCTTTATTGTGATTTTCATATATCTATCTTGTTTTCATGTCTCATCTCTTCAATGTTGATGAAGGTGATCATCAGTAGCTTTTCTGTTTGAGGATAGGGAGTAGTATAGGGTATCACATTTCCTCCATAATAAATTAAAAGATCTGATCGTTGTAGGAATCCATTAATTGCTCCTTTTCCAGGCCCTAAAACAATTCAACCCTGTTTGTCAACAATGTGTAACACAAACATTCTTGTATTTCTTTTATAATGTGAAATACAATGTATGATTTTTCCTTGAATGATGTTGTTATAACTCAATCTTTTCCAAGTAATTTTATTATATGGATTTTGGCCTTGTAGATACTTGTAACTTAAATGTTCAATTTAAGAAACATAAAAACATTAATAACTAACTGTTTGAATGTTATATTTAACTTGGGATCCTACCACCAACCGAGTTTTGTTTGTTTGTCTATCTAATGCCTTCTGTTGCCGTTCAGGTTTATGGCTTCTCATGGATTGTGCTCCTTGTTATGGTTCTTCTTTTCAAGGTTTATCATGTTAATTCTTTGAACATTCAAATGCTGTATGTTTTAAAATTATATATGGATGAACTCTAAACTAAGCTTTGTCCTGTTATCTTTCAGCTTTTTACTGCAACTCCGAAGAAGTCGACAGCCTTGCCGACATTTGTTCGGTTTCTGCAGGGCGTCCTTGCTATTGGGATAATTGCAGGAATTGCTCTTCTTATTGTGCTCACATCGTTCACTGTTGCTGATTTATTTGCAAGTGCACTTGCTTTTATAGCAACTGGCTGGTGTGTCTTATGTGTAAGTACAACATCCTTATTTTGTTTGAGAAATACTTGCATTATTTTCATCTGCTACTTAATTGAAAAAATATTGAGATATACGAAGTGCCAAGTTAATGGCTTTTTTTTTGAGAAAGTGCCAAGTTAATGGCTGGTAACTTGACTGGTACCACATGCCTCACCAAAATTTTTCTTATCATGGCAGCTGGCCGTCACATGGAAGAGGGTAGTGAAAGCCCTCGGGCTATGGGATTCAGTCCGTGAGATTGCAAGGATGTACGATGCAGGCATGGGCGCCATCATCTTTGTGCCCATCGTCTTCTTCTCATGGTTCCCCTTTGTGTCAACATTCCAGTCACGTTTCCTTTTCAATCAAGCATTTAGTCGTGGCCTGGAGATCTCCCTCATCCTGGCAGGGAACAAGGCGAATCAGCAGACATGAAAAGCCTCGCCTCATCCAGTGTACTTTTCTGTTGTACATTCTTGGAATTACTAAGCTGTTTAGTTAGTTTGAACAATTTAGTGAGCTTGATTTGAACAACAGCCTTGTACATAATTGCCCTGTAATCCTGACACTAATTATGCGGAGACAGCTACGACAGTAGAGATGAGCAGGTGTATGTCAACCTGATCTTAACAAATTCTTTGTATAAGCTCCGGTAGCCCAGCAGCAGTATGTGGCATCCATCCCTATGTCTGGGTTTGCTAAAAAAACATGAATACCGTCGGGTGTCAATAGCAATGCAAAATATATCGTGCAAACCGCTCGCTCCTTGCCTCGTTCGGTTAGAGCAAATTCAGGCCTGTGTCATTCCGGCTACTGAAACTTGTACTCCTTCTGTTTGAAATTATAAGTTATGTATTTTGCTATGTGCTAAAAAACTTAAAGCGACTTATAATTTGGAACTAGAGGGAGTATATATAATTTAACTAGCAATTCTAGTAGGAACTTTTCTTGACAGTCAATCCTGGAGAAACGAAAAGGGTCAACCGTTTTGAAATACACATCTTGAAGTTTTAAATTTTTTTTGAAACAATGCATATTCACTTTTAATCTACAGACTACATTTTGTCTAATATTTGATTAGACAATCAAATTTCATTGGACATTAATTCAAAAACTCCAGTTTGAAAGTATTTATGTGAACTTGACGAGAGGCAAGACCAGCAATTAACTCAAAAAGTATATGACTACCTTAGATTCTAGCCAGAACCATTAGTACTAGTATAATTTAGAAAGTCCAAACTAAAAAAGTCCACCTCAGATTCTAGCCAGAACCATTAGTACTATTATAATTTAGAAAGTCCAAACTAAAAAAGTCCAACTGTCTTAAGCACTTTAATTTCAAGATCATTTGTGCTTGTTACACACTGGGTCTAAATTATGTTTTACTTTATATTAGATATTTTTTGCTAGGCATATCCTCTATTCCAATCGTGGGTCCGCCACTTGGAGCCAAAAAAAAAAAAATCACAGCCCTCCTATAGTTTTCTATGTAAGATAAAGGACGACGCTGCACATTGCCGGCGATGCGGGGCGAAGCTATAATTATTTTTGTAGTAGTATTGCACAAAGAAAAGCGCCTCAATCTAAAAGTGCCAAAATATAGCAACACCTCTTTTTTGTAAGTGGTGACTCATTCTAAAAGCGCTAGTACAAATGGCTCACAAACAAATGTCTATACAATGGCTCAAATTGTAGAGGCAACTGTAGATCTAGCCGCCTCTACAAATCTAGCTACTTGGTGGAGCCTTTTGAGATTTGTTTTTGCTATGTTGACTCAAATTTGAGAAATTTTGGAAACAAATTCTTAAGAGAGACTCTATATCTAGTCGCTCGTACATGTAATCAATCACCTCTAGAAAATCATCACCTCTAGAAAATCAATTTATAGGGATAGTTGGCCAACCACCCCTACAGAGCTAGAGTATATGGTAGTGTAACTTTCTTTATGAAATGAAATAGGTTCTCATAATGTTTCGTTCAAAACACTATCGGTACAATATAAATACGTGGATGAGTGTTCTTTGTTTTTCATCTAGCCGAGATTTCTATTATAAAAAAATTCACAAGAAAATATTCCAAGAAAAATAATACAATATTGACATAACCCGAAATCAAACAATCTAATAAGTATCATTATATTTTTTATGAATATGTTTCCATAATCTACCAAAATTTAGTCACACACACTGATACTGTTCTTTATAAAATTGCTGAACTTTAATATTTTGACTGGACCTACAATATATATAATTGTTTTTTATCACGACAGGGGCACTAGTATAGTAATTAATTTACCACGACAACAGACAGATAAGCTACCATACACGACAGTCCAACCAATGAAGCAAGCGCGTACTACGCAGGGCTCTAGTCTGTTGCCCTGGGTACGAGTCGCGCGCGGAGCGGGTTGGCCATGACGACAGTGAACTCGGCCTTCTCGCCCTCCACGTCCACCTCTTCCCCCTCCACCTGCCGCCACTCGAACTGGTGCACCAGGCTCGCCACGAAGAACTCGACGTGCAGCGTCGCCATGTTGAGCCCCGGGCAGATCCGCCGCCCAGCTCCGAACGGCATCATCCTGATTTCCCTCGTCCCAAAAAAAAAAAACGAAAGCTGCGGGGGAGACTGTCCCTACAGTGCTTCGTTAAAAGAAGAGAGAACTTCTTACGCAGCTCTAAAAAAAAATCTCTCCGAACCCGGCTTATTCGTATACAGCGGCACCGCATCCCCATGAGACGGGACGACCATAGCCCCCTACTTTGA
This sequence comes from Bothriochloa decipiens, assembly GCA_023333625.1. NCBI lineage: Eukaryota > Viridiplantae > Streptophyta > Magnoliopsida > Poales > Poaceae > Bothriochloa > Bothriochloa decipiens. Next base: position 34,321,930 of record CM041629.1, read on the forward strand.
GTAAGACCGGTGAGAGAATTTTTTTTGAGAAATCATACGTTTGAACGAATTCGAACCCATGACCGGTGGCTTTCCAACCGGGAACGCACACCAACTGGGCGTAGCCCAGTCCCCGATCTCCCTCGTCCCTGTGATGTCCACGCCCTCGCCATCGCCGCCCGGCAGGAAACGCTCAGGAGCGAACTCCGCCGGCCGCTCCCACACACGCTCGTCCATGCCCATGTCCGCCACCATGAAGTTCACCGTCGTGCCCTTGGGGATCACGTACCCGCCCAGCTCCATGTCCTCAGCTGGCACGTGCGGCAGCACCATGTGCCCCGGCGGCACCCGCCGGAGGCCTTCCAGAACCACCGCTTTCAGGTCGTCCTCGGAGATATGATCCGAACCGGTGGTAGCCGTGATGGCTTTGATCTCGTCGTGGAGCTTGTCCTGGATGCCCGGGTTCTTGACCAGCTCCGCCATGATCCACTGCAGCGCCGTGGACGTGGTGTCCGTGCCGCCGTTGAGGAACTCGGAGCACAGCGCGATCATCTCGTCGTCCGTCAGCGCGCGGCCGCCGTCGTCGTTGAGCCGGATGTCAAGCAGCGTGTCAACGTACGCGTGCGGCAGCGTCGTTGTTTGTGTTGCTTCATCTTATACCGCGTCGCCATCAGCGGCGGTCCCTACTCCTAGATTATTCTTGCGCTGCCGACGCGCGTCGATCAGCGGCATGTACGTGTCCTTGAGCCGTTGGCGCATCACGACCATGGCCTGCAGGCGGCCGCGGAAGAGCCGCCTCGTGACGGCGGGCTGGAAGGCGAAGACCCTCATCTTTTTCCACGAGAATAATAGCAGGTCGCGCTGCGCCGCGGCGATGTCGTGCACGGCGCGCTCGTCCAGGTGCTCGCCGAACCACATGGCCACGAGGAGCCGGAACATGGCGTACTGGAACGTCTCCACTATGGTGCCGCCGTCCGCCGCTTCCTGCCGGTGGCAGGGGCGGATCCAAGGGGGGCTGCCCGGGCTGTAGCCCCCCGGAAGCCTTAATTCCCTTATAAATCATTGTCATTAGCCCTTAAACTACCATTATTTTCTTAACTTTGCCTTAATATTTGTGATTTAGCTCCCCCGAGTAGATTCTGGATCCGCCCCTGGCCGGTGGCATAGCTTGTCGGTGAGCTCGGCGAGCACCACCGCCCGAGCCGGTGCAAACAACCGGAGCCGCGCCGGGTTCGCGACCTCGGCCAAGAAGTTGCGCCGGAACATCCGCCACAGCGGGCCGTAGCTGGAGGTGGAGATGGTGGAGGCGTTCAGTCCCAGGAGGTCCCGGGACGCGGACGCCGGACGGTCTGCCAGAGCGGCGCCGCGCTCGACGAGCGCCAGGTGCGCGAGGCGGCGGTCGGAGACAGTGACCTCGAGGTGGGAGCCGACACGGAGCGTGAGCAGCGGGCCATGGCGCGCGTGGAAGCGGCGGATGGCACGCAGGATCTCGACCCCTTGGAGCCTCAACCAGAACAAGTTCCCGAGCACCGGCACGGCGGCTGGCCCCGGGGGCAAGCTGCGGCTAGCCTTGCCAACGTTCTTGGCGTGGTAGAGCAGTAGCAAGGAGAGAGGAAGGAGGAGAGCAGCGAGGAGAGGCCAGGCGAGCTCCATTGTTTTAGTGTCGATGACGCTGTCACTGTGATTTTTATTTTAGAGATCGTATGGTATCGTATCTGTCTACTTGATGCTGAGGTTTTATAGAGAAGAAGAGAAATGACGACTATTCTGCCGTCTCCATTAGAGAAGGGATTAGTCTCGTGATGAGACTTTCGTCGGAGATTATAACTCTTTTGCCTCTTTGATGTGACATTTCACGCGTAGAGCTAGCTGAAGATTAGGATTGGTACTGCGGGTCTCGGGGTCTCATTGTGCAGTGTGGCTCTGCTCCAATCTTTTGAACATGACAACTTTATAAACTTGATTATAACAAACAAAATTAAAGTTAGAGGCGAGCTTCATGTTTTTTTATGAAATTTACGAGGGTACTAGAAAATAAAGCTGAAGCCGATTGGAGAGCTAACGGCTATTTGGTCACAAAATCTTTCTGTAACATAAACTAAATTCAAGGATCCGGTAGTTTAGGTGTATGTTGCGCAGCTTAGCTGTAACACCTCTGGTGTTATATTAACTAAAACCTGCCATGTCATCATATGCACTACAAAGCATTTATGTTTAAATCAATCTTAATATGCATTAACTAAAACAAGTTTATATTTCATAGGTTGATTGGGTTTCTAAAATGTTTTGTCACATGAAATAATAAAACCCTATTTTTGAATGTCATCGCAAATGCTTAGTTTATATTCTATGTACTTAAGGTGTAAACCGTGTTTACACTAGTGTCAAGCATAGTGTATAAGTCTAAGTCTAACCCTAAAAAAATAATTTCCATATTTAAAATTGAATTTGGATTCCAAAGCTTATTTCTAAGTCTGGCAATTCAAATTTAAATTCAAATTGGAAATGCTATAAAAGGTTTTTCAAAAGTCAACTTGGTCAACCAAGGGTTTCATTGGGTCAATTACCTAAAAATGTCCTTAGATAATGTTTGTGATCACTAATAACCAACCAATTAAGTTAGAAACCAAATCGAGTTTGAATTCTATTTCAAAAACCCTTTATTCCAAAACCAAGTTTTATCCCCTTTTCTCTAATTCAAAATCTATAAAGAATTTGGGGATACTCTAAAAATATAGTTTGTAGATATTGACAAGAGCTACAAAGTTGGTATATAAAGTTTTTCAAGTTTCCAAAAGAAATTTTAAATGAATTTGAAAATACAGTTTTCTAGCATTTGTCCCCTTTAGATTTTAAAATCATAATTCAAAAATTATGCAAAATTTTGGAAAATTTTGTATATGAAAAAGGTTTGGTTTAGAAAGTTAAACATTTCATAGTTTTGAAGATTTTCATGTTTTATTGAAAAATCAAAAGTAATTTCAAATGTTTGTTTCTAGGGTTTTATTCCCTTTTTAAATCTGAATTCAAATTTCAAAATCTAAATAGAATTTGAGGATGCCAGTTAAAGGAAAAGTGTAGCTCTTGAAAAGTTATGCAAATGATATTTTTGGAGATTTTCAAGTTCTTATATAAATTTTGGAGTAATTTGTATTTTTAAACAAATAACAATTCTGTAATTTTCTCGAACAATACCAAAACCTATCGTCGGCCGCCATCGCCGGCTTCTCAACGCGCGCCGCCGTCCACCGCCGTACCTGCTCAGCTGCCAGCGCACTCCTGGACACCCAAAACTTCACGGTCGTCGTGTCGCCCGTCCGTGCGTCACCCTTGGCCTATAAATACCGGTCGAGCGCCGCCGTTTCTCTTCTTTCTTCTTCCTGCCGCCGTCGCCGACGACTTCGCTCCGTCGCTCGAATTCGCCGCCGATGCTTCACCACTGCCTGATTGCTCTTGCCAATAGCTCCGCCACATCCTCACGGTCAATTTGAGCTAGTTCTTGCTTACTCTCCTCGCCCGAGCTGCCCGCGCGCCGTCGTCTTCTCCACGGCCGGTCGCCGAGCCGTCGCGAGCGTTTTCGCCGTCGACCGTCGTCGAGGTTGAAAATATATTCTCTTTAACCATCCTGTCATGTTCTCCATGCTATCCTGCCTCTTATGCGCATCTTGGCCAGCTTGATGGTCCACAGGAACGCCGCTGACGGCGACCTTGACATTGGAGCGCCGCCGCCGCCATCACCGCCGCCGACCGCAGCTCGATTCAAGCACTCCGGGCCCTCATTAACGTGCGCATCAACACCGGGGTGAGCTCCTGCAGCTGTTTGCGCTATCAATTTCATCATTCCCGTGTCATAACCGCCGGCCACCGTAGCTCGCCGCCGGCGCAGTGTTGCCTGCGCCGCCGCGCGCGTAGCCGTCGGGGCTGGGGTTCCAGTTTGGCTTCATTTTGTTGCCAAACGAAATCGTCTGAGTGCCCTGCGTGTTTTCGTGTAGTCGCCATCGCCGGAAACAGCTCCGGTGAGCTTCGCCGCCGCGCCCTAGCTCCGTCGCGCCGCCATGGCCGCCGGCGTGGTTGCCGCCGTCGCCCCGCCGCGCCGTTAGCTACGTCCATCGACTCGCCGTGTCGAGCTGGGCCCAGTGGTCCAAGTCCGGTCGCCGGAGACCTCACCGACGGCGAGTAATCGCCGGTCAACTCCCGGCGGATCGTCGGTCAGCGCGGGAGTACTGTGCCGATTTTCTTTTTCTATTTTTAGAAAATAATTTAAATGCTATTTTCTTTGAAAAATCATAGTAATTCATATATAGCTCCAAAAATTCTGAAAATTTTTGTGAGTGTTCTTTATGATGTCATCGACCTAGGAAAAATATGAAATGCCAAATTTGAGTACTTTTTTATATGTTAAAATTAGCCCTTTTAATTAAAAAATGGACCTTCAATGATTTTTTAATAAATAAAATAATTGGCTTTTAATTCTGAAATTTGTTTTGCCATCTAATTAGGCTAAGAGCTTTCTAAAATAAAATTTTGGGCTTAATTTGATAACTTTTAATTTTTATGCCTTTATTAATGCTTTTAAATAATTAATTAATCCCTTTATTTGAGTTTAATCATTATAGGATTTGTTTGACTTTGGGATTGATTGATGACCTTAGGTCATTAACCCTAATGACCTTTGGCACTTTAATTAATTATTTGCGCTTACCTTAATCATGTCATTAAGGCTTAATTAACATTATTTTATGTGTTTAATTAATTTCTTAAATGGCGTAGTTAACCCTAATGAGTTTTATAAGCGAAGTTTTGTTGGCTTGCAACTTTATCGTGAAGAAAAGTTGTACTCAATCCCTTAATCTGATCATGTATCCATCGAGCATCATGTTTACTATTCCATCATGTTAAAGCATATTAATTATCGAATAGCTTCCGTTAACGGAGAGTTAACGTTGTCGCCCAGATCCGAAGGAAGAGCAGATTCAGGAATCGGGAGTTGATCCAGAGTTCGAGACCGTCTACCCCGAACATCAAGGCAAGCCCCGGATGCATTCAAACCCTATTCTATTTATAAAAGTTTTACCGCTTCAGATATGATATGTGGCATTAAGTAATAGGAGTTGAGTGAAAAACCCACCAATTGCATTACTTGTCTTATTTTCTTATTCCTTGTTACCTGCTTTGGAAGATAAGTAGTAATGCTTAGCCCTGCTTATTTAGTTAAATGTTCAAAGGTAAAAGAATGAAAAAGATGAGTTTGGTTTTCTTTGTTGGAATCTTGATAATAGAAATAAATCAAGTCCGGACGGCTAACTTGCACTGGGAATGGAGTCCCTCTGTAGTGTTTCCGTCTGTTGATGCCCTAGGTCCCGTCTGTTGGTGAACTGGTGATATCGAGAATTTAGAAATCCACATGCATGAAGTTATATACGGATGGTTGGAGCCGTGTATATCATGGAGTGACTTATAGTGGGGCCAGAGATCCCACATATGTCATAGTGTGTTTTACAGTGGGGTTTAAGTTCCCACGTATCTCGGTACGCTGGGCCGCAGAGCTCACGTGTATCATGTGGTGATATGTGGCTGCGGTTGTTATCCCAGTATATCGGTTCATCTAGGGTGCATCGGAGTTAAAGTCTCCAGTATTCCAGTGACCTAGGTCCCAGCTGGGTATGAAAATGGATTCGAATCGTCGTTGCTTCTCGGAGAAGAAGACTCGATCGGTGTTCATCATCGTAGTAACAACTTGAACAAAGATTAAGGTTTAATAATGAAGTTGGTTGATAATTGGAGCTAGTCCAAGCAAACTTTACTTTCTGTTAAGTCTTTTCGCAAAATTTCTTATCTCTTACAAGCCTTACCTTGTCCCTCTAGCCTGCATTTCTTGAGTCTTCACCCCTCTTTCTCATCGGGTCAGTCTTGTTGAGTACTTTTATACTCAGGGTTTGTTGAACCCTTGTTGCAGGTGAGCCTCATGGGCAGGAATGCTTCGCATCCTGCTGCATGACAGTCGTCGAGAAAAGTGACAACGAGTAAGATGTTTAGCTCTTGGGCAGAGCTTATCATTTGGTTTTGTAATAAAGTTATCTACTGCTACTCCACTACTAGTATGGGTTGTACTATCTAAACTTATGGTTGTAAATATTTGAAACTCAAAGGTTTGTAAACTTATGCTGTTGTAAGTCTTCCGCTATTTTACTCCGTGGTATATTATTTATATCAAACTGTTGTAATACTGCAATGTCTCTTTATAACGATTGATCCTGCTCGAAGAATTGTGGATGATTCGGGATTTACCCGACAGACTTTTTAAGTCGTATGGAACACAGTCATGGTTATTTGGAGTTTGTTTAGACAATAATTATGCGTGTGGGCCATATGATTTAGATGGTTCTGCCACATTAGCAACGCGGGCATCTTGCCGCCATTGCTAAATTGCTTTTGTAACTTTATGTTTTATCCCTCTTAATAAAAAATGGGTGAAGTTCCAGACGCGAAAAAAATAAAGCTAAAATAGTAATGTTCATCCATGGTCATCACTGCTGAACAACATATAGAAACCTAGCGTTGATAAATTATGTGGCTAGGTATTTTATTTTGAAACTCTCAGGGGAGATTACTTCCTATATTTTATTAATCATAAGAAGGGTAACAATAATGTGTACAGGATACCGAGCTTCCAAAGCTTAAAAAGGACAAAAGATATATTCATCTCACTACACTATGCCAGAAATCGTTATCAGTGACGTGTCCAGACAGTCATCAGTGACGTGGAAAAAACACGTCACTGTTCTTGTGTCAGAGATAAGGGCAAATCAGTGACGCGTTTTTACGCGTCACTGATAACCATCTATCTGTGACGCGTGTATTTAAGACGCGTCACTGATAACCATCTATTGGTGACGCGTGTATCCAAGACGCATCACAAATAAGCAACTATCGGTGATGTGGGTTACCAAGACGTGTCAACGATAACCATCTATTGGTGACGCGGCCTACCAACACGCGTCACGGATAACTATTTCAAAAAAATAAAAAAACAATGACCCTATATAGGATCATTGTGTATACATACACATCAGACATGTTCTACCATTTTCATGATATTATACGAGAATTAACTTCACAAAGCAGTAATATCTTACTAACTGTTCAGAAAAAAGAAGCTCAACTGATAACTCAATATTAGTTACATGATATTATACAATTCGTCATATAGTAGGGAGTCATACAAGAATCAACTTTACATAGTAAGAGTAGTAATTTACTCTGTTCAGGAAAAAGATAGCACAACTGAAGCTCTCCTACTAAACTAAGTCTCACAGCTGAGATTCATTAGCAACTGTTTTCAGAATTGCAAGAGTGTGCAGATCCATCTCCTGAGCATAATATTTATGGCATGGTCAATAAGATGCATCAGCTAGCAATAAGAAAGGTAAAGTTAGACAACGTAGGCTATTGGTGTGCTGATAACAACCTCCCAAAAGATTAACATGCCAGATCTGTCAACTCAAATAGAGATGTTAAGACATTACAAATTCAGAAACACGAGCAAACCTCAGTTAGTAACAAACTCCAGATTTCATACATAATAATATCACTGAGATACTAAACGAAGTCAGATTTTGTTTTATCTTATTGTGAATACATTTTTAAGCACAAGTTATTACCTCCTGATCACTGAGATACCACACAACCTTTTCGAGAACTCACAACAGCCTAAACAGATCCTGCATATACATAATAAAGTGTCAGTGAAATATATAAGGTACTAACCATACAAATAAGAAGAAAATCCACCAAATACATAAGTTGAGTGCAGAATTTTGGACTGGACTTCAGAGGAAGAGAAACCACCCTGCCACTAACAGTAACAATCACCTGTCCTGTTTGTACCAACCATGCGAAGTTTCCCAATTGATTCTAAACCAGGGAATTTCAAGTAAGCAAGCAACACCAAACAGTTGCTTAAGAATTTGTAGCAAGTCTATTTACAATTTAGCACAGAATTCACCTGCTCATCTATATAAATTAGTGTGTCAGCCAAGGAAAAACTATGCTGGTATTCTGGTCATACCAACATGTGGCATGAATTTGCCACATGTACTCACCTTAAGAATTTTTGTATAAGCATTTAACCTCAAGGCTCTAAGCATCCTTTCACCAACGTAGAGCACCATGGGACAGAAATGTACATCTGAAACCGCCATGAGATCAGTCACGACTTAGGGAAAGCAAATCTTCCTTAGGCTTTTGCCTCGCAAGTTTTATGTTCTACGGAGTACCCGAAATTTTTTATGTATCTTTTTTTGCACAACTAAAATTGCAACGGCACTCCACAGCGTAGTTCATTGTGTCATCCTTTTTTCTTTATTACAAAGCGTTGCGGCTATGCAACTTTTTCTATATTTAATATAAGAAGACGACGTTTTACAACAAATAAGTAGCCCACCCGAACGGTTAATGATATGAATAAGGTCTCAGGTGTGTAAGCACTGATCGGATGTACTCAGAAGTCAGATCAGAAGTTCGAATCCTTCGCGTCGAAGCACACAGAATATTTTCAAAGTGAAAGCCTGTTTTATTTTGGAAAAATCAAACTGTATTAGTCCTGAGTCCAGTGACAGACACGCTGAAATATATTTGGTGCACGGATGTTATACACAAAGATTCGCATATACTTTGCTCTCCTATTCGATAATCAAATATTTCAAATTTATGTTCGCACTAGTTTTCAAGCTCAGAGTGATATATTTATGCAGAACCAATGGTCAAAACCAAGCCAAAGCACGATAAAACACAAGGCCCCTGCTTATCTCCCACCTACATCTGAATAGCTTGACTTGACGCGTTGTCACCGGACACCGCACTGCCCGATAGTGCCTAAACTACACCTCCTCTAGTAGCTTCTCCCGGCACCCGAGTATAGGCAGCTTTCTCACGGTGATCGGCCTCCTTGCTCACGCAGAGACCGGATCCTCTCAGTGGATCCGTTGTCCCTAGTACAACCTCCTAACTAGGCAAAGGCGACCTTCTTGACCTTCTCCACCGGTGCCGAACACCCCCTCCGATCGCATCCAACGCCTAATCTCCTCCCTCGACCCACGTCTTACTCTTGACCTCCTTTCCTATGGTTGACCTCATCCCTGCCCTCACAAGTGGACGTCCTGCTGCTTTATGGAGCTTGACCTCCTCATGATGCCCCTCTCCTCTCCGGCTGCCACTGACACCACCTAACCAGGCTACTCTCAGAACCTAAGTGCATAGCTCAGTTGATGAGAACAAAGAAAGAAGAGATAACAATGCGTGGGTTCCTCATGTTAGTATCTATTGGAAATTTGGAATACACTAATTAGGCTTAATAGATTCGCTTAGCGAATGAGTCACAACTTATGCAATTAGTTTTGTAATTAGTCTATATTTAATACTTAATTAGTATCAAATATCCGATGTGACATGTAAGGTCGTGTGACCTTCGGATACTGATGTGGCTAGGTTACATGCAACTTGAGGTTCAAAGATGTTGACGTCCTCAACATACTAACAAGTGTCATTTTCGTGTCGTGTGAAGTCGATGATTCTAAATTTCTAAGCTTTTAGAACTATCTTTATTTACTTCTAAGAAATCTAATAAAACGTGGCAAAGTGTACTTTAACTGTGTTTCAAAACAAATCTGCCCATATCACTTCAAAACGTTGAAACTCAGTACATGCTATAGTATGGAACGAATGATTTGAAATAGTTACAAATAAAGAGAGACTGAACTAGATTATTCTATTGAGGTCTAATGGGGACTATATATAGTGTATGAGCTAAGGGACACGAGAAACCGTTGGCTAGGTTATCACACTGATACCCTTTACTAATATACCTTAACACTCCGTCTCAAATGCAACGTGAATGTGATGACATTGCATTTGAGAGTTGGCACTATGCACTAGACCTGAAAAATAAAAGACAATTCCATCCAAAATACAGAAAAGAAAAAGAAATTCAACTGTTCAAGTATGAACCTTACTTTGAAGACTGCGAACTCACTGAGAATAAATAGATTACTCAAATCAAACCAAAGGAAGAGTGAAGAGATTACTGCCGTAAAGTGGCAAGTAGCAAGATATAATGGTGATGACAACAAAATAGAAGGCTATTGATCATAAAGTGTAGCAAAATAATTACGAAAGAGACTAAGAGGACATAGTCACATCCCTAGTTATTTGGACCGGACCGGACCGGCGGTTCGACCAGTAAAAGACCGAAACCAGAGGCTTAGCCGGTCCGGTTCACCTTATAAGACCGGTATGCAATCGAACAGGTAAAAACCGATTGAACCGGCCAGTTTTTTGAAACCGGTGAACCGGCCGGTTTTGTTCGAACCGCCCCGGTCTGTATGGGCGTGTTTGTTTTCGTGGCCGCGGGCGACCTGGCCGGCGAGCCAGGCCCTGGCCAGCCACGGCCTGGCCAAAACCGGCCCTTGTCATTGTTTGTTTGCATTGCAGCTGTAGAGCCTGGCCTATGCTTTTTTGTGTCTGATTTGCACCTAAGAGCCAGGCCCAACATCAACTACCATCAACTACGCTTTTCAGATCGTGTTTGATTTCGGCCAAGCCCAATCTGGCCATAAAACTTCACATGCAACAGATTTACAAATATTCATGAATGAAACTAGTTCCAGCACATAGTTTTGCAAGTTCAGGGCACACAAAAGCAGTTACAAGTTCAGTAATAAGGCCTCAGACAAATCGGATGTCCACATTTTTAGATATGAAAGTAACAGATAGATCAAATGATGGTTCATTGTCATCATCAGCCATAAAATAACCTCAATTATAGTAGCAACACCTCGACAGCTTGTTCCAAAGAACAAACACCAGCACCAGAAGAATGATAATGATGATATTCTTACCACAGCCTTCATTCACAGGAGAAAGTGGCAGAGGCACTTGATCAGGAATGGCTGTAGCTTGGTATGTAAGAATGAAAATTGACATCATTGGACACGAAAACAACATAGGCCTCAGTTCTTTGCATAAGACATGCATCATTGGTAGCTGCAATTGCTAGAACAAAACAAGATCAGAAAACTCAGAGACATGACTATCAACCAGCCGTGCCCAGGATCAGTGACTGCCATCACATATCATTGAGCTAGTGTTGCATGGGACTAATCCTGTTCCACTGGCTGATGACAGACATAAAAAAGTGGTAAGAGGTTCAGAAACAAGTTGCAGCTACCAGATAGCTCAGTAAAGGGTGCACATCATTGGCCATAAACCATCAAACCAAAGTATTAATCCCAGGAACCCATCAAATGGATTCAAAACCGTGCCCAACAACATTGGTACCATCTTACACAGCCATCAACCCATAGCATCACCTGGCCACAAAGCAATGACAATAGGTAACCATCTTACCAAACAGATATGATAACTGAGCTGCATCACAACATTTGCAAGTTACTAGACTAACAAAGTAAAAGGTCCAAGCAACCAACAGAGGCTGCAATAAAATATTCTCAAATGTGTTCACCACTACTACAATGACCATTAGTTCACCACTTACCAGGTCACAGAAGATCATCTATGGTTAGCCACCCTCCTGCTATGCAAACCCAAAAGGACAGGTGCTGGTCATCCATCTACCATGCACAGGTCTAGCAAAAGGAAAACCAAAAGAGAAGAGAGTGGGGGAGGGGGCTGGAGGAACTTTACTTCTCAACAGTCAAACCTCTCTTTGTCCTTGTCCAACCCAAAGGCAGAACTACATGCAGTAGTTCTTTGCCAAGTAGGTTTGCAGCCAAACAGCCCTGTGGGGGGTTGACATGCTGAGGAACCCAGTGGCAACAGCCTTGTTCTCAAGCAGATGAGTGTAGGCTGCAATCAAGGCCTCAATGGAGAAATCAGGCATCTCCATGATAGCTAGGTAGAGGTCAGGATCCACATGGGCAGCACCAGTCTTGAGCATAGCATTTGCCATATTGTTAACAGCATCAGTCATGTTAGTCATCATCATGATCTCCTCCTCACTGAAGTTCCCTCTCTTCCTCTTCATACCAGCAGTGGCACTAGCAGGAGCAGTGGCCTTGCTTCCCTCACCCACCTCAAAGGTAGGCTTGGCCTCAAAAGCAGGACAAGAGAAGTCCTCACACTCAAGGTCAGCTGCCACACTATTAGCATTATTGACCCCCAAAGGATCACTGGACCCCAAGGCAAACCTACCAGTTGCCAAGGTGCTACCAAAGATGGATTCCATATCAGAGTAGAACCTGATGGGGGTGTTAAGGAATTCAGCATCCTTAGGATGGTCCTGCAGTCATTGTAGAAAGGTTTAGGAGATGAGCAGTTAACACACAAGTAGATAGTGGAGTTTAGCAAAAGTGGGCTTAGATCCTTTATACCTTACAGTGACCAAGATAGTGGTCCTGATCAAGCATTATGGCATTCACATCATCATCAAATAAGCACCACTAAGGTCCTTAAGCTTAGTAATCTTAGCCCACTTTTGCTTCCACTTCCTCAAATGGTTGTAAACCTAGGTCTGGCTAACAACCAAGCCACTGTAATCTCTAAGGGCCTTAGCAACAGCATTGACATCCTTGTCCTTGTAGGTCTTGTCAGTCCTGGAACCATCAGTCACAATCTAGGCCATCCTTCTAAGGATGAAGCCAGATGTGTTGTTGTTCCATCTCATAGGGGGTTGCTGCCCACCAGCAGCAGCAACAGCAACTGCAGGAGCATCAGCTACTTGCCCAGCAAGCTGAAACACATCAATATCATCTAGGGCAGCTCCTACAGCTGCCTGTGCAACTGCACCAGCAGCTTGCACCACATTGGCAGCAGGATTGATAGCAGCCATCCTATTAATATGAGCACACAGAAGATAAAGTTTGGCAGAAGCAAATAATTAAGCATGCTGATTACTCATACAACAGTAATGAAGAGTAAACAGAATCAAGTCATTGGTCTCAGACATACCGTATAAATAGTTCATAAGCTATACACGGCATGAGTTCCATATCCAGGGTCTAACAAATTATTTTACTCATGAATGAAATGCAACAAAATCAAGTCCTAGTAGTGCCCCTAGCAGCCCACATAGCATTGCAGATCTCATCTCTCACATTGACCATTGCAGGTTCCTCTAGGGGAACCTCTTCCTCTTCTTCTTCAGGCAGGCCACCCTCAAAACCCTCCTCAACTGGGACATATTCATCAGTGCCAAACCCTATGATCCAATTGTGAAGAATGCAACAAGCAATGACAAGCTTCACTTGGGTCTTGTATTTGTGGAAAGATTTGTTGTCTACAATCCTGAATCTTCCCTTTAATGCACCAAAAGCCCTCTCCACAGTCACCCTAAGTGAAGAATGCCTCAGGTTGAACAACTCCTTGGCATTTGTGGGATGGTTTCTGTTTCCAAACTCACTCAAGTGGTATCTAACACCTCTATAAGGAGGTAAAAAACCAGTCCTACAAGCATATCCAGCATCTATCAGGTATATTTTACCTACAAGTGATGGACAAGTAGTGTGAAAGTGTGAACTAGGTGCACAAGTAGTGCCAAAGTGCATGTGCTAACTAATTTAGTTACCTTGTGGGACAATGAAACCATCATTTCTCTGGATGGCATCAGCCAGTATTAGTGCATCATGGGCTGAGCCCTCCCAGCCAGCTAAAACATATGTGAACTTGAGGTCAAAGTTCACTACAACCATCACATTTTGTGTGGGGCTTTGTTTTCTACCCCTGAAGGCTTGTTGTATGTTTCTAGGCACCCTTGCCAACACATGTGTGCCATCAATGGCAGCAACAACATTCTACACAAAGCACCCAACTTGCATAAGGACAAGTGAATCAATTTATGGTACCTAGAACATATGTGAACTGATAAGCAATTACCTTAAAAAAAGGGAACCACCTGTGGCTACCCAGAATCTTTGGATGTATGGCAGTGGAAGGAGGCTTGATCAAATCAGCCCTTATCTCACCAATGGCATACAAGAGTTGGTGAAAGATTCTACTGACATGCTCAATGGACCTTCTAAAGTTTTGATGAACAACCCTAAACCTCTGGTTGTGACCAACAACATGCAAGAACATTGCCACCTATTCCTCAATAGGACAGCCTTCTGTCTCAGGGACAAGGCCTCTAGTTCTAAGAAGGTTGCATAAAGAAAAAAATGGAACCCTTCTCATGCGTAGCATAGCTATGCATTCAGTGTCATTGTAATTGTACATCATTATCAATGTGCTCTGCCTATGCCTTGCAACATGAGTCCTAGGGCCATAAGGAACTGACTCATGACCACTGATCCTTCTAAGCCTAATGACCACAAAGCAAACCATAACAGCAACCATTCCAGCGGCTTGTCTAGCCATCATCAAGTTCTGAGCATTTGCATCCATCTACATGCATTAAAAATGTGTAAATAATTTTAATAGACCCTGGCTGGCCTCTACATGGTAGTGTGTGATTTCATTATGATTAAGCACGGCTGCAATCAAAACTTTGCCTCCCTATGCTCATAGGATTGTCATCATCGACCATGGCAAGCAACATAACAATTGCAGAGACAACAACAGAATAGACTGTGAACAAGAAGTGCATGTAAACCCAGCCGGCAAACATGATGAGCCATGACAGTGACACAACAAGAGCCGAAGGCAAGAACAATTTAAAAAATGAGCATTTGTAACTGCGCATCATTAATAACGACAAGATGAACATGAACAACAACAAGAACAAGTATACAAGGATTAAATCAGACAGTGTATAACATCATTAACTCAACAGGATGAAGCAAACCACATATCTGAGCAAAATGTGTAACCCTAGAGACAAAGCAATGGGGAAAATCATGGATTTCACCTCGGGTGGACCGGAGAGAGTCGCTGTAGCTCAAATCGGAGTGGGGGGTGAAGAAGTTGCAGATCTGGACAGTCAGGCAGCACCACAGCAGCTCGGAGATGGAGAAGTAGAAGGAAGAAGACCGCCTCACCGGAGCCCCGCAGCAGAGAGAGCCGCGCCGCCTGGACGCAGATCCGCAACAGGTCAACGGAGAAGAAGCCCAGGGAAGGCAACCCTAGCGCCGGCAACCGCGACCTCAACACCTCTGCCGGTACCTCAACGGGAGTGGAATCGGGATAGCAGAAGAAGTGAGGGAGGGAGAAGGGGGTAGTTATAGGCAGCGGATTTCGGCGGGCAAGGAGCGCGCGGAAACTTCCCGCGTAGCGCGCGAGCCCGCCAGAGCTCCCCGCCGACGCCGAGATTCCCCCGCGCGCGCGCCGCCAGAGCCAGGCCGAGAGAGGACGAAAGTGAGGAGTGTTTGGCCAGAGCCAAGAGAGAGAGTGGAAAATACACGCCACGGGCCTGGCTGAGGGAGGAGCAAACAATATCAAACACGAGCGCTTGCAGCTGGTGGGCTCGGTCACCCCCTTTTGGCCCGAAACAAACACGCCCTATAATAGCGAGTGCACACTTGCTGTCCTGCTGTGCAACGTGGTACTAGCTGGTGGAGTGAATGCACGGGCCCGCCTGGCAGCTCCTCACGTTTTTGGAACTCGACACTGTGGACTGCATGGTGGCATGCACCAGCCATTGATTGGCTGGCCGCTGCCCGCTGGTACTCCGGTTGGAGTTTGACTGAAATTAAATAATAAATATTGCATGAGTAGTGGTGCTGCTCTTGACTTTTGGTACGTTCTAGCGTAGCATTATATTTTCAATTTCAAATTTTTATCTTTTTCAAATGACCTCCAAATCAGGTAAATAATATATCTACTTTGATTACCACAACGAGCTCTTTGCAACGGTGCACTCTATTTTAGCATTCCAGATTGTTTTGCAATTGTGAATATTTCAACTAATATTCTAGTCATTCTGTTTTGAATTTTTGATTATCATAACGAGATTATTCACGCCCTTAATGTTTCAACTTAAGAACATGTAATTTTGTATCTGTATATGTATGAACCTTATGGTTGTATAATTAAATTATGTTGATTACCATCTATCAATTATTAATTATATAATATATATACCGGTTCATTGTATTTGTGACCTGTTCGATTTAACTGGTCCAAAACAATCGAACCGGCGGTTTAACGGGTTTTAAACGGTTGGACCAATGAATCATTGAACCGACAGCCTCACCGGTTCGATCTCAGGTCCCATACCTAATTTATATTTAGATATTTTTAAAAATTTTAAAACTTTACGTATCAATAGTACCAAACTAGAGGTACATTGTCTTAAAATTTTAGATTTAAACAATTTTTATAAAAATTCATATGAAAAAAATTTCAGCCATTAGAGGATAAAATTCAGGACTGGTGAAATTTATTTTTTATATAAATTTTTATAAAAGTTGTCTGGATCTTAAACTTTAGGACAATACTCATTTAGTTTGGTACTATTAATACGTAAACTTTTTAAAACTTTTAAAACTTATAAATATAAATATTATAGATATCTGTAGTCGTTTATACTTAGGTATGTCCTTTCCGAACGCATGGATAGGGGAGACCGCAGGACGTGGAAGACCGCGTTGGGCAGGCCGGATGGCGGCGACGGGCTGATCCGCTTCAGATGGCATCGGATTACCGCACCAACGGAGGCAGACGGTGCGACGAAGTATCGGGCTGCAGATGTCCGCGACGAATGGCGCGCAAGAAGTCCCCCCCGACGGGCGACGAGGTACCGGTGAGTTTGCGTGCGTCGTGATCGTGAGTGAGTTGTCCTATGTACTCTAGTTGGCTCCATTAAATTTAAATTCTAAAAATATTAAGCGTCTAAATCAAATCGATGACTTACATCATAATAAATATTAATTAACCAACAAATCTCCACCCAATTCATATCAAAAGGAATTATTTTTTTCGAAAGAACGATAAAATTTTTGCCACAGTTTCTATTAAATGAAAAAAAAGACAATTGTCAATCTAAATGAAAACCGATCCAGAAGAACCATACAACCGGGGGAGTGCTTGTCTCACTACTGGGGAGTGCTTCCACCGTAATTCTTTTTTTCCTATGAGAGATCCTAGACAAATACAGATGCTTGTCTCACTACCGGAAAACGAGAAATTTCTTGTTCCACGCAGGTTCTAGTAGTGGACTAATGGCCCACCTTTTCAGATTTGGAGCAACGGAGAAAATGCCAACAACGTGTTGCGTCATATGCAGACGAGTTACGAGTACTATACGTAAGGGACGGTAACATACGAACCAGCTGAGCACCGGCAAATAATTTTTCGCACCTGACTGGAGATATATTTTTCATTGTTCACTGGATTGATTCTGGTTGATGCTAATTTGTTATGATAGAAAAGCATAGCTGAATACGTGGCTGATAAGCGCTGATATAACGAGTGACATTTACGGAAATTATTTCGATATACACATGCCAGTTGACTTGTGTTTGCTCTCCATCTTATCACATACAACACTGGACATGTCAAAATCTGAAAAGTACACATGCATCATGTATGTATGATGGCTTAATGTCCAAGTATTATCTTGGACTAGATAGATGCCTCACAAAAAGAATTGTTGCAGTAGATATATAGAATTCAGCATACGTATACCAAAGTAATCAATTTGTTGTCTATAATTAGTTCCTCCATTCTGATGGCTTCAGGCAGCAAATTACTAATTGCCCTCCTCCTCTCCTTCCTTTCTGGGATCCGGAATGATACAGATTTGGATAGCGCTATTTACCACATTTTAGTTCGAATTCGAATAAGAATACACATACTGTCGAATCCTAATACAAAACAGAAAGACTAAATTGCACTGTGTATACTTAAACTATTTGACGTGTAACAGATAGGTACCCAAATTAAAAAATATATAACTTCTGGGTACCGGAACTATACCTTTTGGTGGCCAACTGTACCGACATGGCCACATAGGCGCCAACAGCTAACGTGGAGCTGCTACCGTGGACAATAGACACAATGGCACCTTGGCATTTTGTGAAAAAACCCTCCCCGAATCCTGACTCTCCTCACTCAGTCCCTACCTGCTCGTCTCTAACCTCCAACACACGACCTCCATCCCGTTGCACGCAGGAAAGCCGCGACATCCCTGTCCGTGCCTGGGCAACAGTGCTGGCGGGTGAGGGACCGTAGCGCCATGAAGGTCGAACTGCAGTGGGTGGTAGCAGGCTGCTCCTTCCACTGGCACTAGCACCTAGACCACCTGGACGAGCGTCGTCGTGCACCCAGGAGGAGGCCACGCGACGAGCATGGTGGCAGGGGAATACGGCGGGCAGCGCGGTTGCCGGTGGCCATAATCACCGTGCCGGGCACCGTCGAAGGCGCAAGGGCCAAGCTCCTCAGCGTCGCGCTCGCCGTCCACTTCCTAAAGTGGAATCTCGAGGTGCTGTGTTCGTGCACCGGTTGTAAGGTCCTAGATGGCTAGAGGGGGGTGAATAGCCTATTAAAAATTCTACAGACCACTAGACAAAACTTGATTAGTATAACAAATGGCGTAAACGTAGTTTTGCCTAGCCTAGAAGGTGAGCAAGCCTCCTAATGACAATTTTAATATATTCTATGATCTCTGTGTCACTCAAGAGCTACGTCACTACTTTCTAATCTAGTGAACAAGCTAGAGAACTAATTCTACACAAGCTACACAAGATAAGCTATGAAAGTAAATACAAGAGATAGGATAATGATTGTTATACCGATGGTGAAGAGAAGTTGTTGCCAATCACCAATATGATGTCCAATCAATCACGATGACAACAATCATAATAAAGACCAATCACTGTGAGACAAAGTGAACACAATGATTTTTGTTCACCCAGAGTTCACTTGTGCACCGACAAGTTAGTCTCCGGTTGTGTCGACCAACACCTAGATGGTTCTTTGGTTCTTGACTCACAAGTCAAGGCCTCGCAAGGCACGCTTTCGCAAGAACACCGCAAGACACCACTCTCAAGTGAGGTAACTCAATGACATGCGCAATGTATTAGAGTTGCTTTTGGCACTCCGCCAAGGACAACCACAAGAACCTCTTATAAATCAACCGGAGGTGGGCAAGAACAATCACCAACTCTTCCCAACGCCTCTTACAATCTTCAAGCCGGCTAGGAGCAGTACTCTCCAAGAGTAACAAGAAATCCACTGGTCAAACAAGTCGCAAGTGCCACTAGATGCAACAACTCATGCAAACGCACTTCAAATCACTCAGTCTCACTCAAGATTAGCAACCAAGCAAGAGAGATGAGTAGGAGGAAGATGCTTCAGCTCAAAGGATGCTCAAAGATGTAACAAATGGGTCAGAGGGCTCCCCAAGGGCCGGCCAACCTCTATTTATAAGCCATCCATCCCGAGCTAGCCGTTACCCCCAAAACAAGTCAGCATCGGGGTTGTCGAATGCGTCCGACGCCCAGTGACAGATGCGTCCAACGCCCAGTGACAGATGCGTCCAACACTTTCATTTTTCACGCGCCAAGCTCACCAGCTGAATAGGCCAAAAACCATACCGTCAGACGTGTCTGATGCTCGCAAGATTCAAACACAGCAACTAGCTGTTGGGACCTCCGGACACCAAGCCCTGCGTCCGACGCCATGCAACGGACGCGTCCGGAGCCCCAGCCGAAAATCAGTTCCTCTCTGAGTTGCGTTCGACGCTCACCGGACGCCGGGCCACCAGACCGATGGTCGATGATGTCAGCGTCCGTCGCGTGCATTTTCCAGCCCTCGTGACTCAATCACTATTCAATGCGTCGGACACCGCACCCCAGCGTCCAGCACTCCTCCACGGACGTGTCCGACGCGTGTTAAACATCGTTTTTCATGCCGTCGTCAAATGCAATCTCTCCACCTTTGTAAATGTGCCAACACCACCAAGTGTACATCTCCATGTGCTTGTGTGTTATCATTTTCAAAACATTTTCCAAGGGATTTTCATTCGCACACTAGATCCTAATGCATCAACATGAATTATTGACCTAGTGGCACTCATACCGAAGATCTCCCCTCTTCATAGTTTGGCTATCGATGCTAAACCACTCACACCCTTTATGGTGTCTTGAGTGCAAAACGAAATGGCCCTATAGGTTATACCATTGCCTTGAGCCCATTTTGCTTTTCTATCAACCGGCAAGTCTCCACATGACATGTGACACTCCACGTCATCATGTAACCTTCTTGGTCCGTCGATCTCGACTTTGCTTGCTCTTCACCGTTGACACGGTCGCCAAGTCTTGCCCAAGCTTCACCACGCATGGTCCTTCGCTTCGAAGCCTCGACTTGCCCATCACACATCCAACCAATCCATCGAGCCAAGCTTCATCTTGATCTTCACCTTTGGTTCACATGACTCCATGTCATAACTCATCTCCAATGAGCTCCACTTGGCAAGAACTACCTTATCTAAATCATCCACTTAGAAATAAGGCTAGTCCTAAGGTTTCATCAATTAGCCAAAACCAAATAAGGGACTTTCACCAGTACATCGGGAGCATGTCGCTGGAGCTGGACATGCCGGCCACCATCGCCATGGGCGCACGGCTCCAACTCGGGCTCGTCGATTGTGCCTCTACTGCTTGCCACCCCACACTGCCACGAAATCAGCCGCGTGGCGTGGCCTACTCCTCGCTGTGGCCACATTGATTTTCGTGCTTGCCTTGCCAGCTTGCTGCTGCCCTATCATCTTGTTTAAACGTGATTGTTGCTTTTCGATATTTCGTGCTGGGATAAAGGAGTTTCTCTGCGGCAAGAGTGGTAGCTGCAGACTCATCACGCCGTTTGCGACCTCAGCTGCGCTCGCGTCTGTTCGCCGACGCAATTAGCAATGGTTGCTCTACCTCCGCCCAATAGCTCGCACCCGCAGAGTCACCATGGCCTTGTGTGTCTCATGAGCCAACTCATGTTAGCCCTCGCCGCCGGAGTCGTCCCTGGCGCCAGTTGCCGCCACAGCCACCGCCATGGCTGCCAAAACCACCTCGCCATGGTCAGACCGCCTTGGTTGGTCTCGTGCCCTGTCGTTTGTTGCTATAGCTTTGCCTTGGTGCCTTGAGGCTCATCAACCTCTTTGTTTTACCAGACGCATGCCGAAGCCGTCGAAACGTCGTTGCGTCCGCCAGTTTGTGCCAGCGAGTCCGCCCTCAACATTGGTGTGAGAGGCGAGAGGGTCACTCTAGCACTGCAGCAAGAATGGATCTGTGCCACCGGCAGGCAGCGTAGAGCGGCGGGGCAAACCTGAGCGTAGCGGTGGGGGCCAAAATGACGCGTGGGGGCTGCGGGTCCAGTTGGCGATGAGCCCACCATAGAAGTGTCGCGGTTTGGCTCACGAGCTGGAGTGTAGCGAGGTGCGAGGATCCGACTTAGTGAGCAGGAGTGACACGAGGCACGAGTGGCCGCTACCCATGGCCGCCGACGTTGGAGACGGCGTTGGAGAGGGAGCCTGTTGCTCAAGATGGGGGAGTATCGCAAAAATGCCAAGGTGCCATTGTGTCTATTGTCCACAGTGGTAGCTCCACGTCAGCTGGTGGTGCCTGCGTGGCCACCTCGGTAAGTATAGTTCTAGTACCCATAAGTTATGTTTTTTAGTTAGAGTACCTATCTATTACACGCTAAATAGTTTAGGTACCCACGGTGCAATTTACTCAAACGGATATTTCAAGTCCGAACTCAGATTCGAATACCCACTTGTTTTTTTAAGATAACACTACCAAATATGACCTTGCCTTGTAACGGGAGATTATAAAAAGCTATCAAACGTTCCAATTGTTAGCTTCAGCTTGCTGCATAGTAGCTACAACGGCTGCTGGTTGCAGCAGTTTAAATTCATATTGGTGCTACTTTTGTTGTTGTGAGTGGTTGCACCTCCAATCATGAACGAATTTGTTTTTTGACAAGGAAACTCTATTAATTAACAATAATTAACTATTAGGACCATTGCAGAGTTAATGGTTACAAATTAGAGTGTCATAATAAGAGGACACTCATTCACATATGCATCATAAGCGCAAACAACATTACACGCCTCCTGATTTGACTGAAGTACATACTGCTCCCAGTGGTATTTTTTATCTTGTTCTTATATTGTTCATGCAAGCTCTAAGAATAACGTCATTTTAGCATGAGCCTTCGTGTGAGCGAGAGCCCTGGTGTTCCCCAACGTAACCTCTGCCTCCCTAGTCTTCTCCGGCGAGCTCGCCAGGGCGAGGGTAGGTGGGCTGGTACCCCTCTCCACCCCCTCCTCCTCCGGTAGTCTTTTTCTTAAGGGAATTAAGTTGCTCACGATAGGAGTTTCGAGGATCATTCCTTCTCTCATTCGTTTATTTGGTGGTGGGCAGGCTCACTCATGGCCATGGTGGCTAGCGTGAGCCTCCTCTAGAAGCGACAACTTGAGTATTACAATAAAGTCTTCTTCTTCATTCTCCCGTGCTTCTTCCCTGGCTAATCCATGGCCGTGTGGGATGCATGGTGCCACCATCCATGCCGAGCCAAGGCAGACGTATGCTCGGCAAAAACTTCGACTACAGTGGCGACGAGGTCACCTACATCGATATGGCCAACATCAAGGGCAGTCGCCAGTCGGGGCCATTCGGTGGTGCGCTGCCCATCCCCCGGCCCGCGTCGGCTGTCCAACTAGAGAGCGGGCACACAGGCGTGTGCGGCTGCAGAGCACGGACCCAATTCGTGCGGTGGACACGGAGCGACGACCCAAGGCCCCTGTCCCTGTGCCGTTGCCCCTGCGCTCATGAAGTGATACATGATTTTTTTTAGATAATGGATAAAACAATATCCGGGCTCTACGTCCATGAATGTACACAGCTAATTATTACAAAGTATTAGAGGGAGTAAGAGAGAAAGCCATAGTCTTATAGATCGACCAGGACGCTAGTTCAAACAATACAAATGTTTCCACCCTTTATTGGATATCTCTAAAGCAATTACTTCCAATTTCTTGCTCATCGCTGAGATTGCGTCCTTAGCTATCTCATCACGCTGCAGTTGGGCCCAAGAGCGTAACTAGTATGCTCCTCTGAAAATTACCTGCATTATAGAGTTAGATTTCATTTGATTAAAAACAACATCATTACGGCATCTCCAGATAGCCCAGCACATGGCAGCCACCCCCACACAAATCAAATATCTAATCCTTTTATTCTGATTAGTTAGCCAACTACCAAATATGTGGCTGATTGATCTTGGTTGGGTCAGATTAGTAGCAAAAAAGATAATCCTCCGTATCATGTTGGTGAGGGGATAGTCTAGGAACAAATGTTGGATGCTTTCATTTCCATTACAGCAGATGCACTTCTGACTCCCTTTTCAATTTTTTCTAGCTAGGTTGTCTTTGGTTAAGATGACACCCCTTTGCAAGAACCAAAAAAAAATTAATTTTTAGAGGGATTTTTATCTTCCAGATCTTCCTATGATGAAAAGGTGTTTGTGTATCTATAAGATAGAGATACGTAGAGCGGACAAAGAATAACCCAGATTTGGTTAAGCTCCATCTGAAATAATCTGAACCTTCGACCAATTTGACATTTGAGATCCGTGCTACTAAACTAAGCCATTCTGTAAGTTTATTATCCACCAGAGCCCTTCTAAAAGAGATGTTTAGTGGGCTAGTAGTTATCACCTTTGAGACTGTTGCGTGAGGATCCCGCACTACATTATATAAGGATAGATATTTAACTTTCAGAGGCTTATCTTCTACCCATGTATCGTCCCAAAACCTAGTGTTGGTTCCATCTTTGATATCGAAAGAACCTTTAGCTAGTACCTCATCTTTGATATGCATGAGGCCTCTCCAAAAGTGAGAGTCATTGGGTTTGGCTGCCACCTGAGTTAGGCTCTTGGACCTTAGGTATTTATTCCGTAGAAGAGATTGCCACATGCCTTCTATGTTTAGCAAGTTAACCAGCCATTTGGCTAGAAGGCATTTATTTTGCAATTGTAAATTCAGGATACCTAATCCTCCTTGGTCCTTAGGATGGCATATGATGTCCCATCTGGCAAGTCGATATCTATGTTTGTCTGAAGAGCCTTGCCAGAAGAACCTTGATCTATAATGATCCAGGTTTTTAATGACCCTCTTAGGGATCTCAAAAAAGGACATCATAAACATAGGTAAGCTGCTTAAGACTGAGTTAAGCAGAACCAGTCTTTCCTCATATGACAGGTATTTTGCTTTCCAACAAGAGAGTTTCTATTTAAAGCGATCTTCCACCTTGCTCCATTTAGAGTTCAGGAGTTATCCATGGTGCATTGGGATCCCTAGATATCTGAAGGGATATTCCCCCGCGTTGCATCCAAAGAGACTAGTATAAAAGGATTCCATCTCTTTAGATGCACCATAGCAGAAGACTTCGCTCTTGTGGAAGTTGATCTTCAGCCCAGATAGCTGTTCATAAGCGCAAAGCAGTAGTTTCAGATTCTGTGCTTGTTCTGGGTCGTGATCAATAAAGATAATGGTGTCATCTGCATATTGCAGTATGGATAACCCATCATCTATAAGGTGGGGGATGACACCTCTTATCTGACCATCGGCTTTTGCTCTGTTAATAAGAAGAGCTAGCATATCCGCAACGATGTTGAATAAGTGTAACACCTCTGGTGTTATATTAACTAAAATATGCCATGTCATCATATGCACTACAAAGCATTCATGTTTAAGTCAACCTTAATGTGCATTAATTAAAACAAGTTTACATTTTCTAGGTTGATTGTGTTTCTAAAATGTGTTGTCACATGAAATAATAAAACCCTACTTTCGAATGTCATCGCAAATGCTAAGTTTATACTCTATGTACTTGAGGTGTAAACTGTGTTTACACTAGTGTCAAGCATAGTGTATAAGTCTAAGTCCAACCCTAAAAATGATTTCCATATTTGAAGTTGAATTTGGATTCCAAAGCTTACTTCCAAGTCTGGCAATTCAAATTTAAATTCAAATTAAAAATACTATAAAAGGTTTTTCAAAAGTCAACTTGGTCAACCAAGGGTGTCATTGGGTCAATGACCTAAAAATGTCCTTGGATGATGTTTGTGATCACTAATAACCGACCAATTAAGTTAGAAACCAAATCGTGTTTGATTTCAATTTCAAAAACCCTTAATTCTAAAACCTAGTTTTACCCCCTTTTCTATGGTTCAAAATCTATAAAGAATTTGGAGATACTCTAAAAAGATAGTTTGTAGATCTTGACAAGAGCTACAAAGTTAGTATATAAAGTTTTTCATGTTTCCAAAAGAAATTTCAAATGAATTTGAAAATACAGTTTTCTAGCATTTGCCCCCTTTTGATTTTAAAACTATAATTCAAAAATTATGCAAAATTTTGGAAAATTTTGTATATGAAAAAGGTTTGGTTTGGAAAGTTAAACATTTCATAGTTTTGAAGATTTTCTAGTTTTATTGAAAAATCAAAAGTAATTTCAAATGTTTGTTTCTAGGGTTTTATTCCCTTTTTGAATTTGAATTCAAATTTCAAAATCCAGACAGAATTGAGGATGCCAGTTAAAGGAAAAGTGTAGCTCTTGAAAAGTTATGCAAATGATATTTTTAGAGATTTTCAAGTTCTTATATAAATTTTGGAGTAATTTGTATTTTTAAACAAATGGCATTTCTGTAATTTTCTCGAACAGTACCGAAACCTATCGTCGGCCGCCATCGCCGGCTTCTCAACTCGTGCCGCCGTCCACCGCCGCACCTGCTCGACCGCCAGCGTGCTCCTGGACGCACGAAGGTTCATCGTCGTCGTGTCGCCCGCTCATACATCGCCTCCGCCCTATAAATAGGTCAGCCGTGGCTGACTTCTTCTCCTTCTTCTCCTTCTTCTCCGCTCGATTTCGCCGTCGTCGATTCATCACTGTCCGATTTCTCTTGCTAATAGCTCCGTCACATCCTCACGGTCAATTTGAGCTAGTTCGTGCTTGCTTTCCTCGCCCGAGCTGCCCGCGCGCCGTCGTCTTCTCCACGGCCGGTCGCCGAGCCGCCGCAAGCTTTTTCGCCGTCGACCGCTGCACAGGTTGAAAATATATTCTCTTTAACCCTTCTGTCATGTTCTCCATGCTATCCTGCCTCTCATGCGCACCTTGGCCGGCTTGATGGCCCATAGGAACTCCGGTGACGCCGTGCTTGCCGTTGGAGCGCCGCCGCCGCCATCAGCGCCGCCGACCGCAGCTCGATTCAGCTACTCCGTGCCTTTATTAATGTGCGCATCAGCACCGTGGTGAGCTCCTGCAGCTGTCTACGCCGGCGCAACATAGCCGCCGGTCATCGTAGCTCGCCGCCGGCGCAACGTTGCCAGCGCCGCCGCGCGCGTAGCCGCCGATGCTGGAGTTCCAGTCTGGCTTCATATAGTTGCCAAGCACGCTCGCCTGAGTGCCCTGCATGTGCTCGTGACCTTGCCGTCGTCGGGAATCGCTCCGGTGATCATCGCCGCCGCGCCGCCATGGCCGCCGGCGTGGGTGCCGCCGTCGCTCCGCCGCCGCGTTAGCTACCCTGATTGACTCCCCGTGCCAAGCTGAGCCCTATGGTTCAAGTCCGGTCGTCGGAGACCTCGCCGTCGGTGAGTAATCGCCGGTCAACCGTCGGTGCACCGTCGGTTAGCGCGGGAGTACTGTGCCGATTTTTCTTTTTCTATTTTCAAAAAATAATTTAAATGCTATTTTCTTTGAAAAATCATAGTAATTCCTATATAGCTCCAAAAATTCTGAAAATTTTTGTGACTGTTCTTTATGATGTCATCTACCTAGGAAAAATATGAAATGCCAAAATTGAGTACTTTTGTATATGTTAAAATTAGCCCTTTTAATTGAAAAATGGACCTTCAAGGATTTTTAATAAATAAAATAATTGGCTTTTAATTCTAAAATTTGTTTTGCCATCTAATTAGGCTAAGAGCTTTCCAAAATAAAATTTTGGGCTTAATTTGATAACTTTAATTTTAAGCCTTTATTTAATGCCTTTAAATAATTAATTAACCCCTTTAGTTATGATTAATCATTATAGGATTTATTTGACTTTGGGATTGATTGATGACCTTGGATCATTAATCCTCATGACTTTTGGCGCTTTAATTAATTATTTGCGCTTACCTGGATCATGTCATTAGGGCTTAATTAACGTTATTTCATGTGTTTAATTAATTCCTTAAATGGCGTAGTTAACCCTAATAAGCTTGATAAGCGAAGTTTTGGTTGGCTTGTAACTTTATCATGAAGAAAAGTTGTACTCAAATCCTTAATTTGATCATGCATCTATCGAGCATCATGTTTACTATTCCATCATGTTAAAGCATATCAATTATCGAATAGTTTCCGTTAACGGAGAGTTAACGTTGTCGCACCAGATTCCAAGGACGAGCAGATTCAGGAATCGGGAGTTGATCCAGAGTTCGAGACCGTCTACCCCGAATACCAAGGCAAGCCCTGGATGCATTCAAACCCTATTCTATTTATAAAAGTTTTATCGCTTCAGCTATAATATGTTGCATTAAGTAATAGGAGTTGAGTGAAAACCCACCAATTGCATCACCTGTCTTATTTTCTTATTCCTTGTTACCTGCTTTGGAAGATAAGTAGTAACGCTTAGCCCTGCTTAATTAGTTAAGTGTTCAAAAGTAAAAGAATGAAAAAGATGAGCTTGGTTTTTCTAGTTGGAATCATGATGATAGTTAATAAATCGAGTCCAGACGGCTAACTTGCACTGGGAATGGAGTCCCTCTGTAGTGTTTTCGTCTGTTGATGCCCTAGGTCCCGTCCGTTGGTGAACTGGTGATATCGAGAAATTAGAAATCCACATGCATGAAGTGGTATTCAGTGGGCCAGAGTCCCCACGTTTATCATGGAGTGACATATAGTGGGCCAGAGTCCCCACATATGTCATAGTGTGTTTTACTGTGGGGTTTAAGTTCCCACGTATCTCGGTACACTGGGCCGAAGAGCTCATGTGTATCATGTGGTGATATATGGCTGCGGTTGTTATCCCGGTATATCGATTCATCTGGGGTGCATCGGAGTTAAAGTCTCCGGTATTCCATAGGTCCCAGCTGGGTATGAAAATAGATTCGAATCGTCGTTGCTTCTCGGAGAAGAAGACTCGATTGGTGTTCATCATCGTAGTAACAACTTGAACAATGAATAAGGTTTAATAATGAAGTTGGTTGATAATTGAAGCTAGATCTAAGCAAACTTTACTTTCTGTTAAGCTTTTCCGCAAAATTTCTCATCTCTCATAGGCCTTACCTTATTCCTCTAGCCTGCATTTCTTGTGTCTTCACCCCTCTTTTTCGTCGGGTCAGTCTTGTTGAGTACTTTTGTACTCAGGGTTTGTTGAACCCTTGTTGCAGGTGAGCCTCATGGGCAGGAGTGCTTTGCATCCTGCTGCATGACAGTCGTCGAGGAAAGTGATGACGAGTAAGATATTTAGCTCTTGGGCAGAGCTTATTGTTTGGTATTGTAATAAAGTTGTCTATGGCTACTCCACTGCTATTATGGTTTGTACAATTTAAACTTATGGTTGTAAATATTTGAAACTCAAAGATTTGTAAACTTATATTGTTGTAAGTCTTCCACTATTTTACTCTGATGTATATTATTTATATCAAACTATTGTAATACTGCAATGCCTCTTTATAACAATTGATCCTGCTCGGAGAATCGTGGATGATTCGGGATTTACCCGACAGACTTTTTAAGTCATATGGAACACAGTCATAGTTATTTGGAGTCTGTTTAGACAATAATCATGCGTGTGGGCCATATGATTTAGGAGGTTCTGCCATAATAAGTTTGGTGACATGGGATCTCCCTGTCTGAGTCCACGTTTGGTTTGGAAGTAGGGTCCAACATCATCATTGATTTTGATTCCCACACTTCCTCCGGTGACCATAGTTTCAACCCACCAACACCATTTGGGGGAGAAACCTTTCATTCGCAGTGTTTGTTGTAGGAAAGACCACTTCACCTTGTCGTATGCCTTTTCAAAGTCAATTTTGAAAATGACATCGTCTCTCTTTTTGGTATGAAGTTCATGGATGGTTTCGTGTAAGATAACAACCCCTTCCATTATGTTCCTACCTGGCATAATGGTAGTCTGCGTTGGCCTCACCACAGTTTTAGCTACCATGTTGAGCCTATTTGTGCCCACTTTAGTGAATATTTTAAAGCTCACATTAAGAACACATATTGGCCTATATTGCTGAATTTTTATGGCATTATTCACTTTTGGAATTAAAGTAATAATACCAAAATTCAGGCTGTAGAGATCCAGTGCCTCCCTATGCAGCTTAGCAAACAAGGGTAGAAGATCATCCTTGATAACTCCCCAAAAGACCTGATAGAATTTCACAGGAAAACCATCCGGGCCCGGAGCTTTATTATGCTCCATTTGAAAGACAGCCTCCCTCACTTCAGATTCTGTGAACGGACTGATAAGGATATCATTTTCCTTCGGTGATACCTGTGGGATATCCAGGTTTTGGTCTTCCCTAAGGGATATATCAAAATTTTCCGGTTGGCCAAAGAGATCTTTATAATAAGTCATAATGTGACTTTTGAGATGGTCATCACCGATCACAACACCTTGATCATTTTCAAGTTTATAGATATGTTGTTTGCGATGTTTCCCATTGGCTACTAGATGAAAGAGCCGAGTGTTAGCATCCCCTTCCAGGAGGGTTTTAACCTTGGCTCTCTCATACCATTTTAGTTCCTCCTCTCTCAGAAGGTTAACTAAATATTCTTTTAGATAATGTTTTAGATTAATCTCTTGATCAGATAAGGGAGAGACCTTAGCTTTCTTATCAAGATTCTCTAAAAGAGCTAGCAGAGTCTTTTTTCTTTTCGATATGACCCTGCAATGTGTTGCGCCCAGCCCCTTAGATATTGTCGGAGTCTACGGATCTTGAACTGCCAATGCTCAAGAGGGGTGGATCCAGAGCATAGAGATTGCCAAATATTTGCAACCATATCATAAAATCCATCTCGTATCAACCATCCCCTCTCAAATTTGAAAGGACGATCGTGGGTTTGGTGGGTTGAAGCACCTGTGTTAAGCACCAGGGGATTGTGGTCTGAGATATTCCTATCCCTAGGTTGAACAGTTGTCAATGGGAACATGATTTCCCATTCCGTGCTAACGAGAACTCTATCTAACTTTTCAAAGGTTCGATTATCCCCTGGCCCCGCCCATGTGTATTGGCGACCCGCCATTGTAATCTCCTTAAGATCCAGAGATTCAATGACAGCATTAAAAAGATTTGGCCATTTAGGGTCGAAGTCACCAGTACTCTTATCTTCTGGGCTTCGCATTATGTTGAAATCTCCTCCTATCATATATGGAAGGATTTCTTGGGAGCATATATTAGCGAGTTCTACTAAGAACGCACTCTTATTCTGGAGTTGTGCTGGTCCATAGACCGTATATAGCACAAATTTGAAGTCATTTGATTTGAGTCTTAGGGTGAATTTTAGATAAAAATCTCCCTCAGAAATTGCTCCAATGTCAAAAACATATAGGTCCACACCTAGCAGGATGCCCCTAGACCTGCCGTGGGGTGCCATGGTGTGCCAAAGAAAATCATGTCCCCCATAAAGATTTTTGAGGACATGATCCAGGAACGAATCCCGGCCTGTTTCGGAGAGAGCAATAAAATTAATTTGCTCTTCCTTAACTAATTCAGCCAGAAACCTATGCTTAGCCAAGTCTCCTAGACCTCTACTATTCTAGAAAACTCCCCTCATTTTATAATAACCTTTCAGGGGGTCTTTGGTTTCATGGGAAGTTTGCCATTAAAAGTATTCTTGGCATTATTATATTTTTTTCTTCCGACGGAGTGGAGAGAGATCTATGATTTGATCATTCTCCTCCTCCAGCAAATTCTCATTTAGATTTCCATAGGCGTGGTTGAGAATTGCATCAAGTTGGTCATTCTGCTCATCCTCATTCTCAAGATTGGAGAGTTTAGATTTAGCAAAACCTTTCTTTTTATTAGCACATAAAACTAACCTGTGTACCTCTAAGTTTTTGATTGTAACTACATCTGAGGTGCCTAGGTTGATGCCTAGGCGCAATCTCTCCCACTGCTAGGGTAGTAGTATCCATGGGTATGATCACCTGCTCTGCATAGGACGCAGTCAGCGTTGGTGAGGCCGGCGCGGCCAGCGGTAGAGACCCAACGTCCTCTGATCTGGCAGGGCGGAGATCCGTGCTAGCTTGGGGGGTAGGTGCCGGTGAAGGGCCCCCCGAGCCAGCTAGTGCTGCTGCGACAACTCCATGGCCTCCCACCGTGGTCATGGGAGGTACGGGTGGGCTGCCTGGGCGGCTCAGGGTCTCACCACCCAAGTTGTCGTCATGGTCCTCGGTAATGGCCAGCAGCGAGGGGTGGCTGGGGTTGGCGCCACAGCCACTGCCCTCGCCGTCGTACTGTGCGGCCGCTGGCAGCTCCTGAGGTGAAGGCAGATTGCCACCCCTCTGTGTAGTGGCGTCAGGTAGCAGGCATAGGGGTACAGTCGATGAAGCACCCCCTACGCCCACCCCCCCAATAGCCGCGTCCGTCGCGGTTGCTAGAGTAGAGAGCCCCTCGGCCAGCTGATCCACCACCAGGCTAGGATAGCCCTGCAATGAGGCACCCGAGGTCGATGTGGCTGCTCCAAGAAGGGGGGCGGTAGGCGATGTAGAGCCCCCCAACTCAGCATGGTCTGTCGACGTCGCCAGTGATGGCAAAAAAATAGAAGAACGGTTGATTTTGTTAGGTGAATCAACAAGCTTATTATAATCAGCCAGTTCTTCAAATGTCAGAGGAGAATATGTCTTCCTTGTATCCCTGTCTTCTGACTCTAGCATGACTCTAATACTGATCTCCTTTATGAGCTACGTGCATGCCAGATCCAGAGCCTCTTCCACCAAAGCTGCTTGCTTCTGAGGAGGCAAATTCTGAGGAGGTGCTGAAGATTTATCAGAAGCCTTTGTATTATTCTGGGGGTTTTGTGGATTATTAGCTTCCGCATCTTCCATCTCACGGTCACTCCCCTCCGGCTCCTTATCACTATCTCCCAACAGATCCTCATCCACTGGCTCAACAGGAACAGTCTATACAATTTCATCGGCCTTAAAGTACAGGCGGTAAATGCCAGCGCCAGCACAAACATCAGCAAACTCAGGGATCTTT
Organism: Bothriochloa decipiens; assembly: GCA_023333625.1. Taxonomy (NCBI): domain Eukaryota; kingdom Viridiplantae; phylum Streptophyta; class Magnoliopsida; order Poales; family Poaceae; genus Bothriochloa; species Bothriochloa decipiens. The sequence continues at coordinate 34,354,046 of CM041629.1, forward strand.
TTAACATCATAAACGGCCACCAGAATACGAACCTGACTAGTCGCCCGCAGGTGTATCATATCCACCTTTTGTGTGGCCCCAACAATGGTCCCTACTGCCCACAGTGGAAGAAAAGAACGAAGTACCCTGGGCACCTTAGTAACTGTCACCCATACTCGGTCGAGTATTTTTATGGGTTGGACATCATCCACATACTCAGCAAATGCGATAGTGCCATCCTTATTCTTTGTGGTAAAGGTACCAATTGCTATCATGCAATCAAGTTCTTCCTTGCTAGGGAACGGGACAACATAAGATTTCGCCCCCAGCTGCTGCACCTCTCAATCCCAACGAACAGGGATAATCCTCGCCAGTTCAGCCTGTAGGAACTGAGCAGAAACTTTTCCCGCTTCAACTGTGATGAGAGCTGTCGTTGATGGCTAAAAAGTGTCCACAATGTGATTATTCCTTGTAGCCTGTATTTGGAAGAACCCCATCCCATCCTCGGCGGCGCCGCAGAAAGCGACTGAAGGTTTAGGACCTCGCAGTAGTGGGCAAAGATTGGTGAAGTGCTCCTCTGTGCAGATAGAACATTCCTTATTCACTGATGGGTTACGCTTCCTCTTCTTGCCCTGCTCATGATCCCCCACCTTCCCTTGCTCGGTCGGGGCTTGGGGATCGACGGCAGCCTCTGTGTCGGTGCACGTGGCCTCGGAGGCCCCCCCGGTGTTGACCGAACCATCCCTGTTCGCAGGCCTGGGGGCCGTCCTAGGGCGGCCGCGGCCACGGCCATCAGCATCGCGACCGCCAGCCGGTGGTGGGCCACCGCGACCACCGTTCGGGTGCGGTCCTCCCCGGCCTCCACGTCGGCGATCCCGACCATGATCATGGCCACGATCACGGTCATCCTCGCGCCCACGACTCTGGTACTCGCGTCCTCGGCCATGGGCATCTTCAAGGCCACGACCACGGCGGCGATCAGAAAGAGCGCCGCGGCCAGGGGCGCCCCGAATCCCTCTCCTTCCCACTCCTCCACCCGCCATGAGCACCTCCTTGTACGACGGTTTCGGTGCGGCGGCGGCGACGAAAAGCGAAAGGTTCACCAGACGACGAGTTGGCCTCCGAATACACAGTACCGGTTGGGCTGGGCTGGGTACAAGTGCAGTCCGAGACGGTCCCGTTGCCTTGCGTACGTCGATCACCAGGGAAGACCGAACCGGTCCCGTGGCCTTGCGTATGTCGAGTGCTGAGGATGACCGAGCCAGTCCCGTGGGCTTGGTTCGGTCCACATGGATCGGTTGATCTAACCGGGTGGAGTCCAGTCCAACCCGACCAGTTCCAGGATTTTGAAATCCCGTCAAAGTAGGATCTCGGCGGCCGCAACCACCACGACGACCTGGACGCCGATCCCGGCCAGCGGCGCGGCGATCGCGATGCCGGCCTCCAGCCCTTAAAGCTCCTCGCTCCAGCTCCAGGAGGATGTAATCCCCGAATGTAGCCGCCGGTGTGATGCGTCGTGGCGGTAGAGGACCTTTCCATAGGTTCTTCCACGGAGCCCGGACGGCCTTTGGGCGAGGTGGTGTCGTAGCGGGGCGCGGTGGAGGCGATGTCGCAGCCGGGCGTTGCACGATCTCCTCGCGTTGGATGATCGGAGGGGGCGGTGCAGGCCGGGACGGAGTGGAGTTGATGACGCCTTGCGCAAGAGCTTCGACATCACCTAGGTCCTCGCACTCCGAATCGGAGCAAGGGTCCCAGAATTTGCCGGTGATGCCATGGTCGGGAAGATGAGGCTCCTTCGCCGTGATCTGTCGTAATGCTCTCCGAATCGTAGGCGCAATCGAGACGGACCTATCTGTGACGACAAGCTTCATTTCCCTCATCCTCCGCCAGAAATGCCTGAAGTGATACATGATGAAGCGTAAAACTTTTTTTAATCTTGAACTCTTGATACAAGCCAATAAAAACCGACCCCATCGAGAAGTTGACTTTGGATGTGTTGTGTTGCATGCGAACCGTATAAATTAGGTTCACATTCACATAGCAGAACAAGAAGAAAAGAAAGAAAATGATTGTAAAGGGAGTAATTAAATAGCGACCACCCCCCCCCCCCCCCCCCCCCCTCTCTTCTTTCAGGAAAGAAAAAAAAAGAGAATAATGCATCGTAGCATTTTTATTCCATCCAAAGATCGAAAAAGTCTTGGAGAGAGGAAGACGACTGGTGGTACGTGCTGGATGGCGCCGCCGGTGATGGTTGGCTGTCCAGTGGCTACTACACAGCGCAGGACGGCACGGCCTTGGGTGCGGCAGCTCTGACGAGTGAGAAAGTCGGCAGCGGCAGGCTGCTCGGCGGCGGCGCGAGCGCGTGCACGAGGTCCTCGACGAACCCCCTGGTGACCTGGCGCTCCAGGTCGTCCAGCGCCTCGTGCACGGCGAGCGCCGGCGGCAGCGGCGTGGCCCGCTCCAGCGGCTTCCTCCGCTGCGCCCTCGGAGGCTCTTCCCCCGTCCTCGGCGTCCGCGGCGGCTTCTTCCTCTTGTACTCTCCTGCTGCTGGTCCTGCCTTCCTCCTCGGCGCTGCCACCGGCGTTCCCTTAGCAGCAGCGGCGGCCGGCGCCGACGACGCGGCGTGCTTCTTCGCCATGGTCGCCGCTACCGCCGGCGGCAGCGGGTGGCGCCGAGGATGCAGCGGAGGGAGGGAGAGCGAAGAGTGCAGGTACGGCGCGTAGTGGAACGGAGGCAGCGGCGGCGAAACGTACGGGAACGAGCTGTAGATGCTGCGAGTGTCAGGCAGCAGCGCGCTCATGGCGAAGCTCCGCAAGTCGTCGCCGGCGGCCCACTGATGCCGGAACTCAAAGCCGCTGGCTGATCGGTCGATGAGGACATTGTCCATCTCAATACCAGAGAAGAAGAGTGGAGAAAGAAAGAGGCGAAGAGAGCAGAGGCAGCAGGCTGGGGTGCCCCAGGCCGCTTGCTTCCCGCTCCCTGCCGGGCAAGGGATCGGAAGGGCTATCTCCGAGGTGACGCCGCGATGGTTCTTATAACGGACACTCTGAGAGCCGGGGCTGCCGCGGTTGACTTGCTAGTCGACGGCTGGATTTTGTTATTAGCAAGTGCTTTGCGCATGACAATCTTTTAATCACACAGCTGATATTGTTTGTTGCCCCTCTAGGATCTTGCTAAATACCTTATTAATGATCCGTGACATCATGTCATCGTCTAAGCAAGATCTTGAGAATATACACAGACAGATACTTCGACGGCATGGAAACCTCTAGGGGCTTGCATGCAAACGCAATCAACTTGCACGGTTGGGTTAGGTAGAAAACAAGTCCACCGACCAGTACGACGTGCCAGCAACGGACGCAGCCGTTCATGATGACCACAACTGCAGCCATCCTACGACAGCGACGGGGCTACCTACCATGTCGTCACTGACCATGGGTCCAGTGTGTTCGTTGGCCCCACGTGTAATTGAATCAGGCAGCTGCGCGCCACAGGATCGACCGGTGGCTGTGGGTGTTACCGGCAGTGGCGGGAATCGTGCGGGCATGTGCGGCCGAGGCGACCAACCGCCAAACTGGCGCCGGCCGTCCGATGCGGATCTCGGGCGGTGGCGCTGACGCCGATCAGACCGCCCATCCTGCGTCGTCTGACTCGCCATCATCGGCTGTGCCTGCCTGTACGTGTCATAGCTTTGTTGGTCCCACCGCAGCATGTGCATATGAGCAATTTGTGCGTCACATCCCTTGTCTATGATTCTGACCACGACTTCGTTACTCTGTAAGAAAGCTCTTCGTCCTTAAATAAGTATCATTCTTGTTTTCTAAAAATAAATTTGATTAAATATATATTAAAATATTTTTAAATTTAGTTTTTTAATAAATTTGTTTAGATATACAAATATTATATGTATTTTTTATAAATTAAATTAAACTTAGGATATTAAAGCCTAAGACAACATCTATTTTGGGACGGAGAGAATACTGAAGAATAAATTTTGTTTTCTATAAAAGATTAGAAGTTGTCACTTCAGTCCCCCCGCGTCGCCTCCCACACGGGACGGCTCGGGCGGCACCAACCCTAACCGCCACCCCGCCGCCCCTCCCTCCATTCCCTTCCCTCGCTGCCACTGGAGGGGGCCGCCGGGAGGCCTGTGCGGGCTCCCTAGGAAGGCGGCGCGTGGGGCTCTTCCCAGCGGGTCTCACGCGCGCCTCCATGCGGGAAGGGCGCGACGGACGCTGTGATGGTGGTGGCCGGCAACGGTGGTTCCCTGGCCGATGGGGAGCGGATCCGCGGCCTCATCTTCCTGATCCGGCGAAGCCAAGGGCGGATCCGGTGAGCGCCGGTCCTTGAGGCAGTCCTGGTGGTTGCTCGCGGGTGGCCGACGTTTGTTCGTCGTCCTCCGGCAGTGACCCCCCTCCCCCTGGTGTTGCCTGGCCGCTGCTAGCTGCTGTGGGGTGGGGGGTGCTTCGTGGTGGAGGAGCGGCTCTTCGGCGGCGCCGTGGTGGCGTGGCCGGCTATGGTTTTTGGCAGGTCTGCGGTGTCGTGGCGGTGCTGCTGGCTATGCCGGGCGTGGTGGTGGCTGCTCCTCTCCGGTGGGGATCGCCGGCAGGGCGTCGCGAGGCTGCTGCCCTTTTGGGTGTGGGGGCGGCGGAGGGGTTCCCTCCCCCTCTGCTCGCTCCCCTCCTCCTCTTAATGGTAGCCATTTCATGGCGGTGGTTGGGGTTGTGCTGGTGTTGGGGGCGGTCTTTGTCTATGCCGTCCCCCATGCCCGGACTGCCATCGTGGGGCGGTCGTTATGAAGACGAAGGCCATGGCATCCACGAGGGTGCTAGTCTGGGGTTCTGGCCTAGATTCGACACCTTCAGGGAGTGGCGGTGCCTACGACAGGAGCTCGGCCGTTAGTGGTGGCCGGCGACGACTACGGCTATGGCGGGCGGTTGGTGGACATACACGGTGGCGGGAGGCTGGTGTTTGGCAGGTGGTCTGGCGGGGTGATGGCGCAGCATTGCGGCTGCTCGCGTGGCCGGCGCGTTGACCCCGGTGAGGCTTCTTCTGGATGGCCGACAGCGATGTCTTGGTGGCTGGCGGGGACCCGACATCTTGACCGACATCTGTGCTGGGGTTTCTTTGGGCGAAAGCCTGGCGACGGTGACACTTGTGGGTGCCATTCCCCTGTTGAGGGCATCGTGTCCCCAGCACATTCCATGGTTGAGAACCTTGTCCTGCTGTGGACGGATGATGGCGGCGCTTGGGCATCGTAACCTTCTTGAAGGCATCGTTGTGAAACTCGACTCGGTTAGGATGTCTCGGGAAGTGCTAGTTCGTCGTTTCTGCCGTTGTGTTCGTGGTTGGTGCCTGTGGTGGAGTAGGCATAGCTTGTTTTTAGTTGCTTTGTGTTTTAGTTGTTTTTGCTAGTCTTTAGTTGCTTGCTGCCTCAGTAGTGGAGCTACTAGTGGTTTAAAGTGGAGGCTCGTGTCGATGACCTAATCCGACCGAGTTTTGTTGAGGCTTGTGTCGATGTCCCAATCTGACCAAGCAAGTAGTTGAGTGGGCGTTAGTTGTGGCGTGAGTTGAATTGACGTGGTACCTAGGTGTGCAGATGGAGTAGGGTTCCCTCCATAATTGTATGGTTTTTCTAGCCCGATTTCCATTCAAAAAAACTGGGCTGACACTTGCTTTTTCTTTTTTTTATCTAATAGAAATCATGGCAAAACTTTTGCCGTACTTTCAAAAAAATTCTGTTTTCTATCACTGACTAGCTACAGTAATAAAGTGATGATACATGATCATCATAGAAGGTGGGTCCCGGACCATTTCTACGAGGAAGGTTGTCTTTGATACAACGATAATATCTCTTCTGTCACTAATTTGTAACAACTAAATTCGTCACAGCATATTGAATAGAATAGTGCGACGTGTAAGGTTAGAGGCATCCACTGCTTTGACTTTGTAGGTTTTCAATTGTTTTGATGATTGATTGCTTGATTATCATGATAGTTATTTCTCCAACTAGAAGCTGTTTTGAATTGGATCTTGAGGAAGGCATTCACGTTGCGATGAGTCCATCTTCCAAAAGGTTGCCCGTCATATATAGTTCCTAAAAAATTACATGGTTGTTTTGATGATTGTTAGTATGGGATACTATGGTTCTTACATGGAGTAGAGTAGAGTTTGTTTTTTCCTATATGACTACCAATTTCAGTTTTGATGAGCCAAACCATGTGACACCTACCAACCTGTTCTTTGGAGCTACAATTGTTGTTCATGATTAATGCTCAAATTTTGTTTTTGTGTAATTAGTCTCTCCATTTCTTTGTGGGATGAAGTAGAATAATTGTTCTTCAATAGGGACTACTACTAATTTCAATTTTGATGAGCACGTCAAAGTGACACCTAATTGTTGTTCATGATTAAGTTTTCAATTTTTATTTGGCATGAAGTAGAATAATTGTTCTCTAAGAGGAGACTTACAATTTCGATTTTGACAAGCACATCCATCTAACAACAAGTAACCCAATATTTTAAGCTACAATTATTGTTCATCAAGGCTCCAATTTTTATTTTCCTATATTTATTTTCTCCATCTTTATGTGGCATGAAGTAGAATAATTCTTTTGTGCATAGACAGATCAAGGTTGGATGTACAGTCTGGCATCTGTGGACATGTGATACTTGATGGGTGTCGGCAGCCTTGTTTGCTTGACTTATCAGCTCAACTTATCAGCAATGATATAATGTTTCTCTTTCACAACAAAATAACATCAGCCGACTTATGATCCGCATAAACCATCAGTCGAATTAAGGAAATTTGTTAACGTGGAGCAAATATGATGTCACTTGATTACCAGAGGGTTTGTGGAAAACTACATGACATATAGTAAGCATGGGGAGGTTGGCAAGAATGTTCTGCAACAAACCTTTGATGATGTGATCATGCCTGACGTAGCCCGCCTCTCGCAAGGCTATTACTAACGAGGAAACGATTTCAACAAGCAACATTTGCCTACTAATGATGATGTGTTTTGGAATACATTAGCTAATGACATCGAGGATGACGATGGCCATTCTCAGTTGCTACAAGATGTAGAGGGAGGATTTGTTAGTGCTAGATAGAGAAGGGATCTTTCTTAGAACAAGCACCTACTTACAATCTAGTAACATACAATTTTTTAATAACATAGCATATTCTAATGTCACTGCCTTTCACACTTTATAATGTCACACAGTGTCAAGGAAAATAGGGAGGGGGATAGGCTAAACTAGTCTGAGGTTGATTATATGCAGAGCAGGGGCGGATATGGGCCTAGGGCCACTAGGGCCGTGGCCGTAGGCGTGGCCCAGAAAAGCCCTTTACCCCCCTGAGGTGTGGCCCAATGTTTCTTTGATATAGTCTGTGATTCCCAACCGACCAGCCCAGCAAGGCAAAAGGCCCAAGGTAGTAGCATTAGCGCCTATTCACCAGGCTCACGCCGTCACGCGTGCGCGAGTCGTGGGTCTTGGGCAGCCAGCTGTGTGCCATATCAAAGCAGGGCCGGCGGACGGCGTCGTGCTCTGTTGGGGCCTTCAAGTTGGCAAAAACTAGAGCTGAAAATGGTCGAAAACGATCGGCAGGAGGTCAAATCATTTTCAGTTTCATATTATTTTCTCGAAAACGAAAACAATACGGTATTGTCGAAAGCAACAACGGTATCAATATTCCGATAAATATGGAAATGAATTTATTCGGTCAAAAATGCATTGATAACGATCGAAAATCATGAAAGCGATATCTACATACAAAAAACACACCAATCTGCACAACGTGACATCACAGACTTAATTAGTATGGTAGTGACTGGAATACTTAGGTCTCAAGCACAAAAATAACACAAGCGTAGTCACAAGCTCACAAACTCAAAAGTACCAGTACAGTAGTGATTGAAAATGATTGACTGGTAGTAGCTCAAGCCTGGATCCTATAGCTGAACCTCCGGCATGTGAACAGAGTACACGAGTAGGCCTACTCACAAGAGGGTGAAGACGTGAGACCTAGTTGGGGCGCCCCCAGCAGGCTTGGGCGCTTGGCCCATGGGCCTGGGGTGCTCAGCGAATATGGGAGGGGTAGGGCCATCATCCATAATCCTGGCTCCTAGGCTTACTCTCTCGGTAAATCTCGACGGTAATTACCGGCCAAAATTCGGTAGTTTTCGAAAACGATCGGAACAGAGGTGAATCGTTTTTGTTTTAATTATCGGATTCTTTTACCGTTCTCATTTCTGTTTTATCGGTTACCGTAGCCGTTTCCGTTTAGGAGGAAAACTCAAAAATTCTTGAAAACAATTGCCGGTAACCGAGAATTACCGTTTTCATTTTCAGCCCTTGCCAAAACAGCACGAGCACACGGCAACAGAGACCATAGAGTAGAGAGGCAAGCAGGCAGCACTCCAACAGTAGCAACTCCAAAGTAAATTCCTCATCCACAACCCCAAATCCCATGCACCATTTCGATCCAGGGATCCTCAACACACTTGCCATTTTCCAATTCGATGAATGAATTAATGATAGTGTGTCTCTGGATTTTTGGAGAGTTGTAGAATTACACAATGAATGAGGACTAAGACATGGAATATATATTTTTCTTATACTCCTAACCAATTATAATATAATGAAACAAATTGCCCTTAAAAATATCATGAAACAAACATTCTGTACAAGCACAATCAAAACTAGTGGAACTAGCTAGTAACGCAAATGGCTTAGATAGCGGCCCTAGACGTGAAAATTGACGAGTCCGCCACTGATGCAGAGGGAAGCCCTAGAATAGCTGATAGCCAACAACGGATGTGGGTTCCAAATGACGTGGGCATTATACTAGGACGTCGTCGTGAGCACACGCTAAGGAAATAAATTGGTGTGTCTCTATAAGCTTCCTGTTTCATGGATATCAGTCAATTCAACAATCACATTACTGTTTTGTCAAACACGTGCATTTTGATATCATCTTGCTTGATCGACAGCACTGAGAAACTGAAACACTGAAAGCTGTTAGACTCCTAGACTAGAGGAGGTGTTGAGTAATGTTGGATCCTTTTCCTTGTACAGGCTAAGAATAGAAAAGATTATGATAAATTCGACATACTACAGTAATATATATTTCTTGTAAGTTATACATTATAACATAAATCTTGATGGATTTATGATGTATTTGAGTCTAGTAACCACAGGAAGTAAAAATTATCCCACAAACATAATAAAATAAATTAATAAATAACAATATAGGAAAAAACAGATCACTTCAACCAACAAGCCAGCAGTGATCATAGGTATATCACTTCTGGCCTAATTACTAAGCCGACAATGTTGCTCAAACCAAAGCTGGGGATACGAAGTGGCAAGTGAAGTTTGTTACAGGTAAGACACATCCAGCTTTCCTTTTGCCAATTCAAATTTCTAGCGGTGGGGTTTGAACCTGCAGTCACTACAAGAAATCCTTCTTTCTATGATAAAATTCCTCATGATGATGCAAATTGTCATATAATATACCATAATATGACCAAAATATTTGTAGCATCAAGGCTGCCGGTGAGTTTGGACATCTCCATTTTACATGCAATTCAATAAAATCCATATAGCATTGACATACAACAAACAAAAATTTACCCACAATTCAATATACAAATATTAAATCTATAGGGAAATATTAAAGAGCAAAGTGTTTCTTCTGTCACACTTTTTACACTAAAATTGTCCTTGCGCCCTCCGTGTCCTGTATGTGACCTAGACTCATGACACTACTCATAATAAGTTAGAACAACTCGCGCCTGGTGATGATATGTAGTCCGATACTAAGATGTATTAGGTTCTATGCAATGCATGGATACATTTGCCAATAACATAAAACGATTGGCGGCTCTTCTAGATTAGCAAGAGAAAAACCTTGCATAGTAATAGAATCTCAACACAAGCCTATACCAGTTTCTTGTCCTACCAGTCAACAGGCAAGTTTGAACAAGAGATCCAAAATGCTCCCTTCATAGGGATGTACGTGGATTCAGATCAGATGGAGACTCTGCAGACCAGAAACATGTGCATAATATATATTACATATTCACATGCATAAACAATAGGCAATAAACATCACACAATTTCATGACTAGCTCTGACGACCCGAAACCGGCCAACTGCCATCCCTGTCCCACTTGGCCTCATCTGCTGTGTACAGTCCCATTCTTGGGATCTTTGACCACTAACTGCAGTTGACATTTTGGAGAATGTGGGCACATGTGCAGAACCCCCGGCCCCGCCTACCCGCCCAAAAAAAGTTTGTACAATTTGCCTTGACAATTTTCAAACTGTTGATCAAATTTTGATAAAATTTGTACCCTTTGGGCTCCCCAGTAGAGGAAATTTCGCATTTTTGACTCCAACTTTATTTATCATGTCTTCGGCAACCATGGATACACGACAATAATTTGGACCAGGAGGCGAATTGGATTGCATAACATGACATATAACAATTAAAATGGGATGTGAGTGCTAATCTATGAGAGGTGGACGTTGTTTGGCGCTCCCAAAGAAAGGTATCCACAGTCACAACTTACGTCCTCCTAATTTTATGGAAATTAAAATTCAGAAGAAAAAAGAAGCAACTGATCTTCCAACATCTCGACTGTTTTAGTCTGGTACTGGTTTTTTCCTACTTACTTAGGGGCTGTTTTTCAAACTCTTCTTGCTTCAAAGAAATTGGCGTAGCTTCTTGTGTGCCCGTGCGTGTTAAAAAACACACACACACGCAATGAGTAGTGTTAGAAGGGAGGAGGAAAGGACGATGATAAATAGAGAAGGAACTGCAAACAGATCCAAGATGGTTAAGTGAAAAAATTGGATTGCTAAGTAGTTTATAATATAAATGTAAAGAAATAAATTTTGAATTACAGAGGAGTACGTAGTAAGCCTAAGCTTACCAATTTACACACCTCGGAAACAAAATAGTTGTATATATATACTATATTACATGATTTTCTTGTGGGCTATGAGACCCTATATGGCTATATATATATATATAGTAAACACGTACAAACCCATTCTAATGGGTAGTATAGGTGACTGAAGCCAACTGAGATTCCATCTTCAGCTTCCAATACTATTGCTTTGATGAGATTCAATTGAAGATACTGCTGCTGCTGCCTGAAGACTTGTTACATAAGAGATTAATTGTTGCATGCTGCTTTGACGAACGCTTAAACAAGTAGAATTGTTACCAAAGAGATTAACCATCCAATTTTGATAGTGTTTGGAGCAGAACAGTAAAGGAAAAAAATTCATAGAAAATTTTACATGACGCGAGGACATGAACTTGATTCGATTACATACTTATTCGCTAAATTAAGCTAGCGGCTAGCAACGAGAAGAAAATCAAAATAGATCGACTAGAGCTATAGCTAGTGTATGTATCTTGTGTATCTTCTGAGGAAGTCGTCAATCATGATCTTGTACGCCCTCTCACTGGGGTGGTAGCTGTCCCAGAACACGTACTTAGAGGGGTCCGGGCAGGTACGGCTGCCGACGTTGCACAGCGGGCCCACGGCCAGTCCGATGTAGCCGCAGCAGGCGTCCTTGCCGTCCTTGAAACCGAGGGCCTGGTAGCGCTGGACCACGTCGGCGAGGATGGAGTAGAGGTCGACGTAGAAGATGTTGACGCCGCGGTACCTGCCGGACAGCTTGGCCACCTCCAGGCTCAGCTTCCGGTTGAACAAGAGCGCCAGCTGGTTGCGGTCCGTGGCGCACTGCGTCCGGACCCCGCCGGCCATGCGCCGCTGCGAGGGCACGCAACCCACCGGCGGCGCCCCGGTCAGCGCGATCTGCCGTGCGCCCTGGGCGATCAGCGCCTGCATGCCATGAATGCATTATGCATGTGTGTGATGATATACTATATGTGTGTGTGTGTGTGTGAGAGACATCCGTATGATTAATCGCATTTATATATAGGTTACTAGCAGGGGGTCAGCTGGGATCCGACCTCGACCAAGCCGATTGCCCTCCGGGCCATCATTTCGGCGTACTCCGGCGAGGTCATACTGTCGGCTAAAGTGAAGTGCTCCACGATGTCGTTGCTGCCAGAGCAGATCACGAAGAGGGCTCTGTCGGGGATAGTCCCCACCTTCGCTTTGTACTCGACGAACAGCTGCAGCTGCCGCTCGATCGTCATGGTGGACTGCATGCATGCAAACAACATATATAGCACGAGTCACGACCACTTAATATAGTATATTGCAATTTGCAAATTAAACAAACACGGATATCACATATATATCAGCATCGATCACGATCGAGGTCTGATAGCTATCTTACCGACGTCTTGCATGTGGCATTGTTGTAGCCGCTTCCCGCCGATGCGAAGGTGACGCCGGTCTTGAGGTCCTCCAGGGTGAGGCTCTTGTTCAGGTATGGCGGGAGCGTCTCTTTCAACCCAAGCGCTGACGCTGAAGATAGAAATACAGAGCCATGCATGAATGTCAGGAGTTCATTACCATGCATGACCCGTCATGAGAATTAAAAGATTTAATTGGTGGCAAAAAGCAAAAAATACACGGTACCTAGAAAGTCCACGGTGATCTTGCCGTCGGAGAACCTGCCGGTGGCCTTGTGACCAGGGTACTTCCTGCCGTACGGTGGGAAGTTGGCCTTCATAACGGTCGTTAGGTAGTTATTGTTGCCAGTGTCCACTATTGAATCTCCGAACGCAATCAGTGCTGGCACTTTGGGCCCACCCATAGGTGGTTGCGGAGGAGGAGGGGCTGCATCTTGAGGAGGAGGTGGAAGAGGAGTTGGAAGGGGTGCCCCATAACGTGGAGGAGGACTACGAGGAGACGGAAGTGGTGCCCCTAACCGTGGTGGACTTGAAGGTGGAGCGCCCTTTCGAGGTGGTCGAAGAATTGGAGTGCGAGGCGGCTGAGGAAGAGGAGATGGAAGTGGTACGCCTAACCGTGGTGGAGGAATTGGAGTGGAAGGCGGTGTGTCCTCTTGAGGGGGTGGAATGGGTGCCTTAACACATGGTGTAGGAGGTGGAGTGGCCTTCCGACGGGGAGGAAGTACAGGTGGCTTAAAATATGGTGCGGGAGGTGGAGTGCCCTTGTGATGGGGAGGAAGTATAGGTGGCTTAAAATGTGGTGTTGAAGGTGGAGTGCCCTTGTGACGGGGAGAGAGTACAGGTGGCTTAAAATGTGGTTTTGGAGGTGGAGTGCCTTTCCGGCGGGGAGGACGTCTAGGAGCATGAGCCGGAGGAAAAGGGGATGGGAGGGAGGCACCTAATCGTGGTGTAGGAAGTGGGGCACTAGAAGGTGGAGCACTATTCCGAGGGGAAGGAAATGCAGGACCGCGAGGGGAAGGAAGAGGAGGAGTTGGAAGGGGTACCCCCAACCGTGGTGCAGGAGGTGGAGAGCCCTTCCTAGTGGGAGGACTAACAGGAGATGAAATAGGACCCCTAATCTGTGGTGCAAGAGGTGGAGACCGCTTTCGACGATGAGGTGGTACAGGAGCACCAGTTGGAGGAAGTGGAGAGGATGGGAGGGGTGCCCCTAACCGTGGTGCTTGAAGTGGAGGAGTAGAAGGTGAAACGGCCTTTTTAGGGGGAGGCAGTAATGGAGCAGGAGTTAGAGGAAGAGGAGGGGACGGGAGGGGTGCGCCTAACCGTGGTGATGATAGTGGGGGAGTAGAAGGTTGAACACCCTTCCTAGGGGGAGGAAGAATAGGACCGTAGGAGGGAGCCCCCAACCGAGGAGTAGGAGGAACAGGGGTAGGAAGGGGTGCTCCCAACTGTGGGGGGCGAACAAGAGGTGTAGGAGATGGAGCACCTACCTTAGGAGAAGGAAGAATAGGCGTTCGAGAGGGTGCTCCTAGCCGTGGAGGATCACGAGCTAGAGAAGGAGCCCCCAACCATGGTCGAGGAGTCGGAGAGGGTGCACGTAGCCGTAAAAGAGGTAGAGAGGTGGGAGGTAGAGCTATGATAGCATCGGTTGTGATAATGTCGCGAGTGAGGATGAGCAATACAATGATCAAGATGTGGTTTAGCAATGAAAGGGCAGGGCACTCCATGCTTTTGGAAAGATAAGTTAGGCATGTGGTGTGTAATGTTGAGCACACACTACTATGAATATATAGTGTTGGTCACCTCATATTCACCAAGTGACTTCGTCGTCTAAATGATGGTCCTTCCCATACATGCAAAGCCAAACAGGAGACTCAGATCCATGTCCGTAGAAATCTCACAATTGGACAGTGGTACGAGACATTCGGTCTTCACCATAGGTTGAGCCCAATGCTAGGTGCCGATATATACTCTAGTTGTCTTAAAATAAATGTACTATATGTTGAACGGTGTAATCTAAAAAAGGAACATTAGTTTCTAGCATCTTAAAATATAATATTTTTTGTATATGAACCAATTAAATCGATCGTGTGGACAGTAAGGTGTTTCCAACGAACATGTAACAGTAATTTTTTAACTATATTAGTGGACATTACATGCGACATATATATATAGATGGAACTTACTCAGTGACACCATGTGAAGAAGGATGAGTACATATTATATATATTAAAAAATGTCAAATCATATAAAAAAAAGTGCATGGGCTGTACGTATCGGTCTAGTGCATTCAAGCATAAAAAGTGTTCGACTAAACATTCATTTGTGGTACCCATGTTTCTATATGAATGAAAAATTATGTTAAAAAGACTCATTGAATAACTCATGAACACATTTAGAAGCAGCAATATAATCCTAAGTAAACTCAACGATGGATTTCTTAAGAAATTCAACATATTCAAGATAATGGTAGAATGTACAACTTCATCCCCCATAGGAACCAGGACCACTTACAAAATTTAGCAGTCCCAAAAGCCAAACGAAAACTAAGTTGGTAATCCTAAAGATATAAGGTCACTCATCAGAGGCAAATCAAAAAGCGTTCATCTACTTGGGTGAAAGCCGTCAGCAAGGTTTTTCTGTAGCATCTTTGAGGTGACAGGACTGATCGATCCACAACTTTCACTATTTCCCAGTAGCGATCCACCACTATCGCGAAGGCTCTAGTTGGTGATAAGCACTGCACCTTATCTGCACTGCATCTAGCGGGATGACTACACAAACGATAGCGGAAAAAAATTCTGGTGCCGCTGGATATGCTACTCTAGCCACCCATCATTTATTCTATGTGATTAAAATCATGATCAATATCGTGTTCATTAACTAGTTTACAATTAGGCCATACACATTTCTATGCTACAAATATGTTGTTAATCATTTTCCAGATATCTGAATTTAACTAAATTTCTAACAAAAATTGCCCACATCTGTTAATATCCTCGAGGTTCAACATCCACCAACAGGCAGCAGCCCACTATAAGCCCATCCAGAGACAAAACCCTAGTTCTCTTGTTCCTCTCTTCAATTCACTAGACCCCTCATGGATCTCTCACTAGGTTTCCATGAACTCCACCGTCCCCATCCCTGCTCTCCCAAATCCGCTCCCCACCCCCTTCGTCTCCATCTTGGCCAGAAGATCAAAACCTCACCAATTGGATCCACTACTTGATGGATACCCTTTTCCCATGGCTTGATCCATGATGCGGTGGTGCCCGTACCTCTCCCACACAACCAACAACTAGCTCGAATCTCAAGTGGCGCGTGTGGAGGTAGTATAGAGTGTATTAACGGCAGCCGTCTCCTGCCTGGATCTTCGAGTGACTGCTTTGACTGAGATCCGCGAGCGGCAGCCACACCTTCATTTGAGAGCCAGGGATTTCCACCGCATGTGTAGTTTGTAGTTAATAGTAGTGATGGGTTTAAAAAAATAGTAGTGATGATTAAATAGAGGCGGGCTAGTTGCCTAGCTCTGGTAATTATTTTTGGACCATGAAAATACTTATTGCGGTAATGGCAGTTGAAAAATACTTAATTTGACACAGTGTCCATGTAAGATTGTTTGAGTTATATTTTCTTTTCCCTTATTTGTTCATTTTGTTCATACTTCTATTTTTAGACTAGATGTTGTTCATACTTTTAATTCTAGACTAGATGTTGATATGGACTGTGAAATATTTAACTCACCACTTATTCATTAGTGAAAAACGTGGTTTGTATATTCAAGCCTAGACTAGTACATTTTCTTAATTGTTGTACATTATTCTCGGTAAGAATGTGAATTAGTACATTATCTTGTGTATAAGCACTGCGAATTATTTACCTAAGCAACAAATCAATTTCTCAAGTACGTGGGTAAAAAGCCTGGCAATTCACAATTTTGGACAAGTCTAATGAATGTCAAAAATCAATTTCTAAGTTTTGGAAATTTTAGATTTCAAGTTGTAAACAAGTTAGATTCAATATACAAATTTATATAATATAGTGATGAGGAAAAATGCTAGTTTTGTGTTGATATCATGAAATTTGTACCTTTAAAATTTTTGTTTCAAATATCTTTAGTAGGTTAAAACTTTGATTCTTGACATATTTTGGTTTTACAGTTTGTAAAAATAATGTAGATCGTAATGATGAACCGAAAACGTTCATTTTCACCTTTTTTAGAAAGGATGATTTTCAGTAGCATCAATGCATAATGCTATATATGTTGAATCTAGATTTTCATTTGGCTTTTGTATAAGGGGGTCACGCTTAGCAAAAATAACTTAGTTAAGAGAAATTAGCATGAAATGAGAAGTGTTATTTTGTAATAACCTTGAGCCAATACAACATTTATTGTGTTTTTTGCTGAGTTCATTTGGCAAGTGGTATTGATATGATTAACTTTTTATCTTGGACCTATATGCACGACAACACTAGGAACTGCTAAAAAAATTAACAAAATGTGGGTGATTCTGATTCATGAGGCACACTATTTAATTTAACGAATATATATAGGACTGGTCTCACTACTCGCTCGTCTCCAAGTGATTCCATCGAAACGATTGGCACATAGATGG
Source organism: Bothriochloa decipiens (assembly GCA_023333625.1). Lineage (NCBI taxonomy): Eukaryota > Viridiplantae > Streptophyta > Magnoliopsida > Poales > Poaceae > Bothriochloa > Bothriochloa decipiens. Next base: position 34,370,987 of record CM041629.1, read on the forward strand.
GTGGCTACTAACCAAAGTGCATTTATTAAACGTAGATATATTTTAGAAAGTGTGGTAGTGGCACATGAGCTAGTTTACAGTCTACATAAAAACAAGAGATAAAAGAGTGATTTTAAAACTAGATTATGAAAAAGCATATGACAAAGTGAGATGGAATTTCTTATCTGAAGTTCTTGAATAATCCTAAGGGGTTTTTTTTCTAGTAATGGTTTTTTGGATCAAGCAAATTGTAACCAGGGAAGGGGCTTGTGCATGGAGATCCTTTGTCCCCCTTGCTTTTCAATCAAGTTGGTGATGCTTTCTCTACAATGCTATAGACAGAGCGGCTAGTAGTGGACACATCCATGGGGTACTCCAAGGTTTTAGGAAAGGGAGAGGGGTTATCCCTCTCCAGTATGCATGCAGATGACACTATTCAAATAAGAAATTCCAACTCACAAAGATACACTGTGAGGATGCAAAGATTGTGGTTCCAAAAGCTAATAGTCATAGAGGAGAGGCTACAAGCTGTTAGAAGAAGTACAACCTTTTAGTACTAGCTAAAGCCCAGAGGCGGTACAAACATATGCCATGAAGGGTCGTAGGAGGTGGCATGGTTAACTAAACTATAGAACGAACGAACTCCCATGTTAAAGTTTAGACAACCTGGAGATTGACATACATTGTGGTGATGTGCATGAGCCCGTGCGGTAGGGGTCTCTCAACGTAACAAAAAAGAAGCTAACTTGGAGCATATTGTGGTATGGTGACTCAGATCCTAATTGGACTAGGATTCAATAGAGGTGTTCTTTTATATTAGAACTTGATTGTAGTATCCTAGTAGAAGTAGGACTCCATGTACGAGGGCCACCTTGGAGAGAACCATATATATCGCGGTAATACTATTGTTAGTACGTCCGAACCTTAGGACGGTCATGGCGGGCCTTCCGTGGGCCGACGCACCACACCAGTCAGACGGTTGAGTCCGGAGCCGACTCGCATACACCCACGTAACCGGACCGTGCCAAGTCAAGCGTCGCGGAGGGGGAGGGGGGCCTTGGATGCTCCGTCTGGCACAGGGAAAAGGACATGGGGTCGCTGTAGCTGTCCTCATTTCTCCCCATTTCCTCCTCCGTCATCTCTCCTCCTCTCGATTTCCTCAGTGTGTCGTCGGTGCGTCGCCGTCGCGCGCGCCGCCTCCTCCCCTGCTTCGGCCGCTTTCCCTGCTTGATTCATGCCTCCTCTCCTGCCTCGTGCCTTCCATGCTCTATAGAGCCCAGCGATGGCGGCGCCCGCGAATTCGCGAGAACCGGCTTTGCGGCAGCCTCGCATCCGCCGGCCTTCTGAGGGCAGTCGCGGCGGCGCCGGCGCGCGGATCAAGCGCGTGACGATAGTGGATCTGGCCTGGCCCAGGTAGGCATGCTCCTCTCTCCACTTTACTCCTTCCCCTCTCTGCCGTCTCCTCCATCTCCGCTGATGAGATAGGCATTTCGGCGAGCTCCTTCTTTTTCTTCTCCAACTCTGGTTGGTTTGTTTTGTTCCAGTGGTTGTTTCGATTGCATTCCTCTTATTGTTTCGGTACTTGTTCATGCGATGTTTCTTGTGGTTCCCCCACATGTTGTAGGTGTTACATTTTGGTTCAATTGTTTGGTGCAGCAACTATTAGGTGTTGTTTGCAGTAGGTTAGGGTTCTAGGCTTTGAGTTTTTTGTTTCAAAATTTATGTCCATGTTGTTTCATTTTTTTTAAAAAATGTTTCAGTTCATTGTTTCTTCTTTGTTTCAGAAGATTTCCCCCCTTTTCCTTGTTTCAGATGGTTCCGTGTCCTTTTTTGTTTTATTATTTTTTGTTTTGTTTTTGTATCCAAATGTTAGTGCATTTTGTTTCAATTTGTGTCTATTGTTTGTTTCAGATTGTTAGAAATGTTTGTTGCAGTTTGTTTCTTTACTGTTTGTTTGCATTTTGGATTCAATTTTTTATTCCAGTTTGTTTGTCAACTGCAATTTTGTTTTGTTTCAACGTTAGGGTTAGACATGTTGCATTTCATCTCTTGTTTCAGTATTTCTTTTTTCTAACTTTTTTGTTTCATTTTGTGTTTTTGGTTTGTTTCAGGTGAACGGACATTGATGTTTGCTGCGTTTTTTGAGGGTGGCAGATCTGTTAGAGTGGGGCGCGGCGAGCAGGGGGGACCGGGGCGTGCATACTGCGGGGCGGAGGGGCGCGTGCATACTGCTGGAGGTGCGAAGTGGCGGCGTGCATGCTGCGGGGGGTGGGGGTGGAGGGGGCTGTACATGCATGTGGGAGGCGGTGGTTGAACGGGAGCGGGAGGTGGGCCGGGCCGCTGCTAACGCTGCCGTCCTATAGGACGTCCGAGCGCTAGCAGCTCCCACTTTATATAAACAATTAGTACAAAGCCGTAGGCATCAAACAAGTCAACACATGAGTTTTATCCAGAGCTTATAATTAAGAAGAAATAGGGAGCGCCCAAAAGGATTAGGCTAGAAAGTTCTATTACATTAGACTGTTCCATTGGGCTAGGTCTTAGAGGGTCAAGTAGGTTTACAAGAGAGCGACAATCACTTATACTCTTATAGAGTTTGCTTATACATATAATTGGTGGTCTACTCTCCTCAAATCTTAATCCCTTGTCGCGGTTGCTTGAACATTGTCATCTAAGATTTCCTCTGAGTCGTTTATTTTGTTCTTGATATATATCGTTCAAACTTGTGTGATAATCACAATATCTTTTCAAATATCCTAGAGCTATTGCACATAAGTAGGGGTATATCATATTATATTAACAATTATAACATACACCTTACAACATCAAGATTTATGAGTTCAATATGCATGCTTGGGGCAAAAACTCTTAGGAAAAAAGTCTAATGAGAGCCAAGCTAGCTAGAGGGTGAATTGAGAAATAAATGCATGAAAGTGGAGAATAGAATGTACAATTGGTACACATGTCCTTTTTCCCAGGAAAAGGCCAATGAGAGCCAAATATGTCCTAAGCTTCTGATTTCTAGGGTGGTCCCCCCATGAAACCTTTTATACATAACCCTTCTTTTATATAACTTGTTGGATGCACCTCACATTCGATGCTTTAACTGTTGGCATGGAGCAGATACATGTATCAGATAGATAAAATTAACAATTTTGTTCAATCTCAGTCAATCCATCACAATCCACATCAAACCCCTGACAAGGCCTGAAAGGATACAGATTCATCCTTTTGTACACTGATGTTTCTTTTCCCCTTTATAAACTACTATAGGAAATTATTTGAAGTATATGGGCAATCTAGAACTTCAGCAAGAATGTGCGTATCTCCATGGGTCCGAGATCAACGACAAGAGCTTGACTGTCAACTGGACTACCTTTCAATGGGATGGGATCACTTTTATTGTTCTCGATTACTCTCCAGTTGAGTTTTTTCATATCTGACTTCTTTTGATTGGCAGAAAGGTTAGTCTCAATTAATTCCTTGATCTGCGTATTGGAACAGCATATAGTACTACTATATAATTATTTTGCACGAAAATATGGATCCAAAAGAATGAATTGCAACAATAATTTTACTTACGGTTCTCTTTCTGAACACCTTTCTTAGTTCAACTTTTGCTATCGTTGAATATTGAGGGTCCTCTACAGCCTGGAGACTCGACAAAGATTAATTATTGATTCATTATATAGTAGAAATAAACACTATTTTATAAAATACTAATACACCTGAAACAAATGGGCCAAGCGGAGTAATGTGGTGCCATCATCTAGATTCTGAAAAGTTCAATTCTCTCTGTTAATGTTTTTATGTCATTAATATGATGTATGCCAAAATATTCTCTATGAGTTAAGAGTGAATGAAGAGCATTATGATACCTGCAAGGTAATAATTGCAACATTATCAGGAAGACTGTAATTCTCATCCATCATGCTTTCTTTGGCAACGTTATAGGATTTCCAACTGGTCTCATCCTGTAATAATAACAAGAATGCTTACCTGTGGAATCACATAAAAGCATCATATAGACATAGTAAAAGCCATATACCTCACGGGTAAAAGCAAGAAGATAGGGCGAATAGACTTGTTGGCCATATGTTCTTCGCCAGTGAGCTCCATGCCCTAGCTTGTCAACTTTGACATAGTATGTTCCCCTCACCTGTCATTTTTTGAGATCAGATAGTTTCAGTAACAATTGTCAAATAAATAGTTCGGTGTTAGTAGAAAATACAATGGCAACGTCAATATCGTCACTAAGTTTATACTGTGAGCCCCTTGCAACTTCCATCCAAGCAAACAACTTCACCAAGTGACTCATCAACACCTTTGCCATCATCTCTTAGTATACGCCTGATATATATTAGGAACATTCATCATTAGGGAGTTTCAACATGTGCAAAACAGATGTAAAACATAATAACTAATTTAAGATTGAATTCAAGAGGTACCAACGAATATGTTTGTAACACAGTTATTCTCCAAAAAGTATATTCAAAGTTTCTCGGTTCATTTTTGACATAAAGGATTGTAAACCTTTCATTAGTCCCTTTCTAAACCTTAACTTATGGCCTTCGTCTACAAAACATACAACAACATCATATTAAGATAGAAATAGAATGCAATTGTTATAGGGTTGGTTGTGGACATTTAGAATGTGTTAAGAAACTTGGTTCTAGGTAAGAGCTAACACAAGTCCTATACAACACAAAGAATGGCTCCAAGAAAAAATTAATCCAAGAGATGACTCCATGCTGAAGATGCAATAATAGAAAATAAAAAGTAATAGTCTATTTTGACCCTTCAACTCGTCTACTTAGTCTAATGTCTGCCCATCATCTGCTAAAAAAATGTTTACCCATCACCCCTGTCTAAAAATAATATCTCATCTACAAATATTACTCAATTTTGACCCTCAACTTTTTTTGTGGTTTTCAAGTGATGTGTAGGCTTTTCCTGCAAGAATGAACTGATTCCTGTGAAATTATTGCATCATTCCTACATTCCAAACACTGCCATCACTCTCTCGTCCAAAACAACAAAGCATGAGTCCAATGGTCAAAATTAATTGTCACTAATTGTTGGACTGCTAGATTCAGATGGTATTTGAGTCGAGGAATAAAAAATAGAATTATTTCAACAAAAAGACTTACTTTCTTCTCTTGAAGACTAGACCCATACTTTTTTTTTTTTGAGACAGACTAGACCCATACTTAGAATCTCTCTGAAACCTTGCTTGGTGTTAAACTTTTACAAGTCTAGCAGGGGTTGAGATTAGGACCAAGATTGATCCTATACGAACTATCCAAATTTTTGTACAAGATCATGGAGCTATTTCTTTTAGAGGACCAATAAAACTAGAACTGACTCAGGTGACTCAGCAAGTACCTGTGTAGCATAATCTCTAGCTGACCATCCTGAATACTTGATGCTCCAACAGCCCGGTCCACAAGTACAGATAGCTCATATTTTCCATCGGCTACATACGCGCCTAGATTAACCTGAAAAGTTGATGTGCAAGAAATATACTATAAAATCATAATCTAGTAAAAAAATTAGAATTCTACTATATCAATATTTCTGATCAATCCCATTTTCATTTTGGATATATTGCTGCATGATACAAAAATACTTCTACACATGGAAAAAATTATATAGATAGCATGCTTTAAACTGAAATTGCATCATCGTGTCTAACAGCCTGAATATGGTTCACCAAGAAAAATGTGAATATTGTGATTACCGGGTAGTAATTTCCTGCAACTGGTTCTGTCACTTCAAGATCCCAATCTTCCCTATAGTTCCTAACCTGTAAATGAAATTTAATCTAAATGTCTACTGAAAAGGAGACTATGCAAACTTTTAAACTGTAGCATACTCAATTTAGAAAGGCTCAGTTTTAAAAGAAAGTTGACCCATGGGGGAAAGCCTACTCCCACAGAACTACACTAATGAGACCGACGGCGGGACCATCAAGGAACATGATAAAAACAAATGTAATAATGGGAGACATGTCATTCTAGTGGCTTGGGATATATGGAAAGGTATGAATGATTGTGTCTTTAATTTGCATCACCGACGGGGAGCCATTAGGGGATGTAAACGGGTTGAATATGCTCCCCGCGAGGACCTTAGCGGTTAGATCCTAGCCCCGTCGGGTGTAGTGGGTGCTGGAGCGTCTAGCTCCCCGTCCCTGAAATCTCCGTCGGGTACCCGAGATAACAGGGCGAAAGAGGCCCATTAAGGATTGATATTAAGGGTGTTTAATGGGCCTTAATGGAGCGGGGGAAATTAGTGAAGTCGGGGACGGGGACGGGGTATCAATCCCTGGCGGGCATCCCTCCACTAGAGTAAGAGAAACCTTCTAGTTTGACCATGTAAATTTGCGGCCATGCAATAGAATCTCCTAGAGAGCAAGACCATTGATAAACCTTCTGAAGCGACCCATCATGGCCCTGTTGAGATTGGCATTGTTCTTGTCCTCATCTTTATTGATTAGATTGAAATCCCCAGTAATCATCCATGGCCCCGGGCATGCTGCCCGAATATCACGTAGTTCCTGTAGAAATTGGATTTTTCCACATTAGCTGGTGGCCCGTGAAGACAGGTTACCACCATGCTTGCTCGTCACCAGCAGAAAACTGAATTGTTACACTGTGATTGTCAATCCTCCGAACTCCTGAGAGACCGATGTGACGTCTCCAGGCAACCAGAATGCCCCCACTAGCTCCAGCAGAGGGGATAGCAGCAAACTCTGAGAAATCAGACCCAAGAGCTGAAAGAAAAAAACCTTCTTGAAATGCCTGGAATTTTAGTTTCCTGAACACAGATGATATCCGACCACGAAGAGTCCACAAGTAAGCGCAAGGAATCTTGTCTAGAAGAAGAATTCAAGCCCCATACATTCCAAATCAGAATTTTGGAAGGATCCATTAAGTAAAAAACTGTCAAAACGACCAAAAACTAGAATATACACCTGAAGGCTTAAGCAAACATCACACCATCCTCACCCTCAACAAAATCTTCAGGGAGGGACGAAATGAAGAGCGTAGACAGCCTGGAGATGGGAATTAGGGAGTGGATGCTTGAATAGCTTCGCATAATCATCTCGGGTCTGCTGGTCAATACCTTCATTCTCTTCAATGAGTTCCAGAGTCCTTATTACCTTCTTCTTTGTCCTTCTCTCCAGGTCATTAAGACCAAATTCTGTCGTCGCACCAGCAAGGCGCTGGCTACGCCATGGGATGCCACCTGGTGGTAGTGTCTTGCCTTAGCACATGTTGATGGCCGGGACGGGCAGAAGGCCTGTTGCACATCGAGCAAACTTGTCGATAAAGGCCGTCTGAGCATCAAGAAGGGGAGGGGAGTTCTCGGCCGCTGACGGGATTACCGAAGCGGCTACACCGCCCCGCACCGGAGAGGGGCCTCCCACCCCCACCGAGGAAGCAGAAGGCTCGGCCACCGTGACAGGGGATGAGGTCACCCGAGAGGGATCCCCTTCAGTTGTGAACGAAGCGACCGGCAAGGTCAGCTCGGATCAAGCTCGCCCACGCACGCGATGGCAGGGGCGGTTCCTCAATTGACATGTCCTACTGCTGCTGAAGATAGTGAAAATTCTGATGATATGAATAGTGGAGAGCTGAGCTGCTTTGTTGGTAGCGAGCTTTCAAGTGATCCCACATTTCCTTCACCATACTGTGATCCTCAAGATAAATCAACATTTATGCTGATGGAGTGATAGCAACCATCACACGGTCATCATCAAGGAGCCAAGCTTTGACTTCTTTATTATTTGCATCAGTTGAGGCTGCAGGTGGATCCTTAGTGACATGTGAGCAGCATTTTGGGAGAGAAAGTCTATTCTTTATATTGACCATTGAGCTTCACATCCAGGGGAGACAAGCCAAAAGGAAAGGCAGTAAGCATGGAGGATGACCCAGCACCGCTAGGAGATGTAGTTGGTGGCGCAATGGTAGAGGCTGGTAGTAGAGAGCAGACCAGCACAGCAGTAAAGAAGCACGGACAGCAGCAGAGCAATAGAGAGGAGGAGAGCAGATCGGAGCAGCAGCAGAGAGGAGCACCACCACTTGCTGCAGGACACAGAGGAAGGAGACCGCACCAGAGCGCTACCTCAATCGGCGATGCAGAGGAGTGCGGCCCCTACCCACCAAGGAGGAGAAAGCAAAAGAGGAAGAAAAAGGGGTGACCCTGAGGAGGGGTGCTTAAATGACGTGCTCAATCGGTTATAGAATTTGAAAAATGTTCACTATACTGAATGAATATGACATGGCACATAATAACCAGTAGCATGCTGCTGCTGCTGCTCCTGCTACTGCTACTGATCTATCCTTTGAACCGACGTGGATCTATCCTTTGAACCGACAATCATATGATACTGTAGCTTTCAGGTGGAGAATCGGATCACATACTGCCCATTGTCCTATGCTGGACTCATTTCTGTCAGTGATGCTGCACTTCAAACAGACAATGATTGCTAGATTTAGAGTAGTGACCTATTAGGCTAGTCTTAGTGGGAATAGTGTCTCACTTTACAAGACTTCCATGGGTTGGAAATAGTATAGACAAGTTTCATCTCCATGAAACTCATTTCATCCAATAAAACTTTTATCATCTCTCTCTCCATCTATATTATGTCATGTCAGGTTATTTAATGTCCATGAAACTTCCACTAAAACCGACCTTACTATATATTATACACGTGTCTAATATTTAAAGTAACAATACTCCAACAAATTAATCATATCAAATGTGCAAAAGAAACCTAGATTATTGTTACCCTTTTGAGAAAATCTCTTCCATTAGAGTCCGTATAAAATGTACTGTTTGTAACCATGTCTGTTGTCAACCGGGTGATGATCTCCTTCCCGACATCATCATCAATAGGGATTGGCCCAATCTTTTGCAAATTTTGGAACAAAAATTATTAGCTCAGTTTTGGATAATAGTTTTCCTTGCAAGCATAGCTGGAATAGCATATTCTCCATGAACATAAATCTTATGGAAACATATTGTTCCCAAAGTTGAAAGTAGTCACTAACCGTGTATTTTCTCCGTGCTCCTTGTTCTTGTAGAGTCGAGTAATCTATTTACGAAGAGAGATCAATGAAATGCTCAAATTTTAGGCTCTATCACATACTATTTATTATATTTAACTGTGATGGGTCCTAAAGTGGAGTAAATTTTAAATCTCACCTGATAAATCCAAGGGCCGAATTGTTGATGAACTTCATGGACCAGAGGTCCATGGATAATGCTGAGCAGCACCTAAAAGGAAATGAGTTTGTCTATTTTGTTCAAAAAATCATGCTTATGTATTAACATTGAATGAGGAATTATTACTATTTAATTTTTATTAATTTCTGGCCGATTACTAGTTACTACTGCAAAGGACTAAATATCACTCCAATGTTATACTGCACGGTATTGCCATATGAGCATTTTTGGAATAGTTGTTCGTACGGCTTGATTGAAGAACGTACTACTGCAAAGGACAAAAAATGAATTTTACTCCTATTACTACTAATAACTAGTATTACTACCAGAGAAGTTACTGAGGAAGAAAAAAATACTACTAATAATTAGTATTACTAGTAGAAAAGTTACCGAAGAAGGAAAATTATGGTTGTGTAAAAGTTAGTATTACTACTAATAAATAGTATTACTACCACAAAAGTTACTGAGGATATATAACATTTATAGAACGCATGAAATGAAATATTCAAGTCGAGTCTGAAAACACATTTCAAAGGAATTTTTGTTCAAAAACTAGAATTTACCATTTCAAAAACTAGAATTTACCATTCTGATTCCCTTATTACAAAGTTACGAGATAGAAAAACTACATCTGGAGACTGTAAGGAACAGCTGTATTAAAGAATGATAATAGAGGGGAATATACCTTTTTCAATTTAGGTGATGAATTCAACATAGATGCCATAATTTCATAGAAGAGTTGAAAAGGTTTTGAAAAAGAGCACTATCCCATTTGCAACCAAAGAAATATTACACCAACAACTCTTGTTTGTGCAATATTATTATGGGGAAATACTATCAGATAAAGTTATCTTTAATGCAAACATTACTGTTACAAAATATAAAAAATTATCAAAAGTGAGAGATAATGGAATTATGAATTAGAAATAAATAAAAACAAGGTGCAGGGTATTACCGATGATGATACCACATTTGGTGTAGTACCATTGGGTCTAAATATATATGCTCCAGATCCCTAGTCAAACCATTAAATAAACATATATACACATCATAACCATAAGATATTTACTGGCGAGATTTTAACTAACTGAGAAAAATCTCAGTTCCTTAGTCAAACCTGTGAATCCACGATGTCACCTTCATTTGAACTATACCAAAAAAAGCTTTGTTGACTTGGTAGATCCACCTAAAGCCAATTACGTACACAAATTTGCATATATCAGTATTACTCCGTAATAGTCAACCTACATGGTAGGTTGGGGCTCCAAAAAATTGGAACACTATAGACATGTGGTGACCTCTAACTATGGTGATCTTTTGTCCAAAAATATTTCGTGAGAGCAATCATATACTTGACACGAAAAACAGTAGGTTTACATATTTTCTTCATGGAAACGTTATTACTATATACATCTAATTTTTCAAGATGTAATATTATGTTCAATAGAATGTTAACAGCATGGTAATGACAAGATGGGAAACTAAATGCAGAATAACTACATGGGCATAACTAATATTGTGCAACTGAGAGATTAGTATCATGCTTGGAAGCACTTATGTCATCCTTTGATGACACGCTAGTATATAAATCACGAGCATAAGGATCGGAGTACAAGTATCATAATAAACAGCATATTGTACTTTAAGCCAAGTGTTGTATCAACTATTATGAATGCATAATCAATTGTAAGATATTGCAGAATATAATATGATATGTCAAATATAAGCATCTATAAGTCGAAAAGGTGGTTTGTTGTCCAATCCTATGTTACAGATATGTATTTTAAAATGAAAATTTTCAATTTAATTATCTCAGATCTAATGTGAAATACATTTCTATCAACTCATTTTAGCAAAAGAATAAAAATTTATGGATTAACTCATTTGTAAAACAGATTTTTCATATACTCACTCCTGAGACAGAATTGAATATTCTCTTCAGTTGTCCAGATGCTGATGAAAAGGAAAGTTTAAGAGACCCTGGTCCAACTTCAACCATGTCATTCCTTGGAGAAACCATGGTTGCAACATAGCCAGTGTTGTTGTATCCTAGATAGATTGTAGGAAAATTATCAAGTTAAACATAAGAAACTTAATGAAACTGATAAATTAATAGGGTATTTTGGAATGGTCTAACAATGTATTACTATTATTCCTAACCATACTGTATTGACATGTGACTAGAGCAAATATTTGGTCAAAAGAACCTCCATACAGTCTTTTGATATATCCCGCTGATGTTTAATATTCACTAGTGAAGCTAATTTTGAAATATGTCATATGCCGTTTCTTCACATCATAAAGAAAATTGTGAGGATATATGACCAGGGAAGCTGGCTTATTGTTTTCATTTGTTCCGCGATATCCTCCTATGTCATTTAGCACCCTCCCCCAAAAAAAAATGTAGGTCACCTATTTGTGGAACAATATTATTACTCAAACATGGAAATGACAATTAACTAAGAATGCAATCATGTTGTAGTTCAGTTTAGATTTTTAAATGAGATAATTATTTAAGTATACCTGTGGATCTCGAAATGTAGTAAGAACTCCACCCCATTGGCGGCACAGAAGCTTGAAAATGTAACCAATACATTGGTGGTTTGTTTGTTGTGATTCCAAGATAAGCTTGTACATAAACTTTCCTTAAATTTCTTGTCACCTTATCAACCTCAACTAGTTGTGACTCCACGATAGTCCCATCAGAGCTTTTTACAACAAGGTTTTCATCGTTGACCTGAAAACGTTAAAACAAAAATCATCTAATAGTTGGACTAAAATTGGTACAGGACTCACAAACAAATTTGTACCAGTGTGAATGCAAATTTGGGGTGTAATAGTAATCCATGAGCCTTGATCAAAGATGTTCTTTTTGTTGGCAATGGATGAGGCAGGAAACACACACACACTAGAATTTCTGAGTTACTAAGCAGGCATGGTGCCCATCAACTATACAATTTACTACATCATCTACCATAACTCAACTACTCTATTGTTGTTGCAGTCATACCTATCAATTCTCCGTGTAATCCTTACGTCCTGGGTTGGGACTAATCTTAACCATTCTAATCCTTGTACACAATTCTTGGAACTTGAATCACCCAAGTGACTTGGTTAATTAGTATGCCAACAAATTGGTTACTACTGATGTTGTAGCTGGCACTAGTGCTTCCTTCTTCCACGCAGTCTTATGAGGTGACGATGTAGATCTATGTGCTCTCTTCTCTCATGGAAGGCTAGGTTCCTTGCAAGTGCCAAGGCAGACTTGATGTACACCTTGAAATCTGGCCACTACCTTAGGACATCAAGATTGCTTGAGTTGCACTGTTGCAGATGCAGTGGCTGCAACATACTATGCTTCACATGAAGACAGAGCCACCGCAAACTACTTGATTGATTAGTTGACTGATCAAGCAGTCATCGAGGAAGTATAACATGGCACTAGTGTTCTTCCTCATGTCGATGTGACCAACCAAATCACAGTCATAGTAGCTGGCTAGTCATGTCACTCTGGTCCACCGCCCATAGCGCAGACCGAGATCGAAGGACATGGAGATGTAGGACAGAATGTGCTTCACTGCCTGCAGGTGCTCCTATGTGGGGTTTTCCATTAAAACAGCTTGCAAACCAGATGGTGAATGCTAGGCCCCTGCCAGCACCCCTGGCTCCGCCAATGTCACTGGCCCATTGAATAAAGGAGTGCAGAAGTTTAATGCCGAGATGAGGGCATCATTTTACATGACTGACATTGGCTTGCTTTGCTTCTACGAGAGCATTGAGATGTGCCAAGGTGACGACAGCATAACATTGTAGCAGAGATGCTACGCTGAGCACATCTTGGAGCTGGTTGGCATGGCCAGCCACAACCAGGCTCACAAACCAATGAAGGAGAGTCTCAAATTGAGCTTGGAGTGCAAGGGTAAGGAAGTGGATGCGACAACTACCGGCAGATCATTAGGAGCCTCCACTATATGTCATCCATACACAGCAGGGCCTAGGCCCCCCGAACATCACGGTAGTTTTTTAATGTATATATATAATTTAATAATCCATGTTAGAAAGCCATAATACAAGATTTTGTTATATATTTTTTGGGACTTGTAGACAATAAAGTCAAACAAATTCATATTTTTATCTTTGGATGAGTCCTGGCTTCATTGTCGATAGAGTCGTCTACCACAAGAAGAATAGTGTACATGGTTAAAATATCAAATATTAGATAAATTCAGGAAAATAAGAGCCTAACCCTTTCAAACTCTTCGCCCCCCCCCCCCCAACCACCCCTTATGCATAATTGCTCTGGCGAGTGATGATGAGATCGTCCATGTACACAACAGCGAGGAGGCTGAATTGTCATTTTACATCAATACGCTGTGCTCTCATGTTTTCTTTAGTGGAAGCTGAGGTTCTTGAGCTTGTAGCTGAGCTTCATGTTCTAGGCATGGCACGCTGGAAACAGGTTGCAAAGTGCCTTGTGCAGCCACAACACCTTCCCTTCTCCTTCATCCATGATAAACCCTGGCTGCTACCATATATACACCTCCTCCTATAAGTCCCATTGAGGAACATGGACTTCATATTGAAGTGGTCGACAGGCCAGCCCTACTAGGCAACCAAAACTAGTAGCAGCCTAGCAGAAACATAGACTCCATGTGGATGACCAGCATGAACACTTATTCAAAGTTGACACTGGCCTGCTAGATGGAGCCACGAGCCACGAACCTCGCTTGGTGATATACCACCTTGTTTCTGATCCTTTCTTGAGCTTGAACACCCACTTGAGGGTGATGATTCGATGGCTAGATGGAAGATCCACAAGCTCCCAAGTGCGATACCACACAAACATGTCTATCTAATATCTCTCCTGCATCATTGCATAACATGCCTCATCTTAGATCTTACTCTGCCTTTGCGATCAAGCATTTGGATCCCCCATGCTCATGAGGTACAGTTCGCCAACTAGATCATGTTGCGCTAGCCTAGGTAGAGTAGCATCTTAGATGATGTTCTTGATCGTCCGGTAGCGAATGGGGGAAACAATATGAGCCACATCAAGCCACTCATTGTCATCCACTGTGGCAACAAACAGTGGCATCTCTAGCATAGGACAAGTATTTAGAGCGTCAAATCTCATTGTATGTGCATGTGTTGCATTGCACGTTGTCCATAGAGGGGTACAATGGACACTCTTCCGTTGCCCATTGAGGGGCACAACCCTGTATTGAGGAGGTCATTCTGGGCGTCTGTTGTGTATGTCGTGAGCTGTCCAAGATGTTGGCCCTTAAGGGGATGAGGTGAATGTAATCCCCGACACGTTAGAAGTCTCTAGTACTTGTGTAGTAGGACCATGTGTGGTTTGCAAATTGGTGGGTTAGTACCATATTGGAAGTATGGGTAGGTGCGGACCAGTTATAATTTTTGTTATTTCAAACGTAGCACCTCCAGGTAATGTAGGAGAGGTGGTACGCGCATGCAGAGTTGCCGACCTGTCTCACTCACAGGAGTTGAGAAATTAATAGATTATTTCCTTTGGTTGTCATACTGAGTGAAGTTGTCACGGGGTGTTACATTTTTTTCTTAAATGCACATGAGAGCTGTGTATCTTTGTATTATAGAGAGGAAAAAGAATTGGCCCATTTGTGAAGTTGTTAGACACTTACAGGAACCCTTATGAAGTCACTATGTTCCCTTCCAAGAGGATTGTAAACAACTACAACCTGCAAAGGATCATGTCAGTATATAAAAATTTTAACTTGTATAAATATAGCTCAACAGATAATACTTACTAAATTCTTTGCTGCTGAAACTGTCTCCTCAGTTGAAGGGCAGTAGCTTATATTGAGAAGTGGGCACTTGAAATTGTCAATAAGAGAAACAGTTTGGTCAGGTAAATCTGTTCAAGAACCATAAGGACCATTCAAAGTTTATATCAAATTCATATATAGAGTATAAGACTGTAATATTTCTATGCTCAAACATTGCCAAATCAATAAGGGCCGGTCCCCTTTTTCTCATTCTGGTAAGAATATTTTAATGCCTATGGCGATAATATAAATGGATCAAGTGAATTAGGCTAAGCACTACCAAAACAAGATTTACATTTCGAGGAAATTACACCACAAAGTAATTATATAATTTCATAGTTTCTTACCTGACTAAATTTTGGTACTGACGGCACACAAATTCCGTTGGAACTTAGTAAACAGGTCAGAGCAATATTGATACCTTTCTCAACCTAAAACATATAAAAGTACTAGCGCATCATAATTTCATAGGGAAAATGGAAGAAAATTGTAACACAAGCATTTTGAAAGGGAAAAGCATGTACCTTAGATGCTCCTAGAGCAAGGCGTCTCGAGTAGTCATCTGTCGTGTGTTGTTTTGCTGTACCTGAGACTGCATCATGATGCTGGGCAATTCCCATTGGGTCTTCCAAGCTGGTCGTGAACAGTCCTAATAAGGAACTCCTACCCACTAAAAATTCTATTTGACGCGCAGCCTGTAAACAAATACCAGGTTCCCAAATTTTTCTAGGATTCATCATATATAATATAATGTGTACACATCACCATGAGTCATGTAGTTGTATAGGAAATTTCATACCAGGTAATAACCACTCTGCTCTCGAACATATCTTTTGAAAGTTGGACGGCTTGTATAATACCCAGTCCAGTATGAATTTTTTGAATCAGCATAACTGCAATTTGCAGTAGAACAAGGGCATCATGTTTTTTTAGCATAATCTTGTTCATATTGTTCAAATTAAATCAATTCAAGGACTCACGGGAAATAATCGTCATATTTTACTGGCCAAGATTCATTTGACAAATGTTTTGCATCTGTGTAAATGGATGGAGTAGAACACAGCGCATGCACTCGGCCATCCTGCAGCATTCCGAGCATTATTTTCTAATTTATCGGTTTCATTATATCAATTAACCGTGGCATATTACACATGATTAATGTTCTTAGGCAGCCTCTTACAGAAAAATGTTGTATGTAGTTGTATCATTGCAGAAAGGTAAATTAAAATGATTGCAGAACATGAAAACTGTGTATCAAAACTTGAGATTCAGGTCATGCTTTCCAGCTTCAGTTTAAAATCAGCAATACCTTGTTTACGTGATAGATAAGTTTGTCCATATTCCGGAACCAAGATTCTGCATACTGATAACTAAAATCATCTCCCATGGTCCACATTATGTGGTTTGTACGCGTAACATTTGCCTGATTATCAGAAGTTAAAACCGAGTTTTAGTTTGAACAAAGCATAAATAATTGCTCTAGTGAACTACGGCCTGCCGAAACAATATTGAAAGTTTACCTGTGCTATGGCTGCAGCGACAAAATCATTAACTCGTTCTTTGACATTATAGTCAAACATCAGCATGTCATCCTATAAATTTGAAACTAAGATATATGTAAGGTACGAGAAGCAAGGAAACGGTTGTGTATGCATACCTGGACTGGCAACATATTTTCATCCAAAACTTCGAAGCCAAAGCCATCTGGAGGGCTATAATTGACAGGAAATACATTTGTAAATATCTGAAATTTAACCATAAGTCAAATTTCCTTCACAAAATCAAAATTTGATCCATTGCCCAAAAACTAAATGTAGGGGAAAAAATAATAAAAACCTGTGAGGATGAACCGAAAGTTCTTGACCCGCGCCATATAACCTCTAAGCCTTTATCAGCTTTACGCTTTTCCTTGTCTTTGTAATCAATTCTTGCAAAATGCAAAGAATCGAAGCCAAGCTACAATTGAAATATAGTATGGAAATGTTATACTCATATGCTTTACAAAGTAATATGTTGACTGTCAAGAAAAAATGTATTGAGAATTAAACCTAGGACAATCACTAAGGCTTATATATATATATATATATCATCTGCTTGCAATGCCAGACTGAAAAATGACAATTTGTGTTTTATGAGAATTGTATCTTCTGTGTAGAAAAATGTAGGAGCTTATCATACTGCTTTACTGTTTTTGGTAAAAATGGCTTCATCGAAAATATGTTCATAGTAGTTACCTCTGCTCCAAGCAAATAAGCTTGAACTGCAGAATGTCCAAAAGGATCAATTTGCCAGCCAGCTCTTGGAGTCTTGTTGAACTGTTTCTTGATCATCCGGTGACCAAGTGTGGTCTGATCAATCATGTCAATATAATGGACAGCAGCTTCATCATGCATGCACCATCCACCATTTCTGAATCATGATATCCACCAGTGATTTTTGAGAGGAAAACAGTATGAAGACAAAGCAAAAGAGAATAAGGAAAATCACATTCCATACATGAACTCTAGCTGACCCGAATCAACCAGCTTGCGGACTATTGCCTGAACGTTTGGCATTTTCTCTGACCACCACCTTTGGAAGAAAGCCTGAAAGCTAAGAAAAATTCTGACTCCAAGGCTAATATGAGTACTTAGAAAGCAACAAACAGAGAAAAATCCTTTTCTAAGGCAGAAATATTTGGCCTGGACTTTATGACTTTTCGGAGATCCATTTGAAGACCTGAATTTGAGGTGCACATTCCAGGAGAAGTTGTTTTTGTTCCACTAACTGTACGCCTCACAATCAGCTTTGGTGCCATTTGGCCTTTGATCAGGTTAAAGAGCACTTTAACCATGATAGCCCCAGTCTCTTTTAATTCATCTTTATTTACATTTGTGGTATTTTTTCCTTATTATATCCTAATTTTATTAATTTGAGTGGCTTTACGGCCTACTTGGCCTGAGTTTGGCCATTGTACCTTGATCGTTTTCCTCTTATTTATTACAAAGATACTCAGTTCTCTTGAGTGTTTGATAAAAAAGAAGTTTGAGTACCATTTTTTGCTGGTAGCAGCACATATGAGTGATTTAGAGGGATGTTTACTTTGAGGTTAGTATCTTTAATTTACTATCATAAAAGGGTACAAGGTCTCACATAGCAATCTTCAAATGATAACTCTTAACATTTTGTATGATCAAACTATTGTATTTCTTTGAGTTAAATGAACAATGTCAAGACCCGTGTTTGATATATTTTGACTTTAAATAGACAAGGAACACGACATAATCGCTGCCAAGAGAGTCACATCAGTGTACCTGCGTCCTCTTCTTCATCGATGACAATGACAACTGCTCACCGACTACATTCAGTTCATCTCGACGAGTGCCTTTATCCCACCAACAAAACATGTAGTCCCCTAAGCGTTTTTCTTATGCAAACCTTGTCCATCATGTGCATGTGCTGATGTGCATGACCATGTGGTGATGGTGGTTGCAGCACTGCCATCTCACTTGATGCTAGCCACCTTCATCCCAATGACAGAGCCAGAAAAAAAATTATAGCTGGGGTGAATTCTAACACGAGGACGAATAAAAAATTTAATGGTGATTTTATCATAATTTTATAACTTTGAAATTTTATCCGTGTGACTGTAATTTGACGATTTTTACAGAAATTTATAAGGGCCCCCTAATTGAATTATTGAAATAGGATTAACGGGTGAAAATAAATAAAAAATGAAGAAGACAAAAATAAACTATAAAAAAACAAATCAAGGCCAACCAAATGACCCGCATTTCCTTTCACACGGCGGACTTAGGTAAGCAGCGGCACCTCGCTGGACCTCTGCTCGTCATGGCCTGTGCTTGCCGTGGCCTCTGCTTGGCAGCTCGTGCACTTGGTGGCCAGAGCCAAGGAAGAAGAGAGGTCTAGGTTCTGAGGTGACGCCGCCGGTAGCTGGGGTGGCCGCCCCACCCTGCTGCTAGGGTAGCTCCATCGTTGCTTCATCCTACGCTAAGCCATCAGGTCGTTTCATTGAGTTCAATGAATCATCACACACATGTAAAAGCTATCACCTCCAACTCTGAAGATGTCCACAGCACTGCAACAATGATGGGGAAGGAATGAACTATCCTCCTGCAATGTTCGCCTAGTGTAGCAATATGACCTTAATAAGCCATGATTTATGATTCTGGTAACAATGATGTGGCAGTATACTCGTAATGATGTGGCAGTATACTCGTAATGACTAACATGTTTATTTAAAACATGTTCAACACAACCTCCACTTAAAATTATAGTTCACCTTGGTTTTGTCCGAAGTCAATTTCTTTAGCTTTGATCAAGTTTATAAAAAAACAAACAAGAAATTTGTTTCATTAAATTCATCATAAAATATATTTTGCATGTGCATTTATTTATACTTGTATACGATACTATATTTTCCTAGAAACTTGGTTAAATTTAGAGACAAAGCCAAAGTGGACTTTAATCTGGAATGGATGAAGGTGATCCAAAGATGCTGAGCAAAAGGATGGTACAAAGATTAGATGAAGATAGAAGTAAATCATGTGAATATGAGAATGCACACAATGGAGTATAAACCAATAGTAATGCACAATGGTAGAAGAAGAAATGAAGACCAAAAGATTGATGGAGAACAAAAGAAGAGGACCAAGTGGTAGAAAAGGAGAAGAAGAAAATAGAAGTATTAACCAGAAGATGTCCTAGGGAAGAGTGAAAAGCGAAAGCCACAGAAAATCCAAAAATTGGAAGGTCCAATGAAAACTTCAGAGTTTAGAATCAGAGTACTGCAAAGTGATAGCAACATCCAACAAATAATGATGATGCGGCTTGGTTAAAATGCGAAGACCAGATGATCTGGTGCAAGGAATGTAAACACTAGCAAAAGAGTTAGAAAATATCAAAGAAAAGGGGTTAACACCCTCATCATCTTGGGTTCCTGGATGCTCTGGAGCCAGCTGATGCATGTGAGTTTTAGGGCAACTCTCCAAGTGTCGCTACTACACTTAGAACTCGTCTCTAGATGCTCGTTGGGGCTAAGTCGATTGAAAGTCTAGGCTAGCTTAGTTTTTAGTCTTTTAAGTAAACCTCTAAGATAACCAATGATGTACTATAGCAGTGTATGTATAGAGTTCACAGAACCTATATGAACTGGTGAGTGCCTATGAACCAGCGGATGGATCATCCAGTGCTCATGTTTTTCACAATCATTGGCAACAACTACTTTGTTGGTTTGGGCTAATTATGCCACATCCACCGGCCAATTGAGGTTGTTGGTGTCCAAGTCTAGGCACATAGGCATTTGAGAAGAATTCCAAACCACCAAAGTATATATGGCCATGCGCCCGCGGGCCTTCGTCATGGCCCATGGCACGGCCTTTTGGCCTGGCACTAACACGGCACGGCACGGTGGCCACCAGGCCCGTGCCGGCACGGCCCGAGGCCCAGTGCCGTGCCTGGGCCGCCACCCCGGGCCAAGACACGGCACGGGCACGGCACGGCCGAAAGGGCGGCACGGTGGTAAAAGAAACTCTGGCCTGCTACTGCTAATTTGCTAAAAGGCCTAAAGTCCCATCCGGCCATCCCACCCAAACCCTAAATTCCCCACTCCACTCTTCTCTACGCCGGCGCCGCACTCCCCTTCTCCCGAGCGAGACGCGACTACACCGACGGGCAGCCACGCGCGACTACACCGATGAGCTCGCAACTCCTCCGGTCCTCCCCATGCGGCCACGCGCGACGCTGCTGCCCTGCCAGCTCTTCCTCCGCCTCCTCCAAGCCCTCAGCACCACCGGCAAACTTGCCTGGTGGTCGCCTGCTCCTCCACCAGGCCAGTAGGCCTCGACATGACAACACCCCCATAGCGGCCTCCTCCTCCACGCCGGCAGCAGGGTGGGTGGCGACGCTGACTCCTCACGGCGGCATCTCAGGACCGGGAGCGAGCGCGGCAGCACGCGTCAGCCGCCCGGCCCTAGGTGCGCGAGCTCGGCAGTCGGCACGGTGGCATGACGGCACGTCGTGCTTTCGGCACGGCCCGACGGCCCATGTGCCGTGCCTTGGGCCGAAGGCCTGGCCCATGGCATGGCCATGCACGGCATGGCCAGTACGACGGCACGCAACGGCATGGCGTGCCGACGTGCCGGGCCAGCACGGCACGATGGCCATATATACACCAAAGTAGCTAGTTTGTTGGTTTGGGCTAGTTATATCTGTTCCTCCGGCCAATTGTGGTTGCTGGAGTCCAAGTTAAGACATAGGCACCTGAGAAGACTTCCAAGCCATGAAAGTACTAAAGTGATCAATCCAATAAGCACATTGTTATTGAGTGATTATTGCTAGGTTGGACCTTAAAGTAGAGATTATGAGGTGTAGCTGAACCACCCTTGTAATCCTTGGTGTGCCGGAAATTGGGGTCGTCTTTGGCTCACAGTGACACCATATTGATGCTCTTTTTCGGTTTTTGTTTTCCTGTACAAACTATGTAGAGCTATAATCTGTACATATAGCCACAACCTTAATTCTGGCATTGTGCCAGAGCATCCTTGATGATTAGATTCTATCTTCTCTTCAGTCTCCATCTTGAGAGTGTGTATGTGTCAGCTTAGATCCATCGAATTAGGAAGAGATACATTATATATATAGCACAAATTATGGTCCATTTGTACTTCCAATTGTTGCATTTTTTCCGGGAAGCAATCAACAGTGCCCTGGCATGTACAGAAGTACTTGCGATGACCAGTTGGAGTACATTTATAAATTACAAGTAGCAATAACCAAACTAGCATATTATTGTCTGCAAGCATTCACTGTAGCTAGGAAGACGACACGGCTGCTTTGGTTCTGATCAAGGTAGCATTATATACTTACTTCGTAAAATTCAGTAGAATCTATCAATTGCATACGGTGATCTGGGGTATGAGCTGGCGGATATGGATAGTAAGAGACGCAATGCAAGGCGACAACATCATTAGTTCCAATTTGTGTACCTGCTCGACGACAACGAACTTGCGGGCGGGATCCCTGGCGAGCGCGTCCACCACGGAGTCAAGGGTGTTCATCACGCACGCGCCCTGCCACCCACATCCGCCTCCACGAGGTGAGAACCGATCGAGAAGATTGACGGCCGGACGGAGCATGGTGGCGCATGAAAGGATGGTGTCCTGTTACATACCTGGATGGTGTTGTTGGATCCGACGTAGTACTGGTCGACGGTCTTGAGCCACCCGACGTCGTCGTGCGAATGCGGCACCAGATGCACGTTCAGCTTGTTGCCCACCACCGTCGCCGCCCCATGCGCGGTCGCGTTGGACGCCACGGCGAATGCCCTCGCCGCGGACGCCTCCCTTGCCGTCGCAATCACTGCAAGCAATAGCAGCAGCAGAAGCGCCGCCGGCGCCATGGCTGATCACTGGCGGGTTTGCCCGGCCCCGACGAGCGGATCGGTCGGTCAGTGGATCGGGAATGCGGACCGCTCATCAGGCGTTTTTGGTTAAATAAAATTAATTGCTGGCTGGCGATTTGTTTTCCGCCGGGGGCGTACGTGGCGCTCGCGGCCGGTTTGGCTCCGCCAAAATCAATGCATGGCTGTGGTTGACCAACCTTTGCAAAATGGGCCTATTCCCAGGACGCAGGCTCAACCGCTGAAGTGAGGGCTGGACGCGGTCAAACACATCCCAGGACAGGGTTTTGGCGTGATCACAGCAGTCAGCAGCTTTTATCAACTACACTGGGATTTAATGGGCAATGATATATCATCACGGCGGTATTGGATTTCTTTAATGGGGGTGCAATGCCGGATGATCTTAATCGCACTAGTTGTGTTGGTTCCAAAGACAAAGGAATCCACAAGAAATGGAGTTTAGGCCTATTTCACTGTGTAATGGGATATATAAAATCTGCTCAAAGGTTTTAGCTATGAGATTATGTGAGTTTCTAGATGAAATCATCGCGGAGGATCAAAGTGCATGCGTACCAGGACGTCTGTTGGGGTGGTACCGAAGGAGTGCCACCCCCGCCTAGCGGAAGTGCTTTCGTTTCGGTCCTTGGTAATCAGGGACGTGACTTTCGGAATACGACTAGCCGTGGAAGCAGTGGTTGTGGTCTTCTGCGGAAGCCAGTGACGAAGGCTTCCGCGGACACCGGTGTTACGGAAGCTCGGACTGCGGAAGACGAGGCCGCACTCTTCCGCTGAGTTTGCCGAGGGCAACATGGCAAAGGTCCCTGGTCGGCATCTTACAGAGGAAAAGAAGACGAAAGCCGTGATTGTGGCATGGCGCGAAAGCTGCGGACGACTTTCGCTGGTTACGTGTTCGCTTCGTGTGTGCAGGTGGTCGCACGTCGGTGCTGGGCCAGAACGAGCGATGGGCCTTCCTAGGCCGTTCTGCGAGGCTGAGGGCCCTCGAGAAGATGGGACGGAGCGCAAATGACCACTTCAGCCCTTCACCCTAGGCGACGCCAGAGAATAGAGGGGTAGGTAGTAGGGTGCATTTGCGTCATGTAAAGAGTTACGAACCTATATAAATATCCCCTGAGGGGCGTTGTGGGGGGGGGGGGGGGGGCAACCCAGAGATAAAGAGGAGGAGATGGATTTGGCTCCGTTCATCTCTTTGTAAGCATTCTTTATGCTATCGCTTTTATCTTTCGCTATTAGTTCTACCTCAGGTGTTCGATAGTTGGCAAGAACACCAACGATATCTAATTACAGAGTGCATCACTATCTGAAGAGGAAGAAAGGGAAGGCTGGGGCTTGTGCAGTTTTGAGTTAGATATGTCCAAGGCCTACGATCGCGCCGAATGAGATTATTTAAGAAGAATTATGATGAGATTTGGGTTTCATACTGATTTTATGAACCAAATAATGATATGTGTAACGACAATCTCCTTTGCTATTAAAATCAATGGATCATTGATGAACACCTTCAGACTATCGAGGGGCATCAGACAGGGTGATCCTGTATCATCGTGTCATGTGTCTTTTCCTTTTGTGTTCTGAAGGCCTATCTTGTCTTCTGAAAACTGTTGGACCACTGCATTTGTCAAGGGGTGTCAAAGTTGGTGTTCACTCCCCTTGGATATCGCACCTATTTTTTGCGGATGATTGCATAGTTTTTTTTTCAATGCATCGCAAGAAGGGGCCGACAGACTGATGGAGATTTTGGACAGAAAAATTTTGGTTCGGGGCAGTTGGTGAACCGAGATAATTCTGCTATTTTCTATAGCACAAGAACTGCACCCATGACATGTAGCAAGCAGTTAGCCATGGGCTCAATATTCAGAAAGAGGCCTTGAAGCAAGCAGTTTCTGAATGACGTCTTTGAATTCTTACCGACTCAGATAAAACGAAGAATAGAGAGTTGGTGCGGTCACAAGGCTATCTGTGCCGGCAGGGAGGTTTTGATTAAATCAATTGCCCAAGCAGTCCAACCTATTCTATGAGTTGTTTTCTGCTACCAATCAATGTGTGCAAAAAAAAAAATGAAATCTGCAGTAGGCAGACAATCGACACGTGCACTGGATGAGTTGGGAGCGCCTGACATTGCCAAAGTGCAAGGGGTTTCGGGATCTTAGATTTTTAGATAGGATAGTTTATATCTGGCTTTATTTATCAACAGGTAAAATCAGATTAATTATTATAAAATCTTGTCGAAGGGCACGAAAGCGGACTGCAGAAGACTATTTTGCAGCCCGCTAAACGGACAACCAAAACGAAATATGGTTTAAACTAAACATGACCTATGTATCTCGAAGATAACCGTCCATTGGAACTTAAAAAACTGCAGAGCTGACGTCTCGAAGTGTTGTCCAACTTGGATCAGCTGATCTCGCCGGTCATCATGCCGCTGCAGACTTGCCCATTGTCGAAGCCAATGTGTTCCTCTGAACAGAATTTGTAAGAAAAATTTTGGTCTATATTTGTCAAAACCACTTCGTTCCTTGTTATCCAAACCGTCGAACATAATACCGTAGTTGTTGTTAATAACAATGAATTATATTTTTTGTTTGCAACTTTTGACCACCTAATGAAAAGGTCATGCATATCAGTTGGATCTTTGATGCTTCAATCTTGCAATGGTCGGGAAGCAAGGGTGGCGTGTCATCACAAGACCAGACTCCTTATGTGCCAAAGTGCTCAAAGGTAGATATTTCCATGACAGAGTTTATGCGAGCAACCAGGAAGAGGCTTGCTAGCACTACATGGAGAGCCATTCTAGCAGGATCGGACGTGAAGCTTTGCAACACGGCTTGATTCGAATAGTGGTTAACGGAGAGAATATTGAGATCTAGGGAATCTTGAGAAATTCGGTATTTATACTGTAAGATCAGCATACAAACTGGTTGACAAAAGGAATTCCGAGAATTCGCGAGAGGGGGGCGGGGGGGGGGGGGGGGGGCCGCCCCCCCGGGGGCGTGTACTTGAATTCTTGCCCACGCGGCAAAAGCTGCGCAGAAGACATTTCATTTTGTGAAGTATGTGGTGATCTCGAGGAATCAATCAAGCATGTCTTTCTAGATTGCACGGTTGCCAAACATTTTTGGGAGTACACCAAAGCAGCAACCGGAGTGGAAGCAACTAACCTGAATGCCATGATGTGGGCCTAAACGGTAAGGGCTTCAGAGGCACATGCCCTTTTTCTCCTCCATGCGCGCAGAGGATATATCCTCGCGCATGGGAGGAGAGGAGGCCGCCAAGAGATCAGGGGACGGGCAAGCAAAGAGATCAACACGCATGCACATAATGCAAGTGAGTTGAAACTCACATCATTAATCACGGAATGCGAGTGATAAACATTTGCCACGCCCACGGCCACGGCCATGGCCCGGCTGGCGGTGGCCGCGAGCTTGTGGCACGCTTTTATCCATTTCTCAACTTCTCAGATTAGATGGATTAATTCCTACCATATAAGTTGAGTCAACGTCTCTTCAAATTTCAATCCGGTACAATTATAAATGTCTAATAGTTACACACCGTAGAGTTTATAGATTTATTAAATTTAAATGGGCCTAGCCCATAATAAATCCAACAATTAATGCTTGTTAAACTGACATTGAAAGCTCGCCAGGCCGTCGTTTTTTACACGCATCATCCACAGTGCTCACATGCCACACATAATGATAGCTTGATCCCGTTGTGGGCATAAATCCGACATCAGATCACGAGGGTGGGCAATTAGGTTTTTGGGGAGCATCTTCGCGACTGCCCAAACTCTTTCATCTCCTCCGATCGACTATGATGGCTTCTTCCCAGTGACCGTTCGAGGGACAGCACTGCGTACCTCATCTTGCACCGACTATGATCCACGACTTCGAGCAACCCACAAATCCGCACACCATGAATGGAGGTGCTGGTGGGAATGGAGCCTCTGATGAGCTTGGCATCGGACCCTCCTCTGGGTACACCCTTATCTTTCTGTTACGTTTTCTCTGCAATTTATTTGTCTTGTCATGTCGCTATATATGTTGTCTTATGATCCATGTTGTTATCATATACATGCCATGTCTTGTGTTTCTTCCTATCATGATATATGTGCCATGTTCATATGCTTATGATCTTCATGTGTTACATGTTTCTGTTAATATGTTTCAGTTATCATGATTTATATCATCATGCTTTATCTATCAAGATCATTCTATGGTTAGACTTTTGTTTAAAATTCTCATGAATATTGTGTATGACATGATTTCAATAATGAATAAATTCATATATGTCATCTTCATGATATTGTTATTTTTATGGATTAAAATGACACAAAAAATGCCTACTTATCTAACCATCCAAAAACCTAATATTAGGCAATTTTGTGTCAATGGTTTTTCTGCTGCTTTGAAGCCAAATCCTTTTGATAGGAAGAATTTCTTGATCAAAGCGTGCTAAGATGGAACTGTGGTTAATTGCAATGAATTTCTATCATGCTGCATAGGGGCAACATGAAAACTTGTCTCCTAAGGATGAGACTCCTAAGGATAAGACTAAGTTTTGGGCTATTGATAACCTATTTCGAGGTGCATTCATTTGTGCACTTGATCCAAAGTACAAGAAGAAATACATTTCCTATCTTACAGGCAAAGATCTGTGGGATGCACTCATTGCTAAATTTTGAGTTATGGATGCTGGCAGGAGCTGTACCTCATGGAGCAGCTGTATGACTACAAGATGGTTGAGAACCGATCAGTAGTGGAATAGGCTCATGAGATTCACGCACTAGCTAAGGAACTTGAGCTTTTTCCATGTCCTCTTCCTGATAAGTTTGTGGCCAGCGATATAATCGTCAAGTTACCACCTTCTTGGAAGGACTTTGCTACCTCCCTCAAGCATAAGAGACAAGAGTTCAATATTGCTGAGCTCATTGGAACTCTTGATGTTGAGGAGAGGGTGAGAGCAAAGGACAATAATGGAAAACATATTGAGTCCTCTGCTGCTAATATGGTGCAGAAGAGGAATTCTGGTGCATTCCGCAGGTTTAACAAGAAAAGAATCAAAACAAGCATAGAACACCCCTCCAAATCAGACTGCACATTTCAAGGAAAAGAACAAAAATAACAAGAATAAAGGAGGTTGCTTTGTTTGTGGTAGTGAGGATCATTGGACAAGTGAGTGCTCAAATCATAAATTCAAGCAGGAAAAAGAAGTCAGCTAATGTTGTCTCTTGTGAGACTAGAACAAGAACATCTGGGTCTAGAGGACTAGCACCTTGCTGATGGAAAATGGCTCATGTGCGCATGTTCTTGGTGTTGGTACGGTCATTCTAAAGTTTACTTTGGGAAATACGGTGCTATTGAAGAACGTGCAGCATGTGCCCTCCATCAAGAACAATCTTGTTAGTGGTTCTATATTTTATCGTGATGACTACAGGATAGTCCTTGAGTCTAATAAATGTGTTGTGTCAAGACATAGAACTTTTGCTAGAAAGGGTTATGGTTGCCGAGTTCTGTTCCACTTATCTTTGCCTGATTTGTGTAATAAGAGCATCTCCAACAGTTTGGTAAATGCGGTTGCCATTCTCAAAATTTGGCAAAACAAGCAAAATTCATTCTCCAACAGCCAAATAAACTTGGCAATTTTCCCAAATTGCTAAAACTCCCCTCCGTGCGCATATCTTTACACGCCCGTATACGACTACACATCACGAGTCACCGTGCCGCCACCTTCGTTCCCGCGTGCGCCAAGCCGCCCGTCGTGAGACCGCGCGATGCCGCCTTCGATCTCACGCGTGCAAAGACGCCGTCGCCAGGCCGTACGTTGCACCTATCTTCCCGCACGCCAAGCCCTGCTCCGTCTTGATCGATCTATTCCCACGCGATCCTCGCCAGGCTATCCTCCTTGCGACTGAGAAAAGAGATCGCGAAGTCTAACCAGGAACCCGACCACCATTGAACAAGCGAACCTGTCATCGTGCGATGAAAGAAGAGCGACAAGAGAAGCAGGGCTCTTCATTCATTAGCTGGGCTCTTCATTTCATTAGCGAGGCTCTTCATTTGTTAGTGGGGCTCTTTATTTCGTTAGCGGGGCTCTTCTTTCGCTTAGCGGGCCTCTTCGTTTCATTAACGGCCCTTTTTTATTTTACCAAGTACAGATGGCAAACTATTAGGGAGAGTCTATTTTTTCACTTGCCATATATTTTAGGAATTTGTCAAATCATGGTGTTTGCCAAGTGAATTTTGGCAAACTGTTGGAGATGCTCTAAGATCGTGAACACCGTTAATATTTCTAATGAGTGGGATTTATGGCATTCAGGTTTCTATCATGCGAGTTTTGTTATCTTATGTGGTTAGCAAACATGAATTTTATCCCTAAATTTAACGTGGTCGGTCGTTATAAGTGCCATGTGTGTGTGCAATTAAAACAACCCCGCAAGCCTCACAAGGCTGATGAGGCGAGGAACTTGGCACCTCTAGATCTTATTCACTTTGATTTATGTGAGATGAACGGAGAATTGACAAAAGGTAGTAAAAGATACTTCTTAACATTTATAGATGATTGCATTAAGTTTTGCTATATGTATCTCTTAAAATCAAAAAATAAAGCGTTAATTATTTTAAGGCCTATAAAGCTGAAGTTAAAAACCAACTTAAGAGGAAAATAAAACATTTAAGGTCCGATCGAAGTGGAGAATATTTCTCTAATACCTTTTCTAAATTCTGTGTGGAACATGGTAGAGGACACCACCATTCTCACCACAATCTAATGGGATTGTTGAAAGGAAAAACCACACTTTAACAGAGTTGGTGAATGCCATGTTAAGTACTGTAGGATTATCCAAGGACTGGTGGGGTAAGGCGATCTTGACAACGTGTCATGTCTTGAACAGAGTTCCTACTAAGAATAAAGAAATAACACCATTTGAGGAATGATAAATGGAGATTCAATCTCTCATATTTACGTACTTGGGGTTGCTTGGCTAAAGCCAATGTGCCAATCAATAAGAAGCATAAACTTGGACCTAAAACAGTTGATTGTGTTTTCCTTGGTTATTTATTTCACAGCATTGGGTATAGGTTCTTAATTCTAAACTCTGAAGTACCTGACATGCATGTTGGTACAATCATGGAATCCAGAGATGCTACATTTTTTGAGTATGAGTTTCCTATGAAGAACACACCTAGTGAAACAAATCATGAGACTATAATTCCCCATGAGCATGAACCTTTTGTTTACAACAGATCACGCTAAGGAATCCCATGTGCACATCCCTAAGGAAAATGACACTATAGTCACTCGAAAGAGCAGGAGACAAAGGGTTGCAAAATCCTTTGGTGATGATTTTTATAGTGTATCTTGTGGAGGACACACCAACCACCATTAGAAAGGCATATTCTTCTCCTGATGCTGACTTATGGAAGGCAGCAGTAATGAATGAGACAGATTCTATCATGTCTAATGGAACTTAGGAGGTCGTTGACCGTCCTTATGGTTATAAACCTATTGGTTGCAAATGGATATTCAAGAAAAAGCTTAGGCCTAATGGTATCATTAAGAGGTACAAGGCAAGATTTGTGGCTAAGGGTTATACCCAGAAGGAGGGTGAAGACTTCTTTGATACCTATTCACCAGTTGCTTGATTGACTATAATTCGCACATTGATTGCCGTGGTGGCCTCTTATGGTCTTATCATTCATCAGATGGATGTTAAGACAACTTTCTTGAATGAAGAGTTCGAAGAGGAGATCTATATGGATCAGCCAGAAGGGTTCATTGCAGATGGTCAAGAGAACAAAGTGTGTAGGCTATTAAAGTCGATGTATGGCCAAAAACAAGCATCTAAGCAGTGTCATGAAAAGTTTGACAATACTTTGACATCTGTCGGCTTTGCTATGAATGAAACTAACACATGTGTATACTATTGGTATGGTGGGGGTGAAGCTGTCATGTTGTGCCTTTATGTTGATGACATTTTGATCTTTGGATCAAATCTCAAAGTGATTGAGGAAGTGAAGAAACTTCTGTCAAATAATTTTGAAATGAAAGATTTGGGAGAAGCTGATGTCATTCTAAACATCAAGCTTATAAAAGACGGTGTTAAGTCGCTTTGGATTTAGTGACTATGATCCCGCCCCTACACCTTATGACCCTAGCATGATATTGAGGAAAAATCAGAGAATAGCAAGAGATCAATTGACATATTCCCAGATCATTGGATCGCTCATGTATCTTGCTAGTGCAATAAGGCCTAACATCTCTTATGCTGTATATAAGCTGAGTTGGTTTGTATCCAAACCAGGAGATGATCACTGGCGTGCTCTTGAGAGAGTGTTGCGCTACCTAAAAGGTATTATGAGTTATGGTATTCATTATATTGGACACCCAAAAGTGCTGGAAGGCTATTGTGATGCCAACTGGACTTCTAATGCTGATGAGCTTTATGCCACAAGCGGATATGTGTTCTTGCTCGTAGGCGGTGCTATTTCCTAGAATTCTTGCAAGCAGACTATCTTAACGAATTCTACAATGGAAGTAGAACTCGCTCCATTGGAAACTATTGGGGCAGAGGCCAAGTGGCTTTGTGATTTTCTATTGGACTTACCGGTAGTTGAAAAATCGATACAGGCTATCTCCATAAACTGTGATTATCAAACTAGGATTACTAAGGTTAACAATTCTAGGAATAATTTGAAGTCTACAAGGCATGTTAAAAGGAGACTAAAATCTGTCAGGAAGTTGAAAACCTTTGGAGTTATAACGTTGGACTATGTCCATAAGTTGAATAATCTGGCAGATTAATTCACTAAGGGATTGTCACACAGTGTGATAGAAAATGCATTGAGAGAAATGGGCATGAGACCCACGTGAAATCTACTATAGTGGTAACCTGCTCTATGTGATCGGAGATCCCGTAAAGTAGAATGGTGAAACAAGCTAGGAGTATATTGTGAGGAAAGATCCCTTACTTGACTTATTTCTGATGCAAATCTTTCCTTTCTGTAAGGTAGAATGGTTTTTACCTTAATGTATTCCAAGAGCCTTAATAAAGATGAGATGTCCTACAAAACATCTTTTGAGAAATACACCTATATGAGTCCAACTGTTGGTCACGGTCTATGGGATCTTGGTAGTCCCTAAATACTCATGAAAGACACTAAATGTGACTTATATGCTTCAATCAGAGGGGATGCTTGTTGCAGCCTAGTACCAGCAAAGGACTTGAGTCAATCTCACCTCACACAAAACTGTCAATTCAAGGCATAGTCCATTGTCCAGTTGTGACTGAGTAAAACTCTTGTTCTAGATGGATGTTCAACTTAACAGTCTCCATTAAATTAACATGGGTATATCAAAGAATTGTGTTTCTGGAGCTACAACGTTACAAACCCTAGAGTTTGGTGGGGATTGTTGGATTTATTATGGGCTAGGCCCATTTAAATTTAATAAATCTATAATCGCTATGTTGTGTAACTGTTAGACATTTATATCGTACCAGATTGGAATTTGAAGAGAAGTTGACTCAACATGTATGGTTGGAATTAATCCATCTAATTTGAGAAGTTGAGAAACAGACAAAGGCGTGCCACATGCGCACGTGCGTGGCGTGGTAAACTTTTACCACTCACGTTCCATGATTAATGATGGGAGTTTCAACTCACTTGCATTATGTGCATGCGTGTTGATCTCCTCGCTTGCCCGTCCCCTGATCTCCTGGCAGCCTCCTCTCCTCCCATGCACGAGGATGTATTCCTCTGCCTTCTAGTCCGTCACCCACCCAAGAAACACTTACCTAGAACACAACTCCGCTGCTGATGGCCATCTCCATCTCATGACTCTGCGTGCACGGAGGAGCGAGTAGGCAGGTGCCTCCGAAGCCCTTGCCGCTCGGGACCTTGTACGGGGGTGCGACAGTTAGGTTTTTGGGAAGCGTCTTCGCGACTTCCCAAACCCGTTCATCTTCTCCGATCGACTATGACGTCTTCTTCCTGGTGACCGTTCGAGGAACTGCATTGTGTACCTCGTCCTGCACTGACTGCGATCCACGACTTCGAGCAACCCACTAATCCGTACACCATGACTGTAGGTGCTAGTGGGAATGGAGCCTCTGATGCCCTCGGCATCGGACCCTCCTCTGGGTACACCCTTATCTTTTTGTTACATTTTCTCTGCAATTTATTTGTTTTGCCATTTTGCTATATATGTTGTCTTATGATCCATGCTGTTATGATACAATGTCATGTCTTGTGTTTCTTCCTGTCATGATATATGTGCCATGTTCATATGCTTATGATCTTCACGTTTTACATATTTCTGTTAATATGCTTCTGTTGTCATGGTTTATATCATTATGTTTTATCTATCAAGATCATGCTATGGTTAGACTTTTGTTTAATATTGTCATGAATATTGTGTATGACATGATTTCAATAATGAATAAATTCATACAATCTTCATGATATTGTTATTTTTATGGATTAAAATGACACGGAAAATGCCTAATTATCTAACAGTAATATGGGCGAGAGATACAGCCTATGATTTATGGCAATTGACCCATGAAAAAAATAGCACGCTATTGCGCCGCTATAGCGGCCCAAAGGACGTGACGCGACGATATTGCTCATTTTTACGTTATAGGCGCTATTGCCGCTATAGCGCCCTATTGCGCCGCTAAATTGATTTAGCACCACAACGTCGCTATTTTAACGCTAATCTTGGTACGCTGGCTGGCCCAAAATAAAACGCGGCCTGGTTGAATTGAGCCCACCATTGGCCGAATTTTGCACAGCAGTCTCAGCACTTTTTTCCTGGAAACCCTAATCCACCTAGTCACCCAGACAACATTCCACTCCACCGGCTGCTGGACTTAATAGTTATGCACTTATGCTTATGAACTTATGCTTATGCCGTTATGCATTTATGGCTTAATGGAACTTATGAACTTATGCGTTTATATATGAAACTATGAAATCATGGGAATATGTTTCCTGTCAGCGATTGCTCTTATGAAGTTATGATTATCATTTATCAATTTATCACTTTGCTTTATCATATGTTGCCTACAAATAGCGCGCTGTAGCGTTGAAATAGCGCCGCTATAGCGTGCACAGCCACCTTATTACGCTACTACGGATGGTTGCATAGCGTCTGAGACAGGCTTGCGCTAAATTCCATAGCGCGCTATTTTTTTCATGGCAATTGACTCATCAGTCTGATCAGCTCGACAATAGTCTAGAGATTTCTAGACGATTTATGTACTATTGTTTGTTTATTTCACAAGAACTGCCATTAAAATTTCAGCAGGAAGGTGCGTATCTCCATGGGTCCTAGTTCAACAACTAGAGCCCTACTATCAACTGGGCCACCTTTACTGGGACCGGACCACTTTTGGTGTCCTCAGTGACCCTCCGGTTGAGCTTCTTCGTCTCTGACTTCTTTTGATTTGCTGAAAGGTTAGTCTCGGTCAATTCCTTGATCTGCAAACACATTTGAACATCATTAACTTTTAAGAATTGGAAGGTCTAAGTTGTGATAAAAATTTCTCAGAAGCCTGTTACAGTATTATTTTTATAATAATAGTTTTTGTTTCAAAAGACCTGAGCTGCTGCAGATTATCTACTTACAGTTCTCTTTCCGAACACCTTTTTCAGATCAACCTTTGCTACCTCTGAATATTTTGGCTCCTCATCAGCCTACAAATCCGGAAAATATTAGTATCGATGATTCGTTATCAAGGAGAAGAATAAATAAATAAACGGCAAACATACTTGAAAAAGGTGGGCCAAGCGGAGTAGTGTGGTACCATCATCTAGGTTCTGAAATGTTAAGACATGCGTCATTACAGAAAAATATATAAGGATGCATGGGTAGATGGTAACGGAAGGGGTGAAAGTTACAGTGATACCTGCAAAGTAACAATTGCAACATTATCAGGAAGACTGTAATTTGAATCCATCATACCAGCTTTGGCCACATTGTAGGATTTCGAGCTTGTCTCATCCTGAAATAGGAATAAATTGTTAATTTCGACACCATGAAAACAGACAATAGAAAGGTCGATAAGGTAAACAAATGTACCTCATGACTAAAAGCAAGGAGTAAGGGTGAATAGACTTGTTGGCCATATGTACGTCGCCAGTGAGCTCCATTCCCTAGCTTTTCAACATTGACATAGTAAGTGCCCCTGGACTGTGATGTTTTTTTTTTTTTTTGAAGAATTACAATATCTATTAGTGACTGGGTAGCAGGATAATTCTCGAGAATTTAGAGACTAAACTGAATGTGTACCGTAAGCCCTTCGCAATCTTGATCCACGCAAACCACTTCATCAAGTGGCTCTCCAACGCCTCTGCCATCATCTTTAAGTAAACGCCTGAAATTGACAACATCTGCGGTTAGAGAGTTTCAGTGTGCAAGGGATTCACAACACATGATATGCAGATTTCGGTCAATATCAAGAGGATAGCAATTAACTTCTTGAAAAGAAAAGGCTACACATTATATTGGAATCGGTTGCAAAGTTTTGTATCTGATAAGCCACTGATTTTAATAGTATGTGTGGCTAATGGAGACATATTTACACAATGTTTTTATTCTATATTGGAATCTGATAAGGCACTGTTTCATATTTCAGTCACTAAGTAACTGAGCTGGCCTGCCTTATTAGATTTAGATACAGAAATAAATAGAATTACAATAATGTGTGCGGCTAACTGAGCACATGCCACTTTAGCTAATACCTGTGTAACATAACCTCTAGTTGACCATCCTGAATGCTTGATGGCCCGACAGCACGGTCCACAAATACAGATAGCTCATATTTTCCGTCTGCTACATATACTCCTAGATTGACCTAGAGATTTAACCTGTCAGAAATCTGCAAGACTAGTAGATTGCCTATATAGTAATAAAAAAGATAGAATAATGATGTTTTGGAACTATTGTCTTTCCATACACAAAATTACAGATTTAATTGGGCTAAAGTAGAAACCTAATTCTATGTCTACTTGAGCAAATTTGGCTTGCTCGCATATAAAACTTTTTGTAAGGGAATGATCAAAGAGAAGTGAGCCCCACAAAATTTGGCCCCAGTCCTAAAAATAAATTTGAATTATTTGTTAAAGTTGAAGTGTGGGCCGTCCAAATCCCAACCCTGGCCCTAAGGTGGTCCAAATGTACTGCCTAGTGTGATTACTGGACTGGCCTTAAGAAGTCATTATAGGTCCAAAATAAATCGGCCTTTCCTGATTTAAGTGTGGCCGCCCTGTTCTAAAAAATTCTCAGGTCATCCATGATCCATGACCATGAAAAGGACAAATGCTACCATTGGCTCGGGTATTATTATCAACTATATATATACAACACCAGACAGACACATAAGCAACTGTTCGCCAATACGTCTGCTCATGGCAAAAAGAATATTTAACAAGGAGAACGAGTTGTCACGATCCTATGACATATGGGGGTAGTGGCAACCTGCAGATGACTTCACTCTGTTTATGTGAACTTTTCCTTACCGGATAGTAATTTCCTGCAACTGGTTGAGTCACTTGAAGATTCCAGTCCTCCCAGTAGTTTCTCACCTGCAAATGAAAGTCTCTGTGAATCTGTAGGTAAAAGGAGACAAGACAAATGACAAAGATCGGAATGATTTGTTTAATTACTCCATTCAAAATGGCAAGTCATTTGGGCTTTTCTAGATTCTTGGCTTTTACTGTGTCTAGATACATAGCAACATCTATTAATCTAAAAAAGCTAAAATGACTTATAATTTGA
Source organism: Bothriochloa decipiens (assembly GCA_023333625.1). Lineage (NCBI taxonomy): Eukaryota > Viridiplantae > Streptophyta > Magnoliopsida > Poales > Poaceae > Bothriochloa > Bothriochloa decipiens. The sequence goes on from CM041629.1 coordinate 34,407,194, forward strand.
ATGGAAGGAGTAGTACACTATAACAACTCTAAAATCCAAACACTAAAAATTACAACCAACAAATTTTTTTCTAAAATAACCAATGGTTGTTGAGTGTCATATAGAAAAATATCCGATAGTTGCACAAGTAGCACCTTATGTTAGTTGAGCATTCGCATTTTAATTACAAGGAATGATTTGCTTCTCATTTGATTTTATGTAATGTTTAATAAAATCAAATGAACCTTTATATCGCATGTATAAATATATATGATATGAACAACTAACCATGGACATGGACCCAACTCCCCATGAGACTCTAGTGGACCTAGCTTAGTGCCCATGACATGGTCACTAACCCTCTCACTAACTTGATCATGTCATGGATGTATAAGTGATTGTCAAAGAAATAGAAAAGGAATAAGCAAAAGGAAGGGAAAAGGAGAAGGAAATTCAACCCAAGCCGCCGACCGGCCTAGCAAGCCATCAAGCCCAACCTGCCGCCTCTCCCCCGCACCGGCATGCCCCGCTTGCGGCCCACCAAGCCAACCGGCCTAGCTCGGCCAGCTGCCCGCGCCGGCTGCCTCTTCCCGGCGGCCCACGCTTGCCTTCCTCCACGTGGCCGGCCCAAGCTGCCGAATCGGCCCAGCAAGGGCCTGCCAGCGCCGCGTGCCCACGCCTTTCGCCCTCTGCCGCTGACGTGTGGGGCCGCGTTGTCAGCACCTTCTCCTTCCCTTTTCTGGGCGCCCGCACGTCACATCCTCCGCACCAAAAGTGGCCATGGCGCCCATGGCTGTCCGCCCGCGTCCTCCCCCGCATGGATGAATGCCACGCGCCCCGCCGCGTCACGCGCCCGGCCAAACCCTAACCCAAACTCGCAGCCGCGCACAGCCGCCCAATGGGCATCAAGCATTGCCGCTATCCATGGCCGACGCCATGGCTATAAAAGGAGCTCGCCCGCTCCATTAGGGTTTCCCTGTGCCGCGCAGCCATTCTGGCATCGCCCGCACCACACGCCTTGCCTACTCGCAATAAGGAGATAGGAAGAGGTAGGAGGCGAGGGAGGCGGGGACGGAGTTGTCCGCTGCCAGAACCGGAGTAGAGAAGCAGGACCAGGGAGCTCCATTGCCTGCATGCGCCGGAGGAGAAGGACCGGCGACCCCGCGACACTGCTGCGCTGCTTCCTCTGCAACGCACCCTCGCTGCTCCACCACACCCCCGCTTCACCGGCTGACGACGCAGCCACCCGCGGTGAGCTCACCCTACCTGTGCCATGGCCGCCGCTAGAGCTCCGTCGCGTTCCCACTGCTCCTCACCTTCTTGTTTCATTAACTCACTCGTCGCGTTCGCCATCATCTAGAATGCTTAGTTGACATGGTTAGGGAGCTGGCATGGACCACAGTAGGGACCCGTGTGCTTCTGTAGGTCCCGGTCTCCCCGGACTCCGGCCGCCGGAGCACCGCTACGGCCTTGCTGCCGCGCACGCACCGCCAAGCCTCCGTAGCCGTGTCTTTAGCACCTTGGAGCTTTGAGCTACTCCAAACGGTAGGATGAAGGTGAAGATGGAGGCTAATTTGGGGCCTTGCCGGAGAGTCGCCACCACCGTCAGTCGTTTAGAGCACCCCGGTTCGATTAAAGTTCCTTGCCATGTTCGCCTAGACCCCACAAGTCCATAGCGCATGCCAAAGCCTACTCCGAGGCGCTGCAGAAGCCTGCCGTCGTGATGCTGTCGTCTGCCGCCGCTGCACCGCGTGCGCCGGCGAGCCCCAGACCCGCGCGCTCGCTTAGACCCTGCAGCCGCCTTCGCCACTGCGCCGTGATGCCGTAGCCCTGCCCTGAGCCAGCCTGGCGCAGCCAGAGCCGCCACGCCGCTCATCACCGGCAACCCCCGCCACGTCCAACTGCGCGTGGAGACAGGAAGGGGGAAAGGGCAATTTACCCCCGTGTGGACCGGGTCTATCATGTGCCCCAGCTAGATCTATGGAGAGGAGCCACGTGGGCTTGCTGCCCATGGCTCACCATGAACTGGCCTCATGCAACCGGAGTCATGGACTCGGCCTGTTTCGAATCCAGACCCGCCACGTGGGCAGATCTAGAGCCCGACACGTGTCCGGGCCGGCCCAACCTGACCCGTATCCGGCCCTACCCAGGCCCGCCAAAGCCCGGTCGAGGCCCGGTCGACGTTGACCGTTGACATGGCCCACCTGTCAGTGACCAGTCAGCTAGGACCCACATGTCAGCTGCTGTTCAGCTCTGGACCAGTCACAACCTGCCACATGTTAAGGTCTGGTTTAACCCCTCCTTTTTCTTTTTCTAAATATGGATAAATCTTGTAAAATTTATAACTTATTTATACGAACTTCAAAAAATATGAACCAAGTGTCCAAATTTTCATAAAAATGAGCTCTATGTCATAGGCTTATGTATGATTGCATTTGGAGTTATTGTATTTCATTGGTTCTTTGTGTTAACTCTATAGGAGTCACTAACACGACTATTACGTTTTGTTTTAGAGGAGGAGCCACTTAAGGAGGATGACCCTGACTATGAGGAGGAGCTCGGTGACGACTACGCAGGTGCCATGTCCCACCCAACCTCATAGATCCTATTACGCATGGCATATTTACTAGTTGCGAGTGCTTTATTTTATGTAATATCACCTGTGATAGGTTGCATGGTAGAATTTCTTGATGAGCCTTTACCTTATTGCAACCTTACTCCTGCACACCCGCTGATAGGCTAGATGCATGCTTATTTACTTATACTTGCTTTACTCCTACTATGCTTTATATCTGCGATGTGATGCGTGGTGGAGTATGGTTATATGGGTAAGGCACGTGGTGCCACTTTACTCGGGGAGAATGCTACATGTGTTTTGGGTGTGTGGTGAGGATTGAGTCGATTGGATAGGATTCTACGACGAGCCTTGGGGTGAGTCTTGCCGGGAGGTGTGTTCTGGGCACCCCCATGAGAGGTGCCTGTGGCGGGTACATTATGAGGTATATGGTGATCCCGGGGGTGAGAGCCTTCATGGAGCGAGGCCCCGGGTAGGAGGTGCTGTTGTAGACTGTTGTAGTCCCTATGAGAAGATAATCCTGTTCGATCCCCCTAGGACCTGATATCTCTTGAGAACCAGAACCTTGGGACCTACGTGCTCACTGCTCGCCCCTGAATGGCCGGGGGACGGATATCTGACTAGCTAGGACAGTGCCACTACTACTAGGTTATTAGCAGATAGTGTCGGGAGGTACGGGCATTGGAACCCACACCCTCCTTAAACAACATAGTGAACTCGGGGGCCCGGTACTATGTCTCACAGTCTCAGTGTGCCGATGGTATTCCGGGATGTCCCAGTACTGAGTGGTAGGGTGGCATCGCACCGGTTAGAAAGCAGCCGGAATCGGCCTAGGCGGGGCACCACCAATGATGGTGATCTTGTGGTTAGGCGAGTACACACTTTGCAGATTTTTGAATCTATATATAGTCCGCGGCCTCAGGTTGGCCTTTCCCTTGACCTACGCTTCTCGGGGGTAGTGAGATGAGTCCTTCTCTTCTTCCCCCTGGTGATTACCCTTCCGGCCGTGGGCCGTTGAGACAGGCTCCGAGAGGGAGTTGGACCTGTCGACTGAGTGCAGAGGGTGAGAAGTGTGTGATGATGGGGATGGGAAAGATGTCTGGATGAGATGGGTTAAAACTTGATGAATTACTATTATATCATAATGATTACTACTTGCATAGGAAACCACAACCATATATAGGACTCTTTGATTATATCCTTTGCATCCACCCAAGTACTACATAGCAAAAGCAAAGCATAGGGTGGGAGCCAGTGGCCAGTACAAACCGTACTGAAACTTATTTGGCAGGTGAGCCCGACTACAACTACGATGACGAGGAGGAGTAGACGTCTTTCCTACACTCAGGCTTCTTTTGGAGATTCTATTGTACTTTCGCTTACCGCAATTATTCCTAAAGCTGCTGCTACTCTGATGATTCGCTAATGTGGCGATGGACTATTTATGTAACCCCTTCTAATTGTACTCTTTTATTCCATGCATGGATTTTCGTATCGAACGTTGCTGGATAATGTGATGGTTTGAGCTTCGAACTATTATATTATTCGCCATTCGGTGTATTTTCCCTTTGTGGAAAATTAAGGATGTTTCATACACTAAACAATTGTGTGTGATTTGTGAACAAGTATGAATAGCAAATATACAAAGTATAAATTATAAAGATTATTACCCTTTTGAGGAAATCCCTTCCATTGGAGTCTGTGTAAAATGTACTGTTTATGACCATATTTGCCGTCAACCGTGTGATGACCTCCTTCCCTACATCATCGTCGACAGGGATTGGCCCAATCTTTGTGACAAATGAGAGCAATCAAATAGTTAGTTCATTTTGAATAGAAGATGATGTCCTGAAATATGGTGGCACCTAGAATATTATATTGTCCAAAAGTAGTGCACACGTCATTTTTATCCAGTGAAAGTAGGTACTAACCGTGTATTCAACTTCAGCATGCTTATTGTCCTTGTAAAGTCGTGTAATCTATACCAAGAAATATTAATTACAAGTTCTCAAAATAAGTGTTGCTATACATTTTTTTAATGTAGAGCGTATAAGTGGACCAATGAAGAATGTTCTTGTAGATTTCAAGTATATATGTTCAAATGATGCATTGACAGCCACTTGCCAAGGGATGATGTCATGTACATACTTCAAATCCACAACTTAGTCGAAAGTCCGGATGCTAGAAATTAGTCATTCTTGTAGTACTCAGGTAAGGAAGAAAGAACCAAAAAACAGTATAGTTGGTAACTAAATAACTAAACATATAATGAAAATGTGTAATGCGATAAAAAACGGCAGGATTTACATTCCCTGCAACAGGCTTGTACAATTTGATTCTTAAAATAAAATTCCAACTCCATGATTTCCTCTTATGATTCGTACAATAAAGATGTCTTATACTAGTAGCTATCTTCTAGAGAATATTTTTCAAATGAACTGTGTATTGATTTATTAATTTCAATAGACAGACTTGAAATAATCCTATATAGAGTTATACTTTAAGCAGCCTTTTTTTGTCTGTTAGTAGTATATATCAACAAAAGGTTCTTATATTAAGCAACAATCAGGTAAGTTACATTACATTAAATTACAATTTTGCTCTAACATTGCATAGGATCTGACCTGATGAATCCATGAGCTGAATTGTTGATGCACTTCATGAACCAGTGGTCCACGGATAACTTTCAATGGCACCTAAAAGGAATTAAAATAAATCAATTCACTGACACGGAAATAAGAATTTGGATGTTGTATCTGACTAGTCCCCAGTAATATTTTTGGTCTTTTACGGGGGCTGCCATACCGAGGATGAAACTGTAGTTGGTGTATTACCATCTGGTCGAAATATATATGCTCCAGATGCCTAGCATAAAACACAAACATTAAAGCTACCAAATATGTGCCCATATTTCCTTTTAACCGAGAAAAGCCAGTTCCTTAGTAAAACCTGTGAGTCTAAGGCATCACCCTCACTTGGTCTATACCAAAGAAAGCTTTGTTGAACAGTTAAATCCACCTGAAACAAATTATCAAAGAATAAATGTATTAACGCTTCCCTTAGAAAAAACTGAAGCATTGTTTAGGTAATCGTACTACTACTTATGTTTGAAAATACTAATCTGGCACACATAGCAAAACCATAGAATTTGAGTAATATTTAGGAGAACCCTATTCATGGGCGGATCAGGACGGCATGTTGGGGGGGGGGGGTTTGTTTAACTAATGAAGAATGTTGATTGGAAGTGAAATTTCATGGAGATTCGAGGTTGCAGCCACCCCAGCCCCCTAGATCCGCCACTGACCCTATTATTTTGCACCCTTCAATAGAAAGATAGATCTACATATATGACTATATCTAATAGTGCACGTGACTAATATTGTCATATGTCTAATGCGGGCCGCCAACCATGGCAGAATAAACGATCCAACTAGGGCCTAAGGAGGAAGCACCGTCACCACTGCCACCAAGCTGGGCGGGCCGCACGATGTGCCATAGGGCGCACACGCAAGGGTAGGGCCGCGGTTGCAACGCCGCTTCTACCACTCCCATCGTCGTCGTCATCAACTACTTTATCGAGTCCTAGTTGGGTTTGGAAAGAGTTGGTTAAGTTAGGGAGTCCAGTTTGTTAGATGGAAAGGAGAATCCAAATCCTATAAGGATCTCTTGAGTTGCTTAAAGTTCAAGTCCCATTGAGACTACAAATACTAGGAGAATGGAATTGTTGCAATCAAGAATTGAATAGCCGAAAGGCTTTTATCCATCTCTCTCTCTTCTAACCCATGCACCGCCGCCCCTCTTCTTCTTGCTCCCTGCGTCGCCGCTGCCCCTCACCTCCATATAGCCGTCGGACCTAGGGCACCCGCGTCGCTACACTTGTTACAGATATTGTGCAACTACCCATGATGCGATTATCACTAATATTGTGCAACTGAATAAATATCGTGAAAAGAAAATTTTGATGCATGTTTATTAACCATGGATGACATAAGTAGATAAACCACAAAAAGGAGTATAAGTAGCATAATAAATACTCCATCCGTTCCAAATTTTAAGTCATTTTAGCTTTTCTAGTTTTACTATGCATGTAGACATTGTGTTATATATCTAGGTGCATGAAAAAAACTATATACCTAGAAAAGTCAAAACAACTCCAACTAGTACAAATGTATAATAAATTTGAAGTTACATCCAAATCGTTAAAAATGGATATTTTATGAACCTTCTTGATTGGGAAACCGGTTAACAAACACCTATCAGAAATGTCACTTTTGATTTATTTATGTTGACAGATCTGCTGTGAAATGTTATCAAATCATTTAAAAGGGACATAATTTATTTTGAAACTCACTTCTGAGATAGCATTGGATATCCTATTGAGTTGTCCAGATTCTGATGAAAAGGACATCTTTAGAGGTCCTGGTCCAACTTCAATTGTGCTGTTACTTAGAGAAACCGTGGTTGAGACATGCTCAGTACTGTTGTATCATGGACAAATGTTTGTTAACATAGAACTGATCAAATCCATTTGTTTAATCAGATATTAATATCAACAATAATTATATTGAAGTTTCAAGTGCCATTAATTTTTTTTCATGTTATCTTATTGACTAATGCTAAAGTTGGTGAAACTAGCCGATATAAAGTTTTCCTACCCATAATTTTGAGGTCACAGTTCAACAAGTTCTGAGACATGTAAATATATGATATGAAATGCCTTACTCTGTTAGATCATTACTCTGCTATCGACAAAGCAGTACCAAATCTTCAACAAGAATGATATTATTTGCTAGAGTAAAAAATCCAAATAATATTTGCTAATGGGCTATGAATGTTGCAGTTTATTCTAAATAAATATTAAAATGATGCCATTCACCTGCTCCAGTTGATTTTGAAATGAAGTAAGAATTCCAGCCCATTGGTGGTACAGAAGCTTGAAATGTTAGCCAATACTTATGGGCTTTGTCTGTTGTGATTCCAAGATAAGCCTTGACATAAAACTTTCTTAAATTGCTTGTCACATTATCAACCTCAACTAGCTGTGACTCCACAATATTTCCATCAGAGCTTTTTACAACTAGGTTTTGATCATTGACTTGAAAATGTTAAAAGAACATGTAACGACAAAAGTAGAGATGGTCAATAGGCTATGAGCTGAAACGAGGTGCATGCTTCACTGACAAATGTATCCTAGTATTTTATACGAATTCAGGTCCTTCATAAAATGTCCATGTGCCTTGATATAATATTCTCTTAATGGGTATCAGAAATTTCTGAAGAAACATTGCGTGAAGTTTTCAATCACTTACAGGAACCCTTATGAAGTCACTACGTTCCCATCCAAGAGGATTGTAAGCAACTAAAACCTACAAGAGATCATGTCAATATCACAAATATTAATTGGTATACAAACTGACAAAATAGATAGTACTCACTAAATGCCTTGTTTCTGAAATTGCTTCCTCAGTTGAAGGGCAGTAGCTTATATTGAGAAGTGGACACTACAAATTCAATCAACAAGCGAGACAGTTTGATTAGGTCATATTCAACAATAATACATGATAAACATGAAACATTTATATGGAGTTAATATAGCACAAAACAGTTGGTGTCATATGACCAAACAATCAAAGGAAAGATACGGAAGAAACATATTTAAAATAATATCTGAAAAAATTCAACGTAAATAAAGAACACATTTTCTAACCTGACTAAATTGTACGGCAGGGGATACACATGTTCCATTGGAGCTGGTCAGACAAGTTAAATTAGTGTTAGGTAATACATCAACATTTCTTTAGCTAGCAAGTGTTGACGGTAGATAAGTATCAATTTTAACCGTCAACATAACATGAGAAAGGATTAAAACATGAATATCATCTAGTTATAGGTGTTATACTAACAGAATTCCACGAGTTTTAGTGAATGTCTATTTCTGCAGGGGGTTATCAGAAAAGAACCAAAAGAGGTCCACATGTCGGATTTACATAGAGAGAATACCACATCTAGCAATCAAAGAATACTCTAGAAGACTCGAGGAGGCGACCCTACGAAGAAGGGCTCACCTGGCAGTAGCAGCTGGGCGCCCGCCCAAGGGCAGGGGCGGCCGCCCAGGCCTCTCCACCAATAGGGAGCAACCTTGCGGATCCTGCCTCCACCGACCTTGAGGATCAATATGAAGCGTCCATTTAGGTCGGTTTGATCCAAGGGGCGTGGTGCATCCTAGGAGGCTATATATTTAGGGCCCCTGGCACTTGGAGAAACGTTAATTCATTCAAGAATTCATTTAGAAAATTCATCTTCATCTTCAGAGAAGCCCTAGAGCCATCATCTCAATTGGAGCTCCATAGTTTAGTGGCATAGCTACATAGGAATAGATCTAAAGGGAGTCAAGCCTAACTCGAAGTCCGGATCTATCAGCATTCTTGGTAATTTCTTCTACTTCATTATAATATTTATTATTGTTCTTGCTACTACGAATAGTACTTTATTCTATTCTACTATATCAGAAATGACTTTGCTCTATTTGCTTATGTTCTCAGTTATTTTGTTCTTAGTTTACTTTGATTATATTCTTAGCATAGTTGGATTAGAATTATGTTTATGCATTGGATCGTATAGCGCTTGCTCATTAGATCGATGGGTGAGTGGTAAATATTGTGTAGGCGTGGTGCCTAGACCATATTTATCTGCGATTGCACCCTATATTCCGGATCGCGAGGTAGATCGCAGGAGTGATAGTCCTGTTGAGTCCTTTGTAGCCCTCCTCCCGAATATAGGACTAGTAGAACACCACTATTACAGGGAAGTGATTGCTCTGTTCTTGATCTTCCTTGGTAATATCACTATGCATAGATGTAACATTTTCCTGCCATGATTGCTAGGTGTAATTACACTAATCATTGTATGCTTTGACCTTATAGTTAGAATAACTTAGGATTTATTCTTGTAGATCGTCCTAGTCCATGCTAGTGTTATAAACTTAGAGTACTCTATTAAGATGATTATCATTATTTTATGTGGCTATGTGCTCTCATTTATCCTTTGTCACTTACCATTCTCATATATATATTATTTTATGTGACACTTACCCTGTGTGAGAAGATAGATAAAGACACGGTTAAGCTTTCCATTATCACATGCAGTGATCATTGCTCATTATCCATAAGCATTCCCTTTACAGTGGTAAAAATATAAATTACGATACCTGGATTACTCCCAGTTAAAATACTACATCGGTATTATCTGTGCGCTTGCGGATTCCTTATTCATTTTTAGAAAACATATGCATTTAATACCAGCACCTCTGGCGCCATGCTGGGGATGACAACCTAGCTTAAGTGGTGTTAGAGGTGTCAACAAGCATTTTTAGCGCCATTACCGGGGAAGGTTGATAGATTACCAAATGGATAATGAGCATCACTGATCCACTAATGTGATTGAGAACCATTCACCCTTCTCTAGTCATACAGCCTTACCCTTGTCTTTTGTCTATGTTATATATCATATGCAGGGTAATGTATGAACAGGTTTGATCTTCCAGAAAACTACATTGATAATCCAGAAGTTTTAATCAAGAAGACCAAAGCCAAGTTGAGAAAGACCCGATCATCATCATCATCATCGTCTCAGCCTGCCGGTTCTTCTGAGCCAGAAGATCCACCTGTTGTTCAAAGTTTGACACTAGCATTTGAAGCCATGGCTGACAAGTCACTCCATGAGTTCTCAGCTCCCACTATGGACAACATCCGTACTGGACCAGCTATGGACATTGAGAAGTCTTTTTAGCTCAAGCCTGCGTTGATCAACATGGTGCAAGCAAGCCAGTTCTATGGGAAGGCCCATAAAGATGCTAGTGCTCATCTCCAACACTTCCTGGAGATTTGTAGCACTTTCACTATCATGGATGTCCCAGAGATGCTATACTACTTTGCCTCTTCCCATTCTCATTCTTGCGAAGAGTGAAGCAGTGGTTCTACGCCAACAAGGAGAAAAATACTACGTGGGCACTTTGTTCCACCAATTTCTTGGCGAAGTTCTTTTCCATGGGCAAGACCAATGCTCTCCATGGGAAGATATCGAGTTTCCAGCAACAACATGATGAGACTGTCCCAGAAGCCTAGGAGCGCTTTCAAGACTACATCCTTGAATGTCCTCATCATGGGATGGAGAATTGGTTGCTCATGCAGACCTTCTATCATGGGCTCAACAACAGCACTCATGAAACCATGGATGCTGCTGCTAGAGGTGCATTCTTATCACTCACCATACCTCAAGCCATAGATCTTGTGGAGAAGATGGCCTCCAACCAAGGTTAGAGTGAAGAGAGAACTCAGACCCGCAAGAGAGGTGGAGGAATGCACCAGCTCAAGGAGGTAGACATGTTGTCTGCCAAGATGGACCTACTGATGAAGAGGCTCGATGAGAGAGCCACTGAGAAGAAAGAAGTCATGCACATTCATGATTCCCACATGACTTGTGATGAGTGTGGAGAGACTGGGCATACAGGTGCCAACTGCCCAGAGATGAAGGAGGACGTGAACTACCTCAACAATAACAACTACTACTACTACTATCGTCCTCAGCAAAATCAAGGCTGGAATCAGCAACAGAGGCCTAACTACTCTGGTAACTACTCAGGTAACTACCAAGGTAATAATTCTTCTTATAATAATTTCCATCAGCCACCTTTAAGAGAGTTAGTGCTTAACCAGGGCAAGTTAATGGATAATGTGTCTAAGAAGCTAGCATCCAATGATAAAACTCTAGAAACAATTAATAATAGAATGGATAGTTTTTTCAATGATATAAAGAATCAGCTTAGTTTCAATAAGATGCTAGAATCTCAGTTGCAATAGCTTGCCAACTTTGTTTCCTCCGCCGACCAAGGTAAGATTCTGGGGCAACCAGAAGGGTTAGAAACTACAAATCTTGTAGACATATTCAATGCAGGAAGCTGCTGGAGTGACCCTCCTAGAGGATCATGGATGGACCCGACTCTGCCAATCAAGAAGGGCAATCCAGGGAGACCGGTTGTTCCGATCTCCATTGGAAGTGTTAACTTCAACGAGGCAATCTGTGACTTCAGCGCAAGCGTCAACGTCATGCCTAAGGTGATATATGAGAAAATGTTCAATTGTCCTTATTGTACACAACCATGTGCTTGCAGCTTGCAGGCCAGTCAGTCTGCTACCTAATGGGAACCCTGGAAGACATCCGTGTGTGAGTAGGCAGCTTGTACGTCCTTGTAGACTTCATGGTAGTGGACACGGGCAGTGACGAGAGGTCCCCCATCATTTTGGGAAGACCATTTTTGAACACTGCCGGGGCCATCATCTACTCCAACACTGCCAAGATCATCTTCAACATCAAGAGCAAGCGAGAAACCTTCTTCTTCAAGGACAGGGTGTTGCAATTTCCAGCATACCCTTAGTACCCTTATGAGCTAGAGAAGGAGACCATCGACAGGAGGAACAAGACCAAGAACAAGGCCAACAATAAGAAGGCCCAGAAGATGGAGACAGTGAGGATGGTCACTGCAGTCCACAGAGAGCATGACCACCAGCTCAAATCTTTGCATCTGATCAAGAAAGACGACCCAGGTGTCCCGACCATTCAATGTTCCATCAACAGGTGCTCCTTCAACAAAACTGTCTGTGACACTGGATCAGGCGTCAACATAATGGCCAAGGTAACTTATGAATATCTATATGGTACTATGCTTTTGGACCCCACCTATGCGTAGCTGCAGATGGCAGACCAGTCCTTTCACTTCGTGGAAGGGATAGCCAAAGACGTCCCTATCCAAGTCGACGACCACTACATCCCCACTGACTTCCTAGTCATCGACATGGGTGAAGATGAGTATGATCCACCCATCATCCTAGGGAGGCCATTCCTCAACACTACCAAGGCCATCATCTACATTGGAACAGGGGAGATCCACTTTCACTTCCCCTCAGAAAAGATACGCCGCCATTTCAATGATAATTATATAATCGACGAGGAGCCCAAGAAGAATAGGTCAAGGAGAAGCAGCATACCCGTCACCAGAAGAAGAGGATCATCGTAGATGGGTGGGCTGACTATGAATGAAAAGTGACAAGATTTAAAGATCGGTACCCCGATAAGGAGAACGCCACCGAAGAGGTAGAAGAGGTACCATCAGCAGAAGAAGAGATAGTGATCACAGAATCTTCCTCCTCCAAGTCACCCTCACTAACAAAGCAGGTATGGAAACCAAAGGTAAACCCAGATTCAGATCCTGCACAAGACATAGCAGCACCAGTGGCACCGTCCGACACGCCCCTTGAACAATGAGCAAACAAGAAGGTCCTGTTCGGAGGACTTAAAACCACCGAACTCCGCGTCAAGAGGTAACTTGGTATTTATCTGCATTTTCCTTTTCAGCAGTACATTTCCCTTTTGCAATCTACTTTTCCTAAATGCATCATTAGTTGCATCTTTACCTTACTTTTTCTGTATTAGAAAAAGAAAATAAAAATATGTCATGCATTGCATCCAGAAAAATGCTAAGCCCCATGTGAACAATGTGTGGTGCAATAGCTCACACAGTTATCCACTGTGGTAGCATAAAAATAATCTTTCATCATATTTACTTTTTCTCTGTCTGCATACCATAAATATAAAATTATCAAAATATATTGAGATCCTGCTAAAAGATAAATGGGTTAGGAAGGTTCTAGACATCCAAGGCTTAGAGATTTATCACTAACGCTTAATCAGTTCCACAAGCTTTGGTGTCTATTTGAGCTTTATAGAACTTAAAGGATCAAGAAGAGCTAACAGGCAGAAGGATGTCCCGTCCCCTGTTGGAGTGCTATCTCCAAGCACTGTTTCCAACAGCAAACCACCCATGACACTCCAAGAGGACCAGTACGCCTTTACTGCCAGTCAGCAACATCAACAGACTATGTCAACATCCAGCTTGGGGGAGAGCAACCCTAGTTTATTGATCTAAGTATCCCTTAATCGTCTGCTTGCTAAGTGTGCTATATTAATTTTGAAACAACTAAAAAAATAAATAACCTTAAAAACCTAAATAAAGATTTCCCTATTTATTTCTATAATTATTTTTCTGTGTGATATTAAATTTGTTAGCTAAATTAAAGGAGAGCTATTTAAAAAATCTGTTGCTAAAACGAACCCCTAGAATAAACTGTATATGGAAATGATGAATAGTTGCTCTGCCGTAATTCCTTTCAAGTACCTAGTTTTCAACCTTACACTCTCTCGAGTTTTAGACACAATTATTTAGATTTAAGATTTGCTCTGAGCCTGAAACCTGTGGATTGCAAATGCTTGATCTAAGTCTAGGTAGTTGCCGGATAAGATATGGGAAGGTTTTGAGCTGCTGTCCATCTTGCTCCTAGAGATACTAGAGTTCTGGAGAATTTATTTGTAAAAATCTTAAATTGCTGCATGATGAGTTCCTTTATGATGAGAGTTCAAAATTCCTACCATAGCCAAATATACATGTTTACTAGATTAGGAAAGCCATCCACTTACATATATCACTCTGTAGGCGTTGAGGGTAGTTAAGCTGTATTGACCCTTAGGAATTAGTCATGCGGTTAAAGTTAATACTATGTGATCTCCATCCATTGATCTATGCTGCTTCTGTCCTCAGAGGTATGCACCCACTTACATTCACTACGCTACACTCACTTTGTGCTACTTTTGTTCCTGGAAGTACCACCCACATATATATACCTCATGCATCTGTGTTGTTTCTATCCTAGAAACACGCACCTATACCGCTCCTACCCTAGGAGTACGCATCCATCCATTCACATACATATTCCTCATCCAAATCCACCCAAAAATATTCGTTGCCATCATATCTCTTTCCATTGTGCAATAAAGCTCCAGATATTTCGCTTAATACTCCCTATTGCTATTGTTGTATCAAGGGGATTGGTTGCTCTAAAAAAAGAGAATAAAAATAAAAGAAAGAGGACAAAAGTCCCAAGTGATAAAGCAGCCAAGTCCTCCTCTTCAAAGAATTTCAGATTTACTAAATAGGGAGGTATGTTATCCCCAAGGAGCAAGTTAAGATTTAGATCTTCGCCATCATTGATCACCCCTCATAATCATCTTCTTATTTATCACCATCCTTCGTTCCCTTCATTCACATGAATGACTAGTTTCTCTGGATTCACGGTTTAACTGCGCAATATATGCAAGTAGGTTTTGAGTTGTCTCCCCACCTATGAGCTCCACATAAGCCTATTAGAAGTAGGGTGAGAGAGAGAAGGCTACCTCACTATGCCTTAGTTCCACAAATACCACAAATGAGAGACCTGAAAGGGTCATACAAGGAATCTCTGAGTTTTATTTAAAAATCTTGCAAAACCTCCAGAATAATAGTTGATCAAAGAGCGAGAAACATGACGCTTAACTTGATCATTCTGTCTTTCAACTGCTCAAGACCCAAGTAACGGCTACAAGCCCCATGGTGAAAGGTAATATGGGTAAGTTTTGAGTCAGAATAGTTCACTCTAATCTGGAGGGGAGTTCGTGTTTGAAAGCAAGTGTACTTATGAGGCGTGAAAGCATTGTAGCAACTCCTGATCCATCACTGAGTCTATCTTTGCTTAGGGACGAGCAAAAGGTAAGCTTAGGGGAGTTTGTTGACGGTAGATAAGTATCAATTTTAACCGTCAACATAACATGAGAAAGGATTAAAACATGAATATCATCTAGTTATAGGGGTTACATTAATAGAATTTCACGAGTCTTGGTGAATGTCTATTTCTACAGGGGGTTATCAGAAAAGAACCAAAAGAGGTCCATATGTCGGATTTACATAGAGAGAATATCACGTCTAGCAATCAAAGAATACTCTAGACGACTCGAGGAGGCGACCCAGCGAAGGAGGGCCCACTTGGCAGCAGCAGCTGGGCGCCCCCCAAGGGAAGGGGCAGCCGCTCAAACCTCTCCACTAATGGGAAGAAACTCACGGATCCTGCCTCCACCGACCTTGAGGATCAATATGAAGCGTCCATTTAGATTGGTTTGATCCAAGGGCTGTGGTGCATCCTAGAGGGCTATATATTCGGGGCCCCTGGCCCTTTGAGAAATACTAATTCATTCAAGAATTCATTTGGAGAATTCATCCTCATCTCCAGAGAAGCCGTAGAGCCATCATCTCAATTAGAGCTCCATAGTTTAGTAGCATAGCTACATAGGAATAAATCTAGAGGGAGTCAAGCCTAGCTTGGAATCCGGATCTATCAGCGTTCTTGGTAATTTCTTCTACTTTATTGTAATATTTATTATTGTTCTTACTACTATGGATAGTACTTTATTCTATTCTACTATATCAGAAATGACTTTGCTCTATTTGCTTATGTTCTCAATTATTTTATTTTTAATTTACTTTGATTATATGCTTAGCATAGTTGGATTAGAATTATGTTTATGCATTGGATCGCATAGCGCTTGCTCATTAGATCGATGGGTGAGTGGTAAATATTGTGTAGGCGTGGTGTCTAGACCATATTTATCTACGATTGCACCCTATATTTCGGATCGCGAGGTAGATCGCAGGAGTGACAGTCCTATTGAGTCCATTGTAGCCCTCCTTTCGAGTATAGGACTGGTAGAACACCACTATTACAGAGAAGTGATTGCTCTGTTCTTGATCTTCTTTGGTAATATCACTATGCATAGGTGTAATATTTTTTCCGCCACGATTGCTAGGTATAATTGCACTAATCATTGTATGCTTTGACTTATAGTTAGAATAACTTAGAATTTATTCTTTTAGATCATCCCAGTCCATGCTAGTGTTATAAACTTAGAGTACTCTATTGAGATGATTATCATTATTTTATGTGGCTATGTGTTCTCATTTATTCTTTGTCACTTACTATTTATATATATATTATTATTTTATGTGACACTTACCCTGTATGAGAAGATAGATAAAGAAACGGTTAAGCTTTTCATTATCACATGCAGTGATCATTGCTCATTATCCATAAGCATTCCCTTCCCAGTGGTAAAAATATAAATAACGATACCTGGATTACTCCCAGTTAAAATGCTACATCGGTATTATCTATGCGCTTGTGGATTCCTTATTTATTTCTAGAAAACATATGCATTTAATACCAGCACCTCTGGCGCAATGCTAGGGATGATAATCTAGCTTAAGTTATGTTAGAGGTGTCAACCGTTGTGAACCTCTGATGCACCAAGAGCATGCCATTTTGCGTAGTCATCAGTTGTGTGCTTTTTTGCAGTACCTGGGATGGCATCGTGATGCTGGTGAATTCCCATTGCATCTTCCAAGCTAGAAGCGAACAATCCTCTGCTACCCACCAAAAATTCTATTTGACGTGCCGCCTGTCAGGAAATACATTTTTTCCAATGTTATTCAAGAACTTCTTGATACATGGTTTGGATAGAAGCATGATTCATAGTGTGTGAATATTGTACCAAGTAATATCCACTGTGTACTCGAACATATCGCTTGAAAGTTGGACGGCTTGTAAAATACCCAGTCCAGTATGCATTTTCTGAATCAGCATAGCTGCAATTTGCAGTACAACAAGAGCATCATGAATATTTTCTTTAGTATAAAATATTCCATGTCATACTTGTAGTTTTAGAACTCACGGGAAATAATCATCGTATTTTACTGGCCAAGATTCATTTGATGCATGTTTAGCATCTGTGTAGATAGACGGAGTAGAATACAATGCATGCACTCTGCCGTCCTGCAGGGTTCAGGACATTATTATTATTATCTTACTTTTCAAATTCAGTAGAGATAATACTTAACCACAGCTGGTGTGGCACTGATCCACACTGAAAATCACATTGGTAGACGTTAAAAACTCAAAATATGTATGTACTGTTATCTTGTTCAATAGGATTTGGTCTGGAATCCTGTATGCCTTGAAAGAAGTATGGCAACCGTGAATGCCTATCTTGGCCATCATGGGCTTCATGTTAATATATATTTAACAATTACATACTTGACTTACAAGGCATCTAGTTAGGTGAGATATCAATCTAGACAACCTATCTAACAAACTCTATCTCAACTCTAACCGAGCCATATCTTCAATGCACTGACTCATGGTCATTTGCCGTGTTACATATGTGCGCATTGTTACAAGTAGGATATGTTACGTTTCCTAACATGCCTGTCATCAGAAGTAGTAAAACCATTGAACAGCAGGTTCGCCACATAGGTCCTAAAAACTATGATTTAAATTCTACTGAGATTAAGGTATATCAATTTAGCAGTCCAATATCGAAACTTGACATAGAAGGATAAAATCTGCAATACCTTGTTCACATGTTGGATAAGTTTGTCCATATTCCGGAACCAGGATTCAGCATACTGATACATAAAATCTTCCCCCATGGTCCACATTATGTGGTCTGTACGTGTAACATTTGCCTGATTACCAAAACATTCCGGAAAGGAGTTATTCCCTTTTCTAAAAAAAAACATGTTTCAGTTAGAAAGGTAACTTGAAATCACCCCATTCCAAACAACTGGAGCTTTACCTGTGCTAAGGCTGCAGCAACAAAATCATTTACACGTTCTTGGACATTATAGTCAAACAGTGTCAGGTCATCCTAGAAGTAGTTTTACATAACTTCAATAAATATAAGGTTGCCTAATAGAATCAAGCTTGAAATGATGATTCTCTAAACCATACCAATTTACAATCAATTTACTAATGTAGTCCTTAAATTTAAATCAAGAATCCTAGATCCACGTTGGAATATTTTAATCCTAAAACATGTGGGCACCAAGATTTGTTGTGCGCTCAATTTTGTGAAATTTTGGTTTATGGCACAGCAAGCAGAGCACCATTTGGTTCGTTCCCAATTTTTGCAGTAACTTCGGTTTGGTTAAAACAGTTACTTTCACGGAATTTGACACAAGACGAAATTGAAACATGTATGGATATCCATATATAGCAGCAGAGTCCACATGCAACATTTTGGTCCTTGTTACAGCACTTGTACATGATAGTAACCCATGACTTGTGTAGATATATGGTTGTGGGCTCTTTATTTCAACTTGCTGGTTTGGACATGGTCCGATTAGTACACAAATAATGCACACTCTTTGAAAGTTTGATTTTTTCAGTACTTTTGATGGTAAAACGGCATAGGAATACTTTCCGCATAAAATATATTTATTTTTTTATGTGGCCCAGTATTTATAGTATGAAAATATTTGTTGGCCTAAGGTAGTACTAGCTAAATTTCAATTGAATCTATCTGTTCCGAAATATCCAGAAACTTGACCCGAATGTTTATGTTCTGGAGTAAAGTTGTGAACCGACTAATGAATTGGCGGAGAGAAGCTTTCTAGGAAGACAATGAGTAGTAAAAAAGATGCACTGAGAGCGGTGGCGGATTTAAGGAGGGCTAGTGGGGCTCCAGCCGCCCCCTTCCCCCCTCTAATGGCTTGATCTACCACTAAATTACTGTAGCAAAAACCTCAAATCACCATTAAATCTTCGTACAAATTAATATCTTCGTTATTTTAGCCCCTTGATTCTCATCCTACGTTCGCCACTGATTGAGGCTATCTACGTATCTTCGATTGATTAAGTGTGGAAACATTGTAAGTCATGGAACTGAAGCAGTCAGCAGAGAGCAGACGACGGGTTGGATCCAAATCCTTGCACCCTCCGTGTCCTTTTGTTCTTGTCAGTATCCACATCATCACATCGAAATGGTGTGCAATAATGTACATTGCTTCTCTGATCCTATATCACTGACAGCGAAAACTTGGAACTCTAATGAATTAACTAATGGCGTACTAGTGTGTTTTGGCTTGAATCTGCCTACCTTTTTTACGTGTAGCAGGCTAGCAGCAGTATCCAACCAATCTTTGACAGCAAAGCACGCGAGCATTGTAATTATCCATCCAGGCGAGAAAACAGAGGATGGCAGGCGACGTCATTTTCTTTCCGTCGTTTTCTTTTTATTTTTTCGTTTCTTGAGCTCGCTCTCTCTCTCTCTTGTTTGCCTTGTACTTCTACTGGTGTTTTTAATATATTTCAGTAGGGATCTGCCAGCGATCCCTCCTATTGCCTAAAAAAAACAAGCAGCGTAGACGACAAGGATAGGATATCAAGGATGCAGGCTCTTGATCGAGGTAGAACTGTACTACTGACCTGCTCGACGACGACGAACTTGCGGGCGGGATCCCTGGCGAGCGCGTCAACCACGGAGTCAAGGGTGTTCATCACGCACGCGTCCTGTCACCACATCCACTCCCAGGACCAGGAGCAGGTGAGAAACTGAGAACCGATCGAGAAGATGGAGTGCCGGAACATGGCTAGCTAGCTCTATATGGTGTCCTGTTACATACCTGGATCGAGTTGTTGGATCCGGCATAGTACTGGTCCACAGTCTTGAGCCACCCGACGTCGTCGTGCGAGTGAGGCACCAGATGCACGTTCAGCTTCCCCGCCACCACCGTCGCGTTCGATGCCACCACGAACGCCGCCGACGCCGACGCCTCCGTCGTCGCAGCTGCCAACACGAGGGCTAGCACTGCCAGCACAAGTGTTGGGTCCATCGCGGCCGTTGATGATTTGCTCGGCCGCCGCGCGTGTCCGCCCCGGGCCCAGTTGAGTGGGAGCAGCCTACAATGCGGACGCACCGTTGGGTGTTGGTTTCTTGGAGTTGGCGTTTGGTTTCCACCGGCACTGCGTTGCGCTCACGTCGTCAAAAGAGGAGGTGTGAGACTGTTAGGGCGCATTTGCGACCCTGGGCGAGGAGGACCCTGCGCTCGTGGGGTGCAAGTGGCCGTGTTTGCGGCCTTGGCCTGTGATGGAGCCCGGCTCGGAGGAGCCAAAAACGACGCGGCAGCCAGGCCGCGGAGAAACGCCATTTTCCTGCATTTCTCCGTGGCCGGGCTCACTGTGGCGCTCACGCGACTCATTACGGCGCTCAGGCAGGATGGAATCAGCTCCGCCACTTCCCCTTACCCGTGTGCGTCTCGATTCCTTCGCAACCTGCGATGGCGCGGCGGCGACGCTTCACCTCCATGGTAGACGCGGCTGGGCGAGCTCGCCTGCCGGAGCTCCGAACAGCACGTCCTCACTCCGCGCCGCCGAGGGCCTTGGGAGCAGCAGAGGACCTGCACGGCAGGTGCAGGGGAGCAAATTGACATCATCCACGGAGCAAATCGACCTTGTCCATGGAGCAAATCGAGGTCATCCATGGAGCAAATCGACCTCAGCAGCCGCCCGCGGGTCCACATGCTCGCAATGTCGACCACGTCCTCCAGTTCCTGTCCCTCACCGGCCACCGTCGGGGAGCGACGAGCTAGGGGCGGACGTGACGCCCAGCCGGCGGCGGTGGAACGGGCGCCCAGCACAAGAGGCAGAGCTCGTTCGTCGTCTGCGTGGAACGGCGATGGTGGTGGCCAGGGGGACGCGCGTGGCGGCAGAGCGTGGCCAGGGTGACGCGGGAGCGAGCTCTGCACCCGCACCAACGACGGCGACCGAGGTCCCGCAACACCACCCTCTCCATCTTCGCGGGCGGCAACGCCGCCGTCGTTGCTCACTTGCACCACTCTTCCTTTCCCTCCCCATCTTCTTCCTCCTGGCCTGCAGTGGCGTCGGGGAAGGGCAGCGGCGGCGACAGTGCATGTGTTTGATGAAATGGCTATGAGAAGCGTCTGAGGTAATGTTACCACATCCTGAGTCTAAGGTCACTGCATTCAACTGTAGAGGCACAACAAACACGATCTTAATCGAGCTCGGCTCTATTGGACCACGTTGACAAACACGAGCAGGTGCACCATTTGGGCCGGGCTAAGGGTGGCCAGGCCATGGCCAGCCAACCAGGCTGGCAAGGTACACCCTCGCAAACGTGCCCTTAGTGACCTGCTGAATGATGTTGACCACCCGGTCTGCAGCCAAACAGATACACCATGAAGTGAAAGCTGTAATAAAAAGAACATACTCCTTTGAGTGCTTAGCTAAGTTTGTTTATACATGCTACCAACCAAATACAAATAGACAATACTCTAGATTCTGTGTTATGACCAGCGTCATCTATCGGTGCTGAGGCGCAACAGTGGCTAAAGCGGGGTGCGAGGCCCTTGGATATTTTCCCTTTAAATTTCTATAAAAACATTAGAGGATAAAGACCTCTAAACTGATATTATGAAAATCAAATAGGCACCCGCAACACGTCAACGTTAACTTCACATTATTCCTTGAGCACGAGGAACTCACAACCTTACATCCTCCTCGCCCTTTCTCCCCATCTATATAAGGAGGGGTATGACGTTTTCTCCCCATCTGTATACCATCTGTATAAGGAGGGGTAGGACATTTGGTTCCCTATACAAGGTCCAACCAGGCCCATCTGATGCTAGCACTACATGATTGGTCTGGCAAAAGACATCATTGGGCTGGTTTTCTCCATAGGAGAATATTTTTTCCTATTGAAAGTAGCCACGGTGGTGCAAAAGAACGTGCGGGGACAAGACTTTGAGGGAGCAAAATGAAATAGAGTCACAAAAGCTTATTTATTATGCTACTATTTTCTTTCGCCGGATACGAGGGTTTTATTTTTAGACTTTTCTAATTGTTCTAAACTAATAAAAGTAGCATTATCAAATTTTCTTTTTCTTATTTTATTTTAGAGTATTTATTTATTCCCTATGGGATTCATGCAACCAAACAAGTTTCTCGTGGGCTAGGCTACACGAAAATGAAAATCAAACAACATACACAACCAAACAAGTTTCTCATGGGCTAGGCTACGTGAAAATGGAAATTTAACAACATGCACCTAAAGTCTAGCCACCTGTAGCCTATAGTTCAATGGGCCAGGTCTCGCTAGGAAGTAGGAAGTGAACCAAACACCTCCATAGACTCTTGGAAACTTTTTATCGACTAAAAAAATCACTGCTGGTCTCTTAATTTGGCTGGCGGTGTTACCTCAATCTCCTGACTTCTAAAGTGATATTTGTGGGTCTCGAAATTTGACCAAAGACGTCATCTCAATCCATAACTTGAGAGGTAGTCTCCATCTCCCTAAACTTGGTCATTGTTGGTGCCATTCTAGATCCTAAACTTAGTTTTAAGTCTAATCTGGGTTTGATCTAGATGAGACATAAAGCCAAGTTTAGAAACGGGAGTGACATCGACGGCCTAAGTTTAGAACTGGCAGTCATCATCTTAGAAGTTTATGGATTGTGATAACACGGTTAGACAACTTTAGGGACCCCCTAATATCATTGTGAGTTTTAAGGATAGGGAAGACAACGTCGGTTAAGTTTACGGACCGATGATGAATTTTACTGTTTTCGATTCTCTCACGTGGCATGAATCACTGTAAACCAAAAGTCTCTTTTAGTATCAAGACATCTGATGCTGCGTGTGGCACTAAATTCGATCCCTAGCTAGTGGGTATTGGCACGAAATATCGAAACATGTGTTTTTAGTGGAAAAAAGAACTAATTATACATCTTGACCTGTAACACTGGAGCAGTGCTTAGATTATCAGAAATCGAGCCGATTATACGTGCCTAGACTGCATTATGTTAATTTATCTGCTGTCAGTAATAGCCATCTCTAGTCGAATACGAAAAACTTTTTTTATCAAGTCTAATACGAATAACTGCGTGAAGCCGTGAAGTAACTAATATTATAACCCTTATTATATCTAGTGTAGCAATATAACAGGTGATTTTGTTTTCTTGGAAAGTATAAGTGCCTACCGCAACGGTCGGATTTTTTTAATCTAAAAAAATAGTATCCTCCTTTCCTCAACGTTCGGGAAATAGCAACGCCGGCTTTGCTTCGCTTCTAAAAAAATTGAATCCCACAGAGACGTTGGCAATTACTAATTGGCTTTCCTTTTTTCCTTTTGGAGCTAGCCGGCCAGGCGATCCGAACATGCCCCACAACCGAGCTCCGACACCAGCCACGGCGCCTCGAGCTCGCGGCGGCCTTGTTCCACGGCGTCGTGGGCGGAGAAGTGCGGCAGGAGGAACGGCGCCGGCGGGTGGACAGGATTCCCAGTCCGTCTCCGCGGCTCCGCCATTCACAGCGATGAGGTGCGGGCGTTCGGCGGCTGTCCAGTGAGCGCCCCCAATCCCAATTCGATGCCGACTCCGTCCCGACTCGTCACCGTCGACGGGGATGGCGGCGATGCACGGGCGGGCCAGCGGCGACGCCGGAGAGTGGCAAGTGGCGACAACCTCCAGCCCAATCCGTAAGCTTTTTTTTCTCATCTACATCTCGCCATCTTCGAACCCTGCTGCAATGGGGCCGTGACCCATCTCGGATTGGGACTCGCAATGCTGTGACTATGCTTGATTTGGTGGAAGCCCTAAGACTTAGTGCTGAAGTCCTGACCAGATGTAAACCTTGTCGTGTTTTGCAGACTGGGAATTTATCTGTCATACATGCTTTTGATGGCGAATCATTTGAGCGGTGCTACATAAACCAGGAACCTAAGGAAGAGGTATCCATCCTCTCTTGTTTTTTTTTTCTCCCTCTAGTTGTGCATGATTGTGAGTATTCAATAAATGAATGAACAAGGCAAAGGCTACCCTTCCTAATCAGTAGCCTGCAAAGATAGTGTTTCTGTTCTTAGAAAAAGAAAGAATTGACATGAACTTTAACTAAAAGGTTATCTACTATAGGTATCTTGCACTCGTTAAAAAAAACATTGGGCAATAGCAGAAGTTCCTGTCTAACTTTGGTATACCAGCCAACAAGCAGAGTAGAGAGAATCGGTTGCTTTCAGTGATTATGTCTTCACTCTGTAGCCCATATTCGCAAGCAACCATTTATTTGGCTGCTGAATTCGAGGCTACCTACATGTTATTCATATGACTGTAAACTATATTTTTCTTACATCTGTGAAGAGGTATACTAATCCCCCTTTCCTCATTGTACAGGCGTCTTTCAGATGCACATGAGCTGGTGTCACAGTTCTATAACTTGAAAGGTATTATGTCAACTTTTTTTTTTTTTTTTACTTTTCCCTTTCATGCTTGGGCCTCACTTGTTAAATAAGACTTATGCTTGCTGAATTAAGCAGAGACTGCAAGCAATATTTCCGGTAATGTCGCGTTCATGGAGACCGCCAAGAACTAATTCAAGGAGATACCCACGCACAAGCACTAGATGTGCCTCAAGAACTACCTCAACCAGAAATGCAGCTCGGTAATGTCGCTTGAGCCCATCCCTCTCCTCTTCTCCATATCCTGTTCGTTGGATGATGCGCGGGCATGATTTCTCTTGCTCGGCGATTTCTTCTGGTGTGTGTAGCTATTCGGTGATGTACTACTACTCGCGTGTTCTGCCCGGCCGGCCTGGTTGCGTCAGATTTGTTGTGTGCGTATAGTTGCAGTAACTTGTACCTAGTAGGCCTTCAATCTCGTGATCAGGGTTTTTGTCATGGTGATGCCATGCTAGTCTTTGTTTTTGGGTTGTTTTCTTCTGCGAGTGGAGTTATTTGTTGGATTTAATCCATCGCTAGTACAGTTGGATTTAATCCATCGCTAGTACAAGGTTACAAGCATGTCACAATTAGTAATGTTTTTTTTCGGTAACCGTCATGTTCTCATGCGATCTGAAGTTGTTGGGTAGTTGGTAGTAGAATTTATGTTTCCAGGTTCTCTTAATTGTGAATGGATGATGGCGAACAGGTGATTTAACATGTTCTGATGTTCAAATCCTTTCTTTAGTTTTAGCAAGGATCCTGAGGATGGTTATTTCTCTCTATGAGGCATTGGTTTGAAATTATGCAAAATCCTGAGGATGGTTATTTCTCTCAATGAGACATTGGTTTGGAGGCTGAAGGCATTTCTATCTATTGGCGAATTAAGACATTAGCATAGATATTTTGCTCTGTACATTGTCTGATGGTTTTTTTATGTTTGCATAAATAGTTTTGTGTGATGATGAGGCAATAATGCTTGGGTGAAAAACTGTTAATTGTAGAAGTTTAGATTGTCAGCTGTTCTTAGTTGTGATTATGTTCTTGTCCTACTTCACATTCTCTCTTATACCATTCATCCATGTGTAACTGTCTTCTTACATCTCATAGTTTCAAAATTTTCATGTGGGGCTGCTATGTAACTGTCTTCTTACATCTCATGGTTTCAAAATTTTCATGATCAAGTGGTCGATATCCAACAGCAACAGCAACAGAATCTACAAGAAATTGTATGCTGTTCCAGCATTGCAACATCAGGCCACCACACACCACACACTGCATGACAACAACTAGCTTGCTGGAGAGGCACCCCCCGTGTATCAAGATAAGTATCTCTTCCATTTTGTTTTATTTATGTTGTTTATTATGTCTAAAAAAAGATGCATAACTAAAATAATAATAAATAAATAGTTATCTTTATACTAGTATTTAAAACTGTAAACCAAATAAAAAGAGAGTGTTCATAATTTTTTTAGTCTTTGTTTGTAAGAGTTGATAATAAATAAAAAGGAACTTAGTCTAATCTCTGAATATGGAAATGATGAATAGTTGCTCTGCCATAATTCCTTTGAAGTACCTAATTTTCAACCTCAAATTCTTTGGATAAGATTTTTTTGTTCTAAGTTTTACCCTGAACTTGAAACTTGTGGGTAGCGAATGCTTGATCTAAGTCTAGGTAATTGCGGATATGATATGAGAAGGTCTAAGCTGCTATTTATCTTGTTCCTAGTAACACTAGAGTTTAGGAGATTTATCTTTTGAAAAATATAAAAATGCCACATGATGAGTTCCTGTATGGCGAGAATTTGAATTCCTACCACAACCATATATACATGCTTGCTAGACTAGGAAAACCAGCTCATAAGCTGCTTGCTTTGTATTGAGTTTGGTCAAACCGTGTGAGACCCTTGTCGAGAGGATGGTCATGCTCCCAAGATCCAGATCACTTACACCCACATATATTCTGTTGCTCCTACCCTGGGAGTACGCAAAAATATGCCTTTCCACCCAAAATCTATCTCCTACAATGGGAGAAGATCCAAAAAGATTGTTAGGTTTCCAAATAAGTGCTCCAAGATTGTGATTAATCTCTTTCCAAGTTTATTGTATTCCAGGCAAGAGGCATGAGGCTATGCAAAATAAGCATAAAAAAAAGAAAAAAAGGAGGACAAAAGTCCCAACATTAAAAAAAAAGCCTCAAAATGATAGCTCATGATCTCTGTGCCTGAAGGTCTTCATTGTCATCAAAGAAGGAAGAAGATATCCCAAGATCTCCATAGCAAAGTTCTTCATAAATTCTTCAGTTGGAGACCGTCTCTCCAGGAGCAAAGTAGAATTAGGTTAGCCACCAAATATTTCCACACACATGCACATCTTGATCTAAGGGTATGACACTCCCCTCCGTGGATCCCGTTTTGACTAGGCAATACATACAAGGTAAGTATGCTACATCCTTGAAATACCTTCAACTCCATATAAGCCTATTAGTTATAGGGTGAGAGAGAAGAGGAGGCATGATGCTACTCTCCCTTATCCCAAAAATACCACATATCCTGAGTGAAGAGAGAAGGCAAAACACCATTGTTGCCTTGGTGAGGATCCACAAATACCACGTATTGAGAGACTTGAGAGTGTCATACAAAGGAATCTCCGAGTTTTATTTTAAAAATCGACAAAACTCCGGAATGAAGGTTGATCAAAGAACTCGAGACATAGTGCTTGACTTGATCGTTGTGTCTCTCAATAGCTCAAGACCCAAGTGAAGGCTGTAAGCCCTATGCTTGAAGGTAATATGGGTAAGTTTGAAAGTCAGAATAGTTTACTCTAATCCGGAGGAGAATTCTTGTTTGAACGCATGTGTACTTTTGAGGCGTGAAAGCATTATAGCAACTCCTGATCCATATAAGTTTAGTTGCAAAGGTTAAGCTTGGGGGATTTTGCACAATTTTTTCCAGTCATCAGTTTATTCTACTAATGTTTAACGGTTGACTTCTCTTTTAGCCCCCGTATTCAATCTTCTTTGGCCAAATCTCATTCTCCTAGCTTTAATGTCTTTTCAGATGCAAATACAATAGAAAAAGCGCCGGATATTCTGACTATTGCACTGAAAAGATATCAGGTACCATCTTGATTCATTTTTTGCATTTTGAAAGTTCTATTTGAAGTTATGAACACTATCTTAGCAATAGAGATGGCAACTAGAAGACTGAAGTGTTTGTAGCTTAATGTATTTGGTAGGAATCGAGTTTTGTTGAGATACACTAAACATTGCCCTTTTATGTGCAGTCTGGAAAGTTTGGAAAGATCAGCAAAGCATTCAGATTTCTGGAAACCTTCAACATGGTTCGCTAGATGAGCCCACATATCGCCAGTTTACAGCCTCTATGAGTGGTTGTCCATCATGATGTCATGAATGCTGCTGCTGTTGTTGTACGAGCTGCTGCTGCTAGGCTGCTCCTGAGCTCTGCCTGGATGGTTAGCTTTTCCTCTATGGATTTGTGTCATGTACTTATTTTGTTGTATGCTCTCAATCTATTTCCCTGTTCCTAACAGTGCTAAACTTCTCATTGTGCCTTCCTTTTCCTCAGCCTCCGTATCCACACGTCTTTGAAGATTATCATAGATAATATTAAAAGTTGGTAACAGAGGATCCTGAAGCGTCTAATGAATGTGAACGGAAGTATCTAGGAAAAAATAAACCCGCAGATGCTGAGATGCTGGCAACTTATGCGATCGGGTTTCTCGCTATGGTGTTGTGCAGGTACTGTTAGTTTGTATACTTTACAAAGAATATGTTGCATTGCCCCATTGATATATCCAGATATCTCTATTCTCTTCATCGAAAGTCTGTGACTGCACGAATTTGCCAAGTAGCTCAAGTTCTTCAAATGCCTCTTGTGAGAGGGGCAGTGCAAATAAAGCATCTAAATCTTTGGCCGACATAGCTTCACTGACACTGATGTTAGGATTTCTGGCAAAAGAGAACAGCCTGGGCAAATAAAGCATCTAAAGCTTCGGTCGATAGATTCATGTTTCCTGGTTCTTTGAACATAAAATATGTTCTGTAGCAATCTCTAATATATTATGAGAAAATTTAATGGTCAAAAGCATATTTTTGAAGACTTACAAATCCTAATTCCCCAATGCTTGTTCTTCATCGTAGTTTTGAGATAACGCAGATGGCATACTACTATCTGATGTCCTTGTACCTTTTACATATAGCTCAAGAATATTAGTTTTGTCGAATACTTCTCCGATGCATATGTTGAAGATATTTATCCATTCATTGTTTCAGGTGGGGAAGAAATTATCAGAACTGATCCTTGATACCAGTGCCCAGACATCTGGGGGCGATAGTGGAAGATGTCAAGCTGAGCTGACCCAAGTGGCAGTTGAACTAATTGCGGTAAGTGCTTCCATCTTATGTGATTGTAGATAATAAATTTGCAGGTTCAACCCTCTAAACAGGCGTGGGTAGTTAAATGAGTACTATGACACATGATTCTTTGGCAGGTTTTGACAAATTCTAGAAAAGAAACAACATTAGCGGCAACTGATGCTGCGGCTCCAGCATTGAGGCGCATTGAGCGAGCTGGGATAGCTGCTGCTACTCCTATCTCCTACCACTCGAGGTTTGATTTCTATATGATTGCCCTATTGCATTATCTTGCAGCTTTTAGTTCTTTCCTTTTCTTTTTTTTTCTTATTCTTTATTTTTGGGCTGTGTGTATGGAACTGATGCAGTTGATACATGAGCATCTCCTTTGGTCTGGTTTGACTGCCATGCTGCAGTAGGAGGCTGGCCTTTCATCTTTACCATTGACAGCAGCGGTGCTTCCTGCCCACCAAGTTGCTGCCCTGGAAGTGTCGTCTGTTCAGCGACAATGGCCCTCTGGATGTGTTCAGGGATCTTGTTGTGCGCTTGCTGTCGGAATGGATCCTGCATGTTGTAGTGATTCTGTGGTTCGAATTTTGTTTTTCAGCTGATCTTTGACTTGGTTCATCTTCGTGAGATTTGGAGCAGCTCAGTTTTCAGTTCTGCGTTCTGTGCCCCTTCTGAACGCGTTCTTCGGTTCGCCTGGAGTTCTCCTTTTGCAGCTTGCAGCACTATTGCTCTGTGATCTAAGTTCCCTTCATCTATACTATTGCAGCGACTATTAGCTCTCATTTTACCAGATTTTCGGATATCATCATTTAGGAAAGCAGGCAATCGACCAACAGTAGACATGTAGAGTCCTGCAACAGCTATTCCTCTACCGCCGACATTCAGGTAAGCAAGTAAGCAGCACATAGGCAGGTGATGCAACTCCTACAGCTTTCATTCACTTGAGCAAAGGCAGAGGAGCAAGCCGTTCATTTGTTTTGTTACTGAACCTTCAGAGCAACAGTTTAGCATGCACTTTGATTTGTCCTATCATGATACAGTAGCACATTCTTGAATATTACTTATGTTCATGCTTTTGGGTAATTGTTTATTCAAATCATGTTAACTTGCTTGGCCGATGGATTGTCCAGAGAAAAGCAGCCCACCAAGTTACTTATGTTCATGCTTTTGGGTTTGCTGTTGCTCAGTAGCAATTGTCCAGAGAAAAACTTTTTCAGAGTAGCAGTTCAGTGAGTGCTTTCCTAGCTGCTTTTGTTTGTGAAATTAGAAGCGAATTAGTGAGCTGCTTATTTTTTGATCGCTTTTATTTCTGGGTTGCTTTGAGAAATTATTAATTGTTCCTAAGGTCGACATATCACCTGTTGGTTTGGGTGACCTTGGCAATAAAAACAGAGGTGTGTTGGGTTATATGGGACGTAGGCCAAGTTCTTTTCAGCAAAGATTTGCAGCGCTTTGATTGGTCTAAAAAACCGCGGATCATGGATCCATTCTGCCGTCGGTAATGCTCAGATGTGGCATTCCATGGTTATGTAGGATTATATACTTGGGTTTTACTATTGGATTCTCCTCAGCTGAGTAGGAAACCACAATGACTACCATGGTGTTAGGAATTCGTTATTGATGAAAATTTTCAAATCTGTGTGCTTTGCGATGCAAGTGTGAGAACCATTTATGATTACCACTTAAAAAGATTTTCAAGCTAAATTAGAAGATGGTTGCTTTAGAAGCATTATCTTGCATGTTGGCTCGAACAGGTTTATTACTATAACAATTTAGATTGTGTTTGGCTGCCTTGTATGATGACTTTGCTATTTACTTTATGTGCATTTTGACTAATGATTTTTTGCTATGTTCGGGGGGATCTATGGTTTTTCTGCTTTCCCTGTTGGCAGTGAGGTTTGCTCCCATCCCTGCCTTCTTTAATTGTAGTATTGTGTATGTTAGTGATCCACATTTGGACATAGGTCTCATCTTTTCCTCAACAACTTATATAACTTGCCATATTATCTGTAGTGGGAAAACATTGATAAGGCAAAGGAGTTCAACTGGAGCTTCGAAAATTTAGAGGTATGGTAGTCCATTTTGCTTTTTGAGTGTTTATTAGTAAACAAATAGCTCCGTGGCGCACCGTGTGAAACCAAGCTCCGCCATTGTGGCGTCGAGCTTGGCGTTCCAAGCCCGCGGAGCCTGGTGCAGGCCGTAGAGCGCCTTCCACAGCCGTAGCACCTTCTTCTCTGCTCCCTTGATCACGAAGCCCGGTGCCTGCTTGACGAAGACAGTCTCAGCCAGGTCCCCGTTGAGGAACGCCGACTTGACGTCGAGGTGATGGACTTTCTAGCCCTTGGTCGTGGCGAGGGCGAGTAGCAGCCGCACGGACTCCATGCGCGCGACGAGGCCGAACACCTCCTTGAAATCAATCCCCTCCAGCTGCACGAACCCGCGGGCGACGAGCTATGCCTTGTGCTTCACTACGGTGCCGCGCTTGTCTCGCTTCACCTTGAAGACCTATTTGAGTCCGATCGGTCGGCAGCCTGCCGGCGGATCGACCAAGTCCTAGGTCCTGTTCACGTCAATGGCCTTTATCACCTCTAGCATCGCCTTCCTCCACGCCGCATCGCGCTCCGCAACGGCGAACGTGGTCGGCTCCTCTACGCTCATCAAGAATAAAGTATGCTCGTCAAGGTTCCGCGCTACCAGACCAGGCACCTCTAAATCGTCGACGACGTTGTCCATGCGGCGGAACCGCACCTCTCCCTCGTGGGAGGTGTCCACGAACTCCGAGACATTGGACGTGGGGTCGCATACTCGATACTTGTCACCGCTGAGCAGAAGCAGGTCACATCATCGATGAGGAAGAAGTCCCCCAGCATCGTCCTCCAGGTATGGCTGGTGTCACGGGGCCGCAAAGGTCGCCGTGCACGTGCTCTAGCTTCTCCTTGTCGCGGAAGCTCACCTGGCAGGGGAAGGGGAGCCGCAACTTCTTGGTGAGAACACAAGTGTCTCATAACTGCTCCATGTGGTTGATGCGCAGCATGCCCTGCACCATTTCCTTGTTGTCAAGCTGCTTGAAGGCCTCGAAGTTGAAAGACATAGGGATTGCGCCACTTGCACATGGAAGACGTAGAGGCGGTTGCTTCCCTTGTTCACCTTGGCAAGAAGTCGGTGACGGGGATCCTAGATGCGCAGCATGCTGTACTCGATCTCCACATGCAAGCCACTATAATCGAGCTATCCCAGACTGATGGAGTTCCGCAGTGCGGGATGTAGTAGATGTCGGTGAGTAGCCGGTGCTCGTCGGTCTTGGCGGTGAAGATGATGGGTCTGACGCTCTTGGTCTCCACGGCGGAGGCATCACTAATGTTGATGGAGCCTCGCACGTCGGAGTCGAGCTCAGAGAAGAACTCCCGTGATTCGGTCATGTGGCGGGTGGCGCTAATGTTGAGGTACGAGCCATTGATCTTGTTGTCGGTAGGAGCGGTGCCGAGGTGGGCACGAGCCCGTGCCTTGTCGAGGTGGTGTGAGGCGGAAGTGAAGTGCAGCTCGATGCTCCCGTGGACGAGGAAGGGAGCCGCATCTGGACCCTCCTGCGCTTGCGTGACATGTGGCGCAACATGTGCCTGACCACCGCCCTTGCCGTGCCTCGCCTGCTGGTAGTCCTTGGCCTAGTGGCCGGTCTTGCTGCAATTGTTGCAGATGTTGTCGCGGATCGCCTTGCACTCGCCATCAGCGCCTCTAGGTCACCTTCTTGCTGGATGAAGCCACGGGCAACCAGGCGAGCCTTCCGTGCTCGATCTTCTTTAACTTGATTTCAAGGTGATCGTGCGGTAACCGGCACGGGAAGGCACCAGCTCCCATGTGCTGTTCCGCTCGACGGTGCGTAGCTCCTCCTTCATTGCTGCTTGCCAGGCGGGGTGATCTTTGATGCTATTAAGCCTACACTTATCTTAATTTTCTGCAATTTAGCTTTGAGTCTAGAGTTGCCTTGGCTCTCAAGTTGAGTCTAGGAGCATCCTGCTTTATGCAAGAATATTTCACCCCTTTGTATCCCAAGCTTTGCAACTTTCTAATTTCAACAACAAGCCATAGTAGGCAAACTAACTTGGTCAGGCTTGCTCTGCCTTATGCAATTCCAACAATTGACATCAGGAGCCTAGGGTTTTGCAAAGCCACCAGCCTCCTCCACCGCCACCATGTCCACCTCCATTGAGCATGCCCGCCTCGCCGCTGCCGCCGCAGGTACCAAGGAACGGAAGCTGGAGCCCAGCGGCAAGGACGCGGGCTCGGCTAGTGTCAAGGCGCGGCTAGCCGCAGGTGGGAGAGGCTGCCGCCGTAGCAGCAGTTGCGGCACAGGCCGCGGTCGCGGCTGCTGCTCTGTGCGTGGAGATGAAGGAGGAGGAGGAGGAGGAGGCGGAGGGATCGGCTGCTGGATCGCGGCCCCCGCCCCGAGCTTTGTCGTGTCGCGTTCTCCGGATCGCCACCGCCGCTGTCGTCGAGGGTGGTCCCCGGTGGTGCAGGTGTACCGCGGGGAGAGCACATCATGGTCGGTGCTCAACCGCGGCAACTACCACGAGTGGAGGCAACTACCACGAGTGGAGCCTGCTCATGAAGGTGAAGCTCCAGGCGCACAGGCTCTGGGAGGCAGTGCACTACGGAGACGTGGTGTTCGAGGAGGATCGGCGAGCCTTGGAGGCTCTCTGCGCCGTTGTCCGCTGGAGTTGGCCACCGCCATCACCAACAAGGCCACCGCCAGCTTGCCTGGGAGGCAATCGCGACGCGGCGTGTTGGCGGTGAGCGCGTACAACGTCCACTTTCCAGCGTCTTTGCAGCGAGTGGGAAGCTCTAGCCTTTCGTCCAGGGGAGCAAGTCGAGGACTTTGCCCTGCGCCTCACTAGCCTGATGGAGCAGATGGCGCTCAACGGCGACCGCAACCTCGATGAAGAATGTGCCGTGGAGAAGCTTCTCCGGTGCGTGCCGAAGAGGTTCGACCAGATCGTTAACTCGACCGAGACGCTCCTCGACTTCAGTGCGCTCACCATCGAGGGCGCGACTGGCTGGCTCAAGGCGATCCAGGACCGCGAGAGTGCGCTGGAGGCCGAGACCGCCGAGCAGTGGCGCGCCTTCGACAAGGAGGAGGGCATCGGCTCATCCAAGGATGGAGATCAACGCCGGCGTCCCCGCGGCGGCAAGAACAAGGGCAACGAAGGCGGGCAAAGTAGGGATCGTGGTGGAGCAGACCGTGGCGGCGGAGGCAAGGCTGGAGCCGCCGGCGGTGATTGTCGCGGGAACCAAGACACGTGCCTCGGAGGCAAGGCTGGAGCCGCGTTCATGCCGTAATCGGGAGCAGGGCGGCGCGGCGCACATGGCGGAAGCAGAGGAGGACCATGCTCTGATTCTGGCGCATGGGTTCCTAGAGATGGACGAGAATCAGAGCACATGCAAGGCCCAAGCTTGCTCCTTCTACACCAAGAACACCGACTTGGACCTGGAGGAGCCGCGGGCTCGTGCCTTTCTTGGCACCGACTCCGGCGGCGGCGAGAAGATGGATGGCTGGTACCTGGACAGCGGCGCCACGCACCACATGACTGGACGTCGGGAGCTTTTCACCGACCTCGACACATCTTGAGGATCTAGGATCGCTAACACAGCCAAGCTGTTGTGCCTCGCTGCACGCAAGGACGACGCAGCCTGGCTCTGGCACGAGCGGTAAGGCCACATCCATTTCGACGCGCTCCGGCAGCTGACCAAGGGAGGCATGGCGCTGGGGCTTCTGATGATCGATCACGTCGGGCAATTCTGCGACACTTGCATCATTACCAAGCATCGCCGAACCCCGTTCACGTCCGAGGCCAAGTTCCGTGCGTAGGAGGCGCTGGAGCTGGTCCATGGCCACATCTGCGGCCCCGTGACCCCGGCTACTCCTGGCGGTAGGCGCTACTTCCTGCTGCTGGTGGACGACGCCACGCGGTACATATGGGTCGTGCTGGTCACCGCCAAGGATGCAGCGGGGGACACCATGAAGCACCTCCAAGCCGCTGCGCAGAAGAAGATGTGTACGCTGCGCACGGACAACAGGCTAGAGTTCACCATCGCTGAGTTCGCGGCGTACTGCGCCGAGGAGGGCATCCAGCGCCACTACAGCACCCCCTACACGCCGCAGCAGAATGGGGTCGTGGAGAGGAGGAACCAGAGCGTTGACGCCATGGCCCGCGCGCTGCTGAAGCAGAGGAACGTGCCGGCGCGCTACTGGGGTGAGGGTGTGGTGACCGTTGTGCATCTGTTAAACAGGTCACCTACCAAGGTGCTGCAGGGCAAGACGCCGTATGAGGCTTGGCACAACAAGGTGCAGGCGGTGAGTTACCTGCGCACGTTCGGCTGCGTGGCTTTCGTCAGTTCCAGTAGTGCTAGGCTTAAGGTGGAGATATTAAGCCTAACCTTGTATCTTACTTTTCTGCAATTTAGCTTTGAGTCTAGAGTTGCCTTGGCTCTCAAGTTGGTCATGAGATGCCTTGGCTGTTAAAGAGTCTACGAGCATCTTGCTTTATACAAGAGTACGCTATATAAAGTAGCAGCCACCCTTTGCAACTTTCCAATTTCAATAACAAGCCATAACAGGCATACTGACCTGGTCAGGTTTGCTCCGCCTTATGCAATTCCAACAATCTTTGGCTTCAGGTAGCAGGCTCGCCGGAGTGCGTGAGATGCAGTTTCGTGAACAGACGCTACGCCGACGGCGGAGTAGGTTGATTGTCGATGATGCCGATGACGGTGCGGTAGCGCAGTGGCACCCTGTCGTAGCAGGCGTTTAGCCGGTCTTCATCTTCCTCCAGGGGAGTCACGTGCGGGGCTCGTGACAGAGTTGGCGAATAACAAGCCCATGACGATGGCATAGTTCTTGGCAGAAACAATGGCAACATGTCACGATGATTTGGACGCCTTCCGAACGTGATATTGAGGTGGGACCAAATCTATTAGAAAGCTTATCAAATAATCTTTCCAACAAGTGTTGATTGACCTCAATCGTACTCTAGACGAATGAATCATGGCCTTCCTAATAAGATACCGTCGGGCTACCAGCGAACCAAATGTTGGACTTTGATGAGCTTGCACTTTGAAACACAATTGTACCTACATTCAAAGAATGACATGTACATGTGGAACCAAGTGAATACCAAAAATTATTATGAAAATTTAGGAACGAGCTCACCTTATAATCTATGGTCTTATCGAAGGTTCTATGTCCTTGTCACACGCCACCGGAGCGAAGACCTCCTTGAAATCAATCCCCTCGTGCTGCACAAAGCCACGGGTGACGAGCCATGCCTTGTGCTTGATGATGGCGTCACGTTCGTCCCGTTTGACCTTGTATACCCACTTCAAGCTCCACCGCATGATTCTGCAATGGCGAGTATGGCGCCGTGAGATGGTGCCCAACTCCTTCGTCTGCACAGTAGTGAACTTGCCGCCACGGTCTGTACGAAGTACTAAGCAAGCACAACTTCTTCCTGGACTCTGCCTCTGTGCGCGCTTTGAGGCGCTATTGTCCATAGCCGCCTTGTCACATCCTCAATCGTGAGGCTAGACATTTCCAACATGGTCTCAAACGAGAGCGCAACCTGGGTGTATTTGGCAGGGACGACGCACAGGTGCTTGGCGATGACATCCTCCTCATACATTGCCTTGCCGTACGTGGCCAATTGGCTAGCAACGGACTACAATCGGAGCGAGTAGTCCTCCACCGTCTCGCCTAGGCGAAATCTGAAATTGTCTAATTCTGTCCTCAACCATTGCGCCTTTGCCTTCTTAGCCTCGTCCTCCACATCGGTGCCTGGCTTGACTACCATCCAAAGCCACCAAGCTCTGAGCTTCACCTTCATCAAGACTACCCAATCGTCATAGTTGGTGCGAGTCAGCTTTGGCCATGTCGCGCCACTTACCTCTCGCACCGTGCGGGTCAACACCTCCTGCCTGGTCTGGGTGACCTGGGACTCTTTGCCAGAGCTATCGGTCCCCTCGCTGTCGGCCGCCACAACATCATCACCACCCATCGCCGGCGGTTAAGCCCAGCGACGGCCTGTATTTACTCCAATACCACTTGTTGGCACCTGCAACCACAACCACGGTGGGCAACCAGCTCACCTCTGCTCTCCTCTCCCCTGCTCCATGGTAGAAGAAGAACCTTGAGCTCTCTGCGTGCACGCCCAGACAGACACACACTGCTCACAGTTTTGGCGTTGGCTGAAACCTGAAATTCTAAATGTTTGAGGCAAATGAACTGCCCTTTCTCATTGCCTATGTACATGAGGGACTGTAGCAAAGGACATGAACAACACGTGAGCTAACCAGCTCCTACTCCTTGGCTATAGCAGGAAGATGGGAGGGGTGCAGCAGATTACATCTTACATCTCTGCGCAAATGGGGATAAGTAGACTGTGGATCCCTGGGACTGGTTGT
This sequence comes from Bothriochloa decipiens, assembly GCA_023333625.1. Lineage (NCBI taxonomy): Eukaryota > Viridiplantae > Streptophyta > Magnoliopsida > Poales > Poaceae > Bothriochloa > Bothriochloa decipiens. The sequence continues at coordinate 34,444,564 of CM041629.1, forward strand.
ATCACACAGACTAACTAATGAAACCTAACGGCCCTGATTTGTTAGATGAACCTTTGAAAGGCTTCATGTGAACCCTACCGGCCTTCCTTGGTAGTGGGCTAAGAGGCTGATCACCTCGAGCGAAAGGGTAAATCACGGCTCACAGTGAAAGTGTACACTCTGCACAGAGTTTAATAAACTGGTATACTAGCCTTGCTCAAGGACACGAGCGGCCTTCGAATCCTTACATTAGATGATGACTTTTGATTGTTAACATGCTCATGGTTTATCGTTTTATACTTTATATTATTTATGTTACATTGATCATGTACCTTATGGCTATACTTGCGGAGTTCGACATGGACTCACTCTTGCCATCCCCCCACATCTCAGGAGGAGTGTTAGGCTTGTTGTCAACTAGTCAGTTGGATCCAGTGGAGTGGAGTCTGCATCTGAAGATCGGAGTGTCTTTTTGTTGATAGCTACTTAAGGGTATAACTCTCTTTTACTATATACGTTATATAAATTGAGCATTGTTTACTGATACTACCCTATAAGTGTAGCTATTTGTGAGGTCTGTTTTCAGAGATTCACATCTAGTGTGTATCTGATTTTGTTCTTAAAATTGGGTATTACAATTGGTATCAGCTCAATGCTGACTGTAGGAGGTTGATTTGAGATTGATTTGTTGGCACTCTTATTTTGTGTGCTTTTATTTTGTGTGCTTAAAAGTAGTGTTTCAACTTTCTGGATGCCATAAGTACTGTATATGCAATTTTCTTGATTTCTGAATAGAAAATTTTTGATCCAGACAAAGCTTCGGATGCGAAGTATACTGGAACTTGTCTTGTTGATGAGTGCTTATTTTCTTCTTCTTGTATGAGTACTGTACTAACTGTATGTTTATTTGCTGATACATATAGTAGTAAATCTGTCGTTGGGTTAGGTGTTGCCAAAGTTGTGGGGTTGGATAGATGCTTCTTTATTTTTTCAAAAGCTTCTTGTTGTGCTTGACCCCAGTTGAATTTTTTCTTTTTTCTTTTAGTGCTTGAAATATTGGAGGCTTTGCTCAGCTGATTTGGATATAAATCTGTTTAGTGAAGCTAATCTTCCGGTTAGCTTTTGGATGTCCTTGATGTTTTTTGGCACTTGCATATTAAGTATTGCCTTCACCTTCTCTGGATTCGGGTCAATTCCTTTTTCAGATACGATGCATCCTAAAATTTTGCCTGTGAACTCTAAATGTGTATTTTTCTGGGTTCAACTCTAGATTTGCTTTTCTGATGTTTGAGAAGGTTTCTTATGAGTTTTCAACATGGTTTTCTCTTTTTTTGCTTTTGACTACCAAGTCATCAACATACACAAGCAAGTTTCTTGGTATTTGATCTTTAAGGACTGTGAATGTCATTCTGATGAAAGTTGTTTCTGCATTGCGGAGCCCCTCGGCTATTCTTTGGAAGCAGTAAGTTCCGAATGGTGTAATGAAACTTGTATACTCTTTATCTTCTTTTTTCATCTAAATCTGATGGTAGCCTGAATAGCAGTCGAAGAAACTGAGCATTTCACTTCCTGCTGCCTGATCTACTAAAGTGTCTATTCTTGGTAATAGAAAGTTGTCTTTTGGGCATGCTTTGTTGAGATCTATGAAGTCTATACACATTCTTTACTTTTTGTTTTTCTTCTGCACCATGACTATGTTTACAAGCCAAGTTGTGAATTAAACTTCTCTTATGACTTTTGCATCTAACAATCTTTAGACTTCGGCTTTTACAGCTTGTGTTCTGTCTTTCGATAACTTTCTGAGTTTTTGCTTTTTCGGCCTGAAGTATGGGTCGATGTTTAACTTGTGTTCTATGATATCCCTGCTTACTCCACCTAAGTCTTGTGCAGACCAGGCGAAGATATCCTTATTACTTCGCAAGACTTGTATTATCTTTTCTTCTTCTTCTTTTGATAAATTTGTGTCGATGATAACTTGTCTTTCTGGCACCATTGGGTCGAGTGGTACTTTCTTTGTCTTCGCAAGGCTTTGCTTTTTCTTGTGTCTTCGTATTTTCAGTTTCAAGCTCATCATCCTCTTCTTCTTGTATCACGTGGATATTTTTAGAAGCTGGGCTTGCATCTCTTTCTATGTTTCTTGTCTCTGTTTAATTGCCGAAGACTGTTATGATGCCATTGACTGCTGGCATCTTCATGCATAAGTATGGGTAGCTTACTATAGCTTCGAAAGCATTTAAACTTCCCCTTCCAAAGATTACGTTGTATTGGCTGTGCATTTCAATAACATCAAATGCTATTTGCTCTGTTCTCGTATTGTTCACTGTTCCGAATGAGACTGGCAAGACAATTCTGTCGACAGAGTTTATTTTCTTTCCGTCAAAGCCAACTAATGGGTGTTCGGCTCTTCCTAAGATTTTTCTGTCAATTTTCATTGATCTAGAGTTCTCGTGAATATAATATCTGCTAAGCTGCCATCGTCTATTAGAATTTTGATACTGCCCAACCTTTAATGTTTGCTTTTATGACCATTGCGTCCATATGAGGGTAATCTTTGAGCTTGAGATCTTATTCTGAGAATGTGATTGGCATGTGGGACCATCTTGTTTTCTTGAATGGACCTTCGACTGCTACGAAATTTACTCTTCTGAAATAATTTTTTCTTTCATTTCTTGTATCGAGCTCCATGCTGTTTCCTCCGAAGATTGTCATAATTCTACCTTTGCTTGGGATGATTGCATTCTCATTGCTTGTTGACGCTTCGGGCATGTTATTGTTGTATTGAATTTGGTGGTTGCTATTTGCCACTGAACTTTCAGGGTGGAAACTTTGCTACTGACTTAGGCCCCATTGATTTTGCGAGCACACTGCTAGTGGCTGGCAATTGTAGATTGGCGAAGGTGGTGGCAATATGTACTGAGGGTAAGTTATTGGCAAGTAACTTGTTCTTTGAGGAGCTAGATGATTGACGACTTTCAGCTGCGAAGTTGCTGTATTCTCTTCTTGTATTTCTTCAATGCTTTTCTTTACTCTTGGGCACATCTTTGATGTGTGACCAGCCCCTTTGCCATGTATGATACAGTATATTTTTTCGGGCCTCAATTTTCCTTTCAATGTTTCTGCTTTGGTTGTTATAGTTTGGCCTTTGTTAAAAATTTTTCTTGTAATTTCTGTTACTTTGAAAATTTCTTTGATTGCTTGAGCTTCGATCTTGGCTGTTGACTTCGCTTGTGTTGTTGATGTGGTTTATTCTATAAAATGGTCTTCGCTCTGTGCTTGCCATTCTTGAATGTTGAGAATTGTTATTTTCTCTTGACATGTTTCTTTCTCCATTTTCTTCTTCTATTCTTTTTCTGTAGTCGTCGGATTCACAATATTTTCTCATTTCTTCATATAACTTCTCCACTGTGTTTGGTCTTTCTCTTTTGAAGTGGGAAGAAAGTTTGCCTGCCTATAGTCCTTTGATTGCTGCAATGATGACAACTTCATCTGGTATATTTGGTATTTAAACTTTTGCTTGTATAAATCTTTTGTAATACTGGCTTAGTGGTTTCTTTGGTTGCTGCTTGATGTTAAAAAGATCATCGCTGTGAGCTCAATTCTTTATAATCCTTGAAAATCTAAGAGCAGAGTTGTACGAAGTTGTTCCCAAGATTTGATTGACCTTGGCTTTAGTGAAGGGTACTAATGCTGTGCTGGTCCTCTTACTACCATGATGAGCGACTTCGCTAGGGTGTTCGCATCTCTCCCGCTTGATGTAACTGCTGTTTCAAAGCTCATGAGAAATTGTCTTGGGTCAGACATGCCATTGTAAGTTGGGATGATGTTGAATTTAAATCCTGTTGGCCACTTCGCTAACTGAATGTCAATTGACAAGGGCGACTCTGTATCAATTGTTGCTATTTGACTTTGGTTATCTTTGCTGTTGGTGTTTTTGCTTACTGAGTTTAGGTCTTTGATCGTGACTTTGTTTTCATTTTCTATCTCTTCGTTGAGCTTTCTTATTTCTGCTTCTACTTTCGTAATTCTTTGCTTCAGTGACTTTTCTCTTGTCTTCGCTCTTGCTCCTTTTAGCTGTTTTTTCTTGACAGCGAGTTGATCCTCGAGTTCCTTGAGTCTTCTTTCTTCGTTCTGAATTTCTTCTTCTTCTTGAACACGTCTGGTTTCAGTTTCTGTTGCATCTTCTATAGTTGGATCTTGTACGGCATTGTTGTCGGCCGTAGCTGTCCTTTTACTAGGTCTTCCCATTTTGGTGGTCGTGTGTTCGATCATACAAATGGACGGCGTCAGATGTTGGGTGATGAAATCACACACGCATAAGTAAGGTGAGAACAATATGCTGGTCGTAATTGTATTTCATTTTGTTTGAAAACTTACACCCCAGGGGGTATTTATAGACCCCCTGGCTTCGCCATTCAAGGAATCTTACAAAATTAGTCATGGCACCTCCTATACATTTAGCTAGAAGCACGTCGGTGAAGTGGTGAAACACACTTCGTTTCTTCCTTTTGTCTTCTTAAGCAACTTTAGACTTGATCATGATTTCTTGACTTAGCTGACAACCTCATTGATTCTTCGTGCGAAGCCGCTATGTCAGCTTCTCTGGTCATTAGGAGTTTAGCGAAGTCATCTTCGCCAGATAACCTAAAACATGTGAAAACATATGTGCGAAGTTTGAAATAGTTACAGCGAAGTGTCCACGTCATCTTCGTCGAATATTGAGTTGTCTCAAATATTTATAACGAAGAGTTTGTTCTCGACTCCAAAGTTTGTGATGGAAGTTTGTATGTCAAAGTTGTTCCCAACAGGTAGCCATTAGAAGAGCCAGGGTTTTAGAGATTTCTCCACTAGAGAATTAGAATAGCTACTCCAAATCTTCAAGTTCTACATAGGTTTAGACTAGATAGAGGAAGAATCGGGCGCTTGTGCTCGGAATTCCAGATCTCCATCACCAAGGATTAGTATTATCTTGTATCTTTTCTTGAGACTTTATTATAATATCATTATGTTTCTATTTATTATGTTCCTAGTTTATTTTAGTTCTACATTTGATATGGTCAAGATTGATAATAAGTTTATGTATATGTTTGCAAAGCGCTTAGCTCTCTTTGCGGGAGGGTTAAGTGGTAGATTTCATGTAAGCATGGTGCTTAGATGTCGTTTACCTGCAAATGCACCCTATTGGTCGGGTCGTGTGGTAGATCGCGGAAGTGACAGTTCTGTTGAGTCCTTCGTATTTCATCCCCCGTTGACAGGACTAGCAGAACCAAAGTTGCGTAGGAAGTCCTGCTATGTCTTGGCTTTTTATAGCAATGATCCTTATACATAGATGAAGAGTCTTTTGTGCTATATATGATAGTGTAGCGTTAGAGTAGATGAATGACATAGTAGACTAGAGCCTACATAGGAGTTTTATTTCTTTTATTAATCAGACGTCAACCTACCTTTGTGCTAAGTAGTTTATTTCTAATCTCCATATGTTTTAATCCTTGAGCTTTATACTTTATCTTATTTATCTATCATGGTTTACCCACTGCCAAAGTAAGTGACAGTGCACTCAATCACTCATAAGTAGTCATGTTTTGCAAGTTTATCTTATTGTTTAAGTCCTTAGTTCTTTTCCTTGAGCTAAATATAAATACGATACCTGGAATACTTCCCGGCGAAGTGCTATGATGGTATTCAATCTGTACGCTTGCGGATCTCTTGGAGGAGCAGTTTTTATACCAATATTTCTGGCGCCATGATAGGGATGATAACTTAGCTGAAGTGATGTTAGAAGTGTCCACAAGCATTTCTGGTGCCGTTGCCGGGGAAGGAATAAACTTTTTGAGAAAAATTGCCTAAACAGATATTAAGAAAATGAGTGATTGTCACTAGTGACCTCTACTTTGGCAGGTTTACCCCTGTTTGTTTTTCTATGTCTATATTTTATACAGGGTATTAGCAGGATTGAATCTGATTCACTCAACTCTACATCATCAGAATCCGATCAATCAATAAAGAAGCGCGTCACCAAGGCTAAAGCTACGGTTAAAAAGACCTTGTTGGAGTTCTCTGCTCCAACAGTGGAGAACATTCGCATGGGTCCAACACTAGCAACTGAAAATCTTGAGTTTGAGCTCAAGCCAAGCCTCATCAACATGGTTCAAGCTGTCCAATTTAGTGGAAAGGTACATGAAAATGCAAGTGCACATCTACAGAGCTTCATGGAAATTAGAAGCACTATAGCCATAGAAGGAGTTAATCAAGATATCATACTACTTCGTCTCTTTCCATTCTCGTTAGTGGGAAGAGCGAAGCAGTGGTTCTACACCAATAAAGAAGACATCAATACATGGGCGAAGTTTTCCAAGGCCTTTCTAGCAAAATTCTTCCCAATAGGCAAGACAAATGCCTTAAGAGGAAAGATCACTAACTTTCAGCATCAGAAAACAGAAACCATTTCAGAAGCATGAGAGCGTTTGCAAGGATACATTCAAGATTGTCCTCATCATGGGATGGAAGAATGGTTACTCATGCAAGACTTTTATCATGGATTAACTCAGAAGACACGTGAGCACCTAGATGCCACTGCTGAAGGATCGTTCTTATCACTCACTCTTGGAAGAGCTATGAAGCTTATGAAGAAGAACATCCAACATTGTCATCAAAGTTGTACCTAAGAGAACATCCAACATTGTCATCAAAGCAAAGAAACAATAGAAGAAGTAAATGCAGTATCTACTAAGATGGATGACTTGCTCAGCCGGCTTGACCAGATGGCCAAGTACAGAGGAGACCAGAGGGCGATTGAAGCAACATATAAGCACAACTCAAGTCCCGCCGTTAGAAAGGTTACACATCAGTCAAATTGGAGACAACAACAGCCAAATAGCCAAGTTATGAATCCAGGTAATTTTACAAAGTAACCTACTTTGAGAGTTAATTATGCAGCAATCTAAAATAAATTTAGACATCAAAGCTAGGCTTGATGTTAATGATCAGACCTTGGAAAATATAAATGCCAAAATGGATAGTTTTTCTTCTGCCATCGATAATCAGCTGGAGTATAATAAAAAGATAGAAATAAAGATAGCACAACTAGCTGCTACGTTGCCTGTTTCCACTAACCCTGAGCAGGTAAGAGCTATTACTACAAGAGGAGGAAGATCCACCAAGGGTCCTCCCTATCCAAAAGTGCAAGGAGACCAGCAGTAGTACCACTAGTGGTAGAAGAAGAGAACAACATTCCCGAAGAAATATTACCTGAACTAGTACAAGAACACGAAATGAGACAAGATTTCCAAGAAACAAACTATCTACCATTTCCTCGTAGAAATAAAAGGCCACAACAATCAGATGAGCAGTTTGGTAAGTTCGTGGAGGTAATTCAGAAGTTGTGTCAACATACCTCTGCTGGATGGCATATAGGTCCCTATATATGCCAAGTACATCAGAGATATTCTCAATAAGAAGAGACCACTGCCATCCACTGAAGTGATTAAGTTAACAGAAGAGTGCAGTGCAGCCATCCTCAATAAGTTACCAGAAAAGAAGAAAGATCCATGATGTCCGACCATTGATTGCATAATTGAACATCAATATTTCAATAATGCACTTTGTGACCTTGGAGCAAGTGTCATTGTGATGCCCGCTGTTATCTACTGCAAGCTCAGTCACACTACACTTGAACCAACATCAATGTGCTTACAACTGGCCGACCAATCAGTTCGATATCCATTAGGCATTGCCGAGAATATTCCAGTAAAGATAAGAGAATCCTTCGTGCTAGTAGACTTTGTGGTACTGGACATGCATCCAGACTCAAAGGTGTCACTCATCCTCGGGAGACCCTTTTTGAGCACCGCCAATGCACACATTGATGTTGGAAAAGGAGAAATCAAGTTCACCATAAATGGACAAGTGGAACAATTTGCATTCAAGATAAAACAAGAACTCAACTCCTCTACGAAGATGGTAGATCAAGACAAACCGAAGAATCACCAGAGTCATCATCTCTGGATACTACAGTAGAATAAATATTTTGGAAGGTCCAGTTCGGAGGACTTCAAAAGTTTGAACCCTCGCCAGAAGGTAGCTCGGTATTTACCCATATTTAAGTTCTCGATCCATTTAATTTTAAGAATATTAATTTTACAGCATTATTTTATAAAATTCTGCGCCCCATATAAATATTTTTTCGGTGTGTAACAGCCCGTTAAAAATATTTTGTGGTGGCACAAAAATATTTTAGTCTATATATATACTTTAGTTTATTTTCAAATTCTAATTTCCTGCAATATATTTATATAGTGCATAGTAGGCCCACCACCATGGGTCCCACATGTCATAGACTTCACCTCACATACATCACATCACATTATTTCATCTGCCTCCACTCACCTCCACCATCTTTTTTTTCCACCGCCAAATCCACCATCTCTTCTCTTTTCTATCCTTAGCCAGGAAGCAAGGTCGAGGACACAATTTGGGAGGCAAAGGAGCCAGCAGGTGGGCGGCCGCCCCCACCACTTGGGCGCCCGCCCGGCCATCTCCTCCCCTATAAAAGCCCCTCCTCTCTTCACTTCAAGGCTCCTCAAGCATTCAGTTTTTTAGCCAGCAAGGAGCTCTCGGCTTCGAGTTTTTCTAGGAGAGCTTGGAGAGAGTAGAGAGAGTGAGAAGTAAGGAGTGTGAGCAAGAGCTTTTACTAGTGAGAAGAAGGGTAGTGCTATAGATCTCTCATAGAAAAACTAGTGGAAATGTTGTCCAAGTAGGTGTAAGAATTTAAAATTTGAGGGGAGGTTCTATCGAGATCCAAACTAGAAAACTAGACACAAATTGAAAGAAGGACTAACTTCTGGACCACTAACTCTAGATGGCTAACCGCTAACTTATAACTAACCCCTTGCACTAGTCTTGTTTGTTGTAAGAATTTTTGCAGAATGAAGAATTGGGTCAAGGGAGTTGTCGGATCAGTCAAGAACATAGGGATTAGGAGCTCGTCCCGACAAGCTTCATCAAGGGCCAGCTCCGCAATGAGTACCGATCCTCAATCATCCCTCAGCTAGCATCTTCTTCAGCACCCAGGAGGGTACTCCTCAAGGCAACTCACCTTGCCTTAAGAGACGCTCGAGAAAAGGGCATCTACAAGAAGCTCAAGGATAGGAGCTATGCACACACGTCAGTCCTCAATGAGACGTTTCTACATGAGGCAGGTATGGCCGAAGAACTTGACACCATTTTTTGGTTCACTGGTTGGGCTTCCTTTGCATCCATCACTGAGTTAGGTTCAAGGCTCTTGACCATAGAGTTTCTCTGCACCCTTCAAGTCACAGACACAGGAGTCTATTTTAGACTCTTCTCAGAGGATTTCAGTTTCACTTGGCAGAACCTTAGTGATCTCTTAGGCTTCCCTTCCAATGCATCCGTAGACTTAGTCAAAGCCTTGGGAGATTACAACACACATAGGTTCTGGACTGACATTTCTAGAGAGTAGTTCTTTCACGCACATCGCACAGGGGACATTGAGCACCCCACGCTCAGGTTCCTGCACAAATGGTTGGGTACTGCTTTCTTTCCCCGTGATGACACTAGCAAGGTCAGGATAGTGGATCTATAGCTGTAAAGAAAGTCAAGGTTTCACCTGTCCACGCTCTAGTCGATCACTGGTTGGGTGTCCCTAATTACAAGGTAGGAGTGTCTCTGTTTGCTCCATTGTCACCCGTCTCGCCATGAAGCTAAACCTGTTAAGCGGTGCCTCTCTGGAGTTCATAGAAGCACCAAGGGACATTTTTGGATATGATCATTTTAGACATGCTCATTTGGCAAAAAAGATAAAAGGAGAGTTGTTTATGATGTATGGTGAAGCTAAGCTCCAGTTACCTAACCTGGAGTTAGCACTATATTCTGTCTAGACTTTGCATGTTGAGCTGCAGGCACAGCCGGTGAACAAGAGGGCACCTAAGAGAACAACCTCTGAAAGGTTCGCACGCCAACACATGCCAGTGTGGCGAGATGCTGACCCCACTGAAGAGGAGCGGGCACATATCAGTTATGAAGACTGGCAGGCGCGCCAGCACCATGCACTGAACCCAGGAGTATACCCTTACCACCATCCAGCTCAACCATCCTATGGGTACTACCAGCCGCCACCATTCATCACCACAGGAGAGGGCACTTCAACCGAAGCACCAAGGCATTCATTTGCTGCCTATGGTATGAGGACAGAAGAAGAAGAATCGTACTAGAACTTTGAGACAGGGCATAGGTCTGATGCCGCTGGGTTTCATTATACCCAGCAACACTATGATGATCAAGTGGCGTTTCAACAACGCACCTACACCTCTCTTGCTCTCAATGAGCAACATTGGACTGAGCAGCACCAGTGGAACCAAGACACCACACAGACGCTAGGCACTATCTAAGAGGGACAAGAACAGGCCAACGCCACCCTGCAGAACATCTTCACATTTCTACAGATGCCGAAGTGACTGACCGCACCAAAAGAACTAGCTTGGGGGAGGACCCCCATTATCAAGGTAAGTTTTCTTTCTCATTTGTTTTATTAAATTTTTGTTCAAGCTTGCTATTTCTGTTTAGTTTATAGTTTTTGTTTAAGTTTGAGTTTGCTTAAAAATAAAAAACCAAAATAAAAAGAGTGTATAAGTTTGCTTTAGTTTCCTTTTATGTTTGCTTTGAATAAAGATATGTAGACTTGAATAATGCATGATGAAAATGATGAATAGTTGCTCTGCTATAATTCTTTTCAAGTATCTAGTTTTAAACTTGAGTTCTTTCAAGGATTGGATATACTGTTTGACAACTAAATTTACTTTATGCTTTAAACCTGTGGGAGCATATGCTTAAAGCTAAGTCTAGGTAGTTGACGGGCATGATATGATATAGTCTGAGCTGCTGTTTATTATGTTCTTAGTGCCACTAAACTCTGGAGATTTGATTACGAAAATTTAAAAGTGTTTCATGATGAGTTCCTTATATGACAGAGAGAATAAATTCCTACCACAGCTATAATACTTTTAGATAGGAAGCCCCCATCTTTTTATAGGGCTTGTGTTTGCTCGAGCTGTGTCGACCCCTAGTGACTCATTATATGACTAAATCCTGGTATCACACACACATGTTCACCATTTGCTGCTTCTACTCTGGAAGTACGCACCACATATATAAATTCCATCTTTACCTATCTGAAAGATTTTTCCACTCTTACACTGAGAGTGAACACCAAATATTTTCCCTATCCTTTTTGCTAGCCATTTACATCAAAGTCTGATGCTCCAAGTATTATCCTTCATTCCTCTACAAAGTTTCTTTTGCAAAGAATTATGGGCTACAAGAAATAAAGTGGACAAAAGTCCTATAAAAAAAGAACAGAAAAGAAAAAAAGAAGAGAAAAAGGAAAGAAAGATTCATGGGCCCAGTCTGTTCCATCAAATATAGAGTTAGAGGAATAGGTTTCCAAATAAAGGAGCATTAGAACTTCTTTGCACCCCTTCTCCTTCCACAAATATTTTCTCTGTTCCATCATCCAGATATAAAAAAATCACACATGCACAACCGATTGGTTATATGGTGAGTTCCTATGGATCCACGGTTCGATCAGGCCCAATGCATTAGCTTTCCACACCTATAAGCTCCACATAAGCCTTACTAGACATAGGGTGAGAGGGAGAGTAAAGGCTCTTATTAAATGCCTTGTGCCACAAATACTACATATTCTAAGCACATAAGCCTTACTAGACATAGGGTGAGAGGGAGAGTAAAGGCTCTTAT
>CM041629.1:34456321-34565602 GCA_023333625.1 Bothriochloa decipiens
ATAAGCCTTACTAGACATAGGGTGAGAGGGAGAGTAAAGGCTCTTATCAAATGCCTTGTGCTACAAATACTACATATTCTAAGAGCATGAGAAAAGGCATCACTCCTTTCAATGCCTTATAGAGGATCCAAAAATACCACATATTGAGAGACTTGCAAGGGTCATACTAAGGAACTCTAAGTTTTATTTTGAAAATCTTATAAAAACTCTAGAACAGAGGTGGAACAACAAAGCGTGAGACAACAGTGCTTGACTTAATTGTTCTGTCTTTCAACTGCTCAAGACCCAAGTATAGGTAAAAGCCCCATGGTTGGAAGAAATATGAGTAAGTTTGGGAGTTATGATAGTCCACTCTAGTCTGGGGATGAACTCGTGTTTAAGGCATGTGTACTTGCAAAGGTACGAAAGCATGGTAGCAACTCCTGATCCATCCTTTGTAGTTGTTTGCTCAGGGATGAGCAAAATGTAAGCTTGGGGGAGCTTGTTGACGGTTGTTAACTATCAATTTTATATGTCAACTAAAGAGAGAAAAGGGGGTATAAAATAAACATCACCATAGACTTAGGGCTTTCACTGACAATTTCTACAAGTTTTGGTGAATGTCTATTTCTACAGGGGGTTATCAAAAAAGAACCAAAAAGGACCCACATGTTGGATTTACATAGAGAGAATACCCCTTCTAGCAACTCAGGAATAATCTAGAAGACTCGAGGAGGCGACCCTGCAAAGCTAGGGCCATTTGGCAGACCCAGTTGGGCGGGCGCCCAAGCCATGTGGGTGGCCTCCCGGCCAGGTGGACCAATGAGGTCCAACCTCGTGGATCCTGCCTCCACCAACTTTGAGGAGCAATCCCAGCCATCTATATAGGTCGGTTTGATCCAAGGGCTACGGTGCATCCTAGAGGGCTATATAAGCAAGGCCCCTGGCCCCTGGGTGAAACCCTAATTCATATTGAAGAATTCAATCTAGAGGTAGCCATCAGAAGAACCAAGGTTTTAGAGGTTTCTCCACTAGAGAATTAGAATAGCTACTCCAAATCTTCAAGTTGTACATAGGTTTAGACTAGATAGAGAAGAATCGGGTGCTTGTGCTCAAAATTTTGGATCTCCATCATCAAGGATTGGTATTATCTTGTATCTTTTCTTGAGACTTTATTCTAATATCATTATGTTTCTATTTATTATGTTCCTAGTTTATTCAAGTTCTACATTTGATATGGTCATGATTGATAATAAGTTTATGTATATGCTTGCAAAGCGCTTAGCTCTCTTCGCGGGAGGGTTAAGTGGTAGATTTCGTGTAAGCATGGTGCTTAGATGTCGTTTACCTGCAAATGCACCCTATTGGCCGGGTCGTGTGATAGATCGTAGAAGTGATAGTTCTATTGAGTCCTTCATATTCCATCCCCCGTTGATAGGACTAGTAGAGCCAAAGTTGCATAGGAAGTCCTGCTATGTCTTGGCTTTTTATAGCAATGATCCTTGTATATAGATGAAGAGTCTTTTGTGCTATATGATAGTGTAGCGTTAGAGTAGATGAATGACATAATAGATTAGAGCCTACATAGGAGTTTTATTTCTTGAACTAATCAGACGTCAACCTACCTTTGTGCTGAGTAGTTTATTCTAATCTCTGTGTGCTTTAATCCCTGAGCTTTATACTTTATCTTATTTATCTATCATGGTTTACCCACTGCCAAAGTAAGTGACAATGCACTCAATCACTCATAAGTAGTTGTGTTTTGCAAGTTTATCTTATTTTTTGAGTCCTTAGTTCTTTTCCTTGAGCTAAATATAAATACGATACCTGGAATACTTCTGAGTGAAGTGCTATGATGGTATTCAATCTGTACGCTTGCGGATCCTTTCTTTAATCTCTTGGAGGAGCAGTTTTTATACCAACACTTCTGGCACCATGCTAGGGATGACAACTTAGCTGAAGTGGTGTTAGAAGCGTCAACAAGCATTTCTGGCGCCGTTGCCGGGGAAGGAAGAAACTTTTTGAGAAAAATTGCCTAAACACATACTTAGAAAATGAGTGATTGTCACTAGTCACCTCTACTTTGGCAGGTTTATCCCTGTTTGTTTTCTATTTTTATATTTTATACAGGTATTAGCAGGATTGAACCTAATTCACTCAACTCTACATCATCAGAATCTGATCAATCAATAAAGAAGCGCGTCACCAAGGCTAAATCATGGCTAAAAAGACCTTGTTGGAGTTCTCTGCTCCAACAGTGGAGAACATTCGCATGGGTCCAACACTAGCAACTGAAAATCTTGAGTTTGAGCTCATGCCAAGCCTCATCAACATGGTGTAAGCTGTCCAATTCAGTGGAAAGGTACATGAAGATGCAAGTACACATCTATAGAGCTTCATGGATATTGGAAGCACTATTGCCATAGAAGGAGTTAATCAAGATATCATACTACTTCGCCTCTTTACATTCTCGCTAGTGGAAAGACCGAAGCAGTGGTTCTACACCAATAAACAAGACATCAATACATGGGTGAAGTGTTCCAAGGCCTTTCTAGCAAAATTCTTCCCAATAGGCAAGACAAATGCCTTAAGAGGAAAGATCACCAACTTTCAGCAGCAGAAAACAGAAACCATTTCAGAAGCATGGGAGCATTTGCAAGGATACATTCAAGATTGTCCTCATCATGGGATGGAAGAATGGTTACTCATGCAAGGCTTTTATCATGGATTAACTCAGAAGACACGTGAGCACCTAGATACCACTGCTGAAGGATCGTTCTTATCACTCACTCTTGGAAGAGCTAAGAAGCTTATGGAGAAGATATCAGACAATCAAAGCTGGACCCAAGATGACATCCAACATTGTCATCAAAGTGAAGAAACAATAGAAGAAATAAATGCACTATCTACCAAGATGGATGACTTGCTCAGCTGGCTTGACCAGAGGGCCAAGTAAAAGGAAGACCAGAGGGCGATTGAAGCAACATATAAGCACAACTCAAGTCTCGCCGTTAGAAAGGTTCCACATCAGTCAAATTGGAGACAACAATAGCCAAATAGCCAAGGTATGAATCCAGGTAATTTTACAAAGCAACCTACTTTGAGAGAGTTAATTATGCAGCAATCTAAATTAAATTTAGACATCAAAGCTAGGCTTGATGTTAATGATTAGACCTTGGAAAATATAAATGCTAAAATGGATAGTTTTTCTTCTACCATCGATAATCAGCTGGAGTATAATAAAAAGATAGAAACAAAGATAGCACAACTAGCTGCTACGTTGCCTATGGCCAGTAACCCTGAACAGGTAAGAGCTATTACTACAAGAGGAGGAAGATCCACCAAGGATCCTCCCTATCCAAAAGTGCAAGGAGACCAGCAGTATTACCACCAGTGGTAGAAGAAGAGAACAACATTCCCGAAGAAATATTACCTGAACCAGTACAAGATCACGAAATGAGACAAGATTTCCAAGAAACAAACTATCTACCATTTCCTCGTAGAAATAAAAGGCCACAACAATCAGATGAGCAGTTTGGTAAATTTGTGGAAGTAATTCAGAAGTTATATGTCAACATACCTCTACTGGATGCCATACAAGTCCCTACATATGCCAAGTACATCAGAGATATTCTCAATAATAAGAGACCACTGCCATCACTAAAGTGATTAAGTTAACAGAAGAGTGCAGTGCGGCCATCCTCAAATAAGTTACCAGAAAAGAAAAAAGATCCAGGATGTCTGACCATTGATTGCATAATTGGAGATTAATATTTCAACAATGCACTTTGTGACCTTGGAGCAAGTGTCAGTGCGATGCCTGCTGCTACCTACTACAAGCTCAATCACACTACACTTGAACCAACATCAATGTGCTTGCAACTGGCCGACCAATCAGTTCGATATCCATTAGGCATTGTCGAGAATATTCTAGTGAAGATAAGAGAATTCTTTGTGCCAGTAGACTTTGTGGTACTGGACATGCATCCAGACTCAAAGGTGTCACTCATCCTCGGGAGACCCTTTTTGAGCACCGCCAATGCACACATTGATGTTGGAAAAGGAGAAATCAAGTTCACCATAAATGGACAAGAGGAACAATTTGCATTCAAGACAAAACAAGAACTCAACTCCTCTGCAGAGATGGTAGATCAAGACCAAACCGAAGAATCACCAGAGTCATCAACTCTGGATACAACAGTAGAATAAATATTTTTGAAGGTCCAGTTCGGATGATTTCAAAAGTTCAAACCCTCGCCGAAAGGTAACTCGGTATTTACCCATATTTAATTTCTTGATCTATTTAGTTTTAAGCATATTAATTTTACAACATTATTTTATAAAATTGTACGCCCCATATAAATATTTTTTTGGTGTGTAACAACCCGTTAAAAATATTTATTGTGGTGGCACAAAAATATTTTAGTCTATATATACTTTAATTTATTTTCAAATTATAATTTCCTACAATATATTTATATTGTGCATAGTAGGCCCACCACCATGTGTCCCGCATGTCATAGGCTTCACCTCACATACATCACATCACATTATTTCATCCACCTCCACTCACCTCCACATCCTTTTTATCCACCGCCAAATCCACCATCTCTTCTCTTTTCTATCCTTAGCCAGGAAGCAAGGTGGAGGACACAAAATTTGGGAGCCAAAGGAGCCAGCAGGTGGGCGGCCGCCCCCACCACTTGGGCGCCCGCCCGGCCATCTCCTCCCCTATAAAAGCCCCTCCTCTCTTCACTTCAAGGCAGCACAAGCATTCAGTTTTTGTAGCCAGCAAGGAGCTCTCGGCTTCGAGTTTTTCTGGGAGATCTTGGAGAGAGTAGAGAGAGTGAGAAGTAAGGAGTGTGAGCAAGAGCTTTTAGCTAGTGAGAATAAGGGTAGTGCTATAGAGCTCTCATTGAAAAATTAGTGGAAATGTTGTCCAAGTAGGTGTAATAATTTAAAATTTGAGGGGAGGTTCTGTCGAGATCCAAACTAGAAAACTAGACACAAATTGGAAGAATGATTAACTTCTAGACCGCTAACCTCTTTAATTCGACTCGCCATTTTGTCTATCACCCCCAATAAAGGACAGAGGTGGTAAACCTCGTTATACGTAGAGTATCGCAGCTTGAATATTCCTACTAGAAAGACGTCTCTATACCTAATCCTATACCCTTTGATCATCACCTGACGACCTTGATCCTAGTTGAACCACTTCACGTTCCTCGTGGAAATTACAATACCTGGAATACTCCCGGTAAAGGTTATATTGACTACCGTACACTTGTGGTATAACCGTTTGCCACTTCTGGTGTCAACAAGCTTTCTGGCGCCGTTGTCGGGGAACGGTAGCTATTTTAACTAGGCTAGAAATCGTTAGTTATCTTTTTTGATTAAAACCTTTTACATAATCAATGGATCAAACAACCCTTTTCGATTATGCGGCTCCATCGGGCGCTGAGTTGGACCCACCGAGTTCATCAAAAGCCATTTTGGCCTGTCACTATGAGCTTCACCCGAGTCTCATAGTGATGGTTTAGGAGAATCCCTTCTCAGGAGAAGGAGATGAGAATCTCTATACACACCTACGTGATTTCGAGCAACTTTGTTCGTGCATTCACATCCAAGGGATGTGGTGAGTAACCCTTAAGTGGAAGCTATTTCTGTTCTCTTTGATGGGAAAAGCCAGACGGTGGTATACTCGCTACGTAGGTAGTGTAGGAGGAGAATGGGAGAAGTTGCAAGCCAAGTTTTGTCTCACCTACTTCCCCATTTACCAAGTAGCTCATCTTATAGAGACATCTTGATCTTCAAGAAAGAAAAGAAGGAGTCTCTAGCTGCGGCCTGGGCACGTCTTACTCTGGCCAAGATTTAGCTATAACTGAGCCAACCCTTATGCAACATTTTTACCTCAGACTTAGCCAAAACTCCGCACAATTCCTTGAGTTAGCCTCTAAGGGAGCATTTCTTCATTTTACCCATTAGTGAAGGTAAGGCTGTTCTTGCGACTATTCTCGAGAACACCCCCTACACTGATGATCATAACGAAGCCCTCAAGGTAAATCGATCTCCTATGGATGAACCTTCGACAGCTGAAATTCCTTTAGCCACATTCCAAGATGTCAAACTTGAGCCACAACCACAAACTCCTCCAATGGAATAAGTAATTCATCCCTTGGAATATCCTCTCAACATTGAGACTAATCTCTTTGCCAATTTTGGTAGTATCTCAAACTATCCTGTGGAAAAGAAATCTGCAGCACGTAGAGCTCCCAATGATCACATCCCTACCCGTCTCGAGGCATGTTACCTCAAGGCAACTGCTCAAGAGCTCATGTCCATTATGAGCAATGAATGGCTCAGGGAGGCAGAGGCATCATCCGATGTCATTAAACTCCTCTCCTATTTCACATCCATTTCTTGTATCATAAATAGGATCACTGTGGACTCTCTTTACGATCCCACCGTAGGAGTTAGCATAATGTCCGAATCTTTAGCATCAACGCTCTTAGGCGAGGAGCCGCTAACCCCGACCAACAAATTTCTCAAGTTACCTTCTGGGAGATTGGTCGAGAGTTGCGGCATTGCACAGAACATTTTTATCTCCATTAACAAGGTCACCATCCTCCTAAATTTCTTCATTTTTGATATGGAGGAGGTTGACTTGTTAATCGGGCACCCAATCATGAGATTCCTCGAGGGATATCATAAAGGGCACCTCAAGGGTCATCTCAGGAAGAATTTAGATCTTTCCATTCCTTTTGCTAGCTCAGTTAATTCCAGAGCCGAGTCAATGCCCGAGCCTGACCCAATAGAGGAGGTTATGTTGGCATCTCTCGTAGAAGCCTCTCAGCCTGATTTAGAAGAGGACACCAAGGATTTCATCCAAGAAGAAGCCGAGTTAGATGAACCTTTAGACTTGGATGAATTCGAACCACCTCCCAAGCCATCCATAGAGCTTAAGCCACTTCCTTCTAGGCTTAAGTATGCCTTCCTAAATGATGATAGAGAGACCCCCGTGATCATTAGTGATCAGCTTTCAAACGAAGAATCCGCTAAACTCATCGCCGTTTTAGAGAACCATCGCTCTGTCTTAGGATACTCTCTGTAAGATCTCAAGGGAATTAGTCCCACTCTTTGCACACATCACATCATGATTGAACCCGATGCTATACCTTCTAGGGAGCCTCAAAGAAGGCTTAATAATGCGATGAGAGAGGTAGTAAAGAAAGAGGTATTGAAGCTCTTGCACATGGGCATAATCTACCCTGTTCCTAACAGTGAGTGGGTCAGCCCTGTACAAGTAGTTCCTAAAAAAGGAGGAATGACAGTTGTTAAAAATGATAAAAATGAATTAATTCCTCAACGAACCGTCACGGGATGGAGAATGTGCATATATTACCAAAAGCTTAACAAGGCTACAAAGAAAGATCACTTTTCATTACCATTCATTGATGAGATGTTGGAATGGTTAGCCAAACACTCTTTCTTTTATTTCCTTGATGGGTATCTAGGTTACCATCAAATTCCAATCCATCCCGATGACCAAAGTAAGACCATGTTCATGTGCCCTTACGGGACATTTGCATATAGGCGCATGTCTTTTGGCCTATGCAATGCCCTCGCCTCTTTCCAAAGGTGCATGATGTCCATCTTTTCTGACATGATCGAAGAAATCATGGAAGTCTTCATGGATGACTTCTCAGTCTATGGGACAACTTTTGATCATTGTCTTAAGAACATGGATCATGTCTTACAATGGTGTCAAGAGAAGCACTTGATCTTGAACTAGGAAAAATATCATTTTATGGTCCGAGCATGGGATAGAGGTTGATAGAGCTAAGATAGAAGTTATAGAACAGCTCCCACCTCCCACAAATGTTAAGGGTGTTCGCAGTTTCGTAGGTCATGCAAGTTTTTATAGAAGGTTTATAAAAGATTTTTCTTAGGTTGCTAGGCCTTTAAAAAATTTGCTTGCTAAGGATACACCCTTTGATTTTGATGATAAGTGCTTAGATTCATTTCATTTCCTTAAGAAAGCACTTATCTCTGCGCCAATCACTCAACCCCCGGATTGGTCGCTTCCTTTTGAGATAATGTGTGATGCTAGTGATTATGCTTTGGTGCTGTTTTAGGACAAACCAAAGATAAGAAACATCATGCTATCCCATCTGCTAGCAAAACACTAGCGGGGCCACAATTGAATTTTGCAACAACTGAAAAAGAACTGTTGGCTGTAGTGTTTGCTATAGACAAGTTTAGATTTTACTTAGTAGGAGCAAAAGTGATCATTTATTCTGATCACGCTGCTTTGAAATATCTGCTCACTAAGAAAGATGCTAAACCTATACTAATAAGATGGATCCTGCTACTCCAAGAATTTGACTTAGAAATTAGGAATAAAAAAGGAGTAGAAAACTCGGTAGCCGATCATTTGTCTAGGATGCAAATCGAGGATAAACAAGATCTACCCATCAACGACTATATTCAAGATGACACACTTCTTAGAGTTTCATCAGCCTACCCATGGTACGCAAACATCATCAACTATTTAGTCTCAGGCTACGTACCACCTGGGGTAGACAAAAAGAAGTTCATAAAAGAGAGTAAAGAGCACCTATGGGATGACCCGTATCTCTATCGGGTTTGCCAAGATGGTGTGCTCAGAAGGTGTGTACCCATGCCTGAAGCTGTCAAGATAATAGAGAAGTGTCACTGGGCAGAATATGGAGGCCACTATGGTGCATTCAGAACCCACGCTAAGATTTGGCAGAGTGGATTCTAGTGGCCTACCATGTACAAAGACACAAAGGACTTCATGAAGAGATGTGCTCGATGCCAGAAGCACGGGAACATCAACACCCGTGATGCCATGCCACTCACCAACAACCTTCAAGTGGAGCTATTCGATGCATGGGGAATTGACTACATGGGTCCATTTCCCCCATCTCAAGGTTGTGAGTATATCTTGGTGGCAGTGGACTATGTGTCCAAGTGGTTAGAAGCAATGACATGCTGATCAGCTGACTCCACACACGCAAGGAAGATGTTCAAGGAAGTCATATTTCCATGGTTTGGCAACCCAAGATTAGTCATCAGTGATGGAGGAAGTCATTTCATTGATAGAAAGTTCTGTCGTTTCCTATCAGAAGTGGGGATAATGCATAACATTGGGACACCTTATCCCCCCCAGACAAGCGGACAAGCAAAAACATCCAACAAGCAAATCAAAAACATTCTGCAGAAAACCGTCAATGAGATGGGCACAAATTGGAAAAGCAAGCTGGCAGATGCACTTTGGGCATACAGGACCGCATACAAGACTCCAATTGGTATGACGCCTTACCAACTTGTATATGGTAAGACATGCCATCTGCCAGAAGAGCTAGAGCACTGAGCACACTAGGCAATCAAGAAATGGAATATGGATTTGTCCTCAGCTGGGAAGAATAGGAACCTCCAAATCTCAGAACTAGAAGAATGGAGGGAGAAAGAACTAAGAAATGGCATGACAAGAGGATCAAGCAAAAGGAGTTCCATCTAGGGGACAAGGTGCTCATGTTCAACTCAAGATTCAAACTATTTGGCCATGGAAAACTAAGGAGCATGTGGGAAGGTCCATTCCTTGTGATCGATGCCGCGACGCTGTCATGCTTCAAGACAATGACAGCAATGTTTTTAAGGTAAATGGCCATCATCTTGAAGTTTTTCTTGAACATGAACCTAGTGAAGAAGAATGTGACATGATAGAATTCTTGCTCAAAATAAAAACATAAAATCTATTTGTTGCTTCTTTTTCTTTCCTTACTTGATCACTAGGATAGGAAGTTTTAGGAACAGACTAGTCTAGGCATATTAGTTTGGGGGTTGGGTGACCCACGTCATTTTGGGGATCCCCAAACCTGAATTAGGCATTTTTGAGCTCCTAAAAAGGTGGTCAGTAACCCACCTATGACATGGTTTAAACCATTGTCACGGTGCGAAGAGTGAGGGAGTTTAGGATCACAAAATTTGAACTTGAAATTTGAAAGGGTAGGGGTCGGCCGATCCCACCTATGCAGGGTTCAAGCTGATCTTCAATCTCCTGGTGAAGCCTTGCCTAGCCTCTATATAAACTCCTTTCTCTCCTCCATTTCATTCATCCACGCCTCCAGCCTCCATTTACACGCTTTGAGCCCTCACATCACTTGAAGATCGGCACCTATGGCTCCCACTAGCAAGAACACCAATGTGCCTCCTCGTCTAGACTCTCCCATGCCCATAAGATCACTCACGAACAGCCTAGAGCTAGCCTCAGCCATAAATGTAGTTGATCCAAAGCCTTTAGCCATGGCACCACCTGTTGGAGAGCAGCGGGAGATACAGGGCGACATCGCTCGATGCCAACAGGGGTCGGCCGACCACCCCACGGTGTCCCCAGAGGCCCATGTCTACCTCCCGGTCTCTCACACCACGTCGGGAGATAGGGAAGTCTCCAGTTTGTTCCACCATGCCGGTTCGGCCCACCATGGGTCAATTAGCGTTGAAGGCTCCAATGGCAGCAAACCAGCACGCCATCATGATCTTGTCAGACACAACAGAGGGCATAGAATACACCACGCCCTACACTTTGGTCACACCCCCTTTTGTAAGAATCACCAGATCGTGGGTGGTGGGCCGGGTAAAGGAAAGGCGATAGTCCCCTTTCTCAACACAGAGGAAAGGAAGGAGTTGCGGGAGTCTCTTGGCTCCTCCGCTAGCCCTTCCATTCACCGGAGGATGGAGCCGCTGCCGATCAACGGTCCTGCAGGAATATTTCAAGATGATCAGGAGGAGAAGACGGACATGGAGAGGCTCATGCAAGTCACTGCTATGCTTAAGGCTAAAAACAAGCACTTAGATGAAACTGTCTCTGAACTTAAAATGGTGAACCTTGATTTGGTAGATAATTTCCACAATCTTCGCATTAGCACCAATGTGAAGCTCAAGCGCCTCGCGAATGCCATAGGCACAAGGATCTTCTAGAGCCACCCTCTCCTTAGATTATCCTAGGATGTAGTTTAGTAGGCACTCATTTGGTTTATTTCCCTTTCCCTTTTTTAATTCCTTCATTTTCATTAATTGTAAACATGCCTACAATTTGGATTTTGTTTTTATCAATGGAATGAAGGAAATATTTGGTTGAATAAAAATCTCTTGTCTATATAATAAGAAATTTAGTCATGCTGGTGTGTTGCACCAGCAGGACATGTGCACTTGATGTTTCCCTCTATTTTTGAATTCAGATCACAAAAAACCACAAGTGTGGGGGGATCAGTCGATCCCCCAAAGATGGTTCTGAACCAAACCAAGCACACCACGATGTTACAGATGTTCGAGTCCGCCGTCATGGTGAAAAATGACCCAAAGGGCGGATTGGGTGAGAAACCGAGGAAAGGAAGTGCAACCCAGTATTTTGAAACGAGGGAGATTCAAACCACCACGACAGGCACCCCATGGTGGGGTCGGCTAACCCCACCAGAGGACCCCGAGTTCATCTGGCAGCTTTGCCTTGTCAACTACATTCTTCCTAACTCGTTTGATCCCTTCACCCCTTTTCAATTTACTCATTCTTCTTTATTTGCTTTATTCCTTAAAATAAAAATGATAAAAAATGTGCATGCCTAATAGATTCTTCCTTGAGTCATGACATTTAAAAGGTCAATAGTGACATAAAGTTTAATTCTTGCATATGTTCGCGCTATGGGTAAAAATCTATAGGACTCGTATTGACTAAGTTGTTGATGAAAGTGATATAGTTCTCAGCTCATGATTCATACCATTCTTGTCTAAGGTACTTAGAGACTTGTTTTGAAAATGTCACAAAACCATAGCATCATTCACTCCTCATTAGCAAAGAAATTCCTACCAAAGCCATATTTTCAATTATCAAAACAACCCTTGATTGCAACATGCATTTGCTATGAGTTTTTTCAAATCTTGTTGACCCTAGTTAGAGTTTTGTCATAGTCCTAAGACTGAGATCACACACTCACACACCACATATTAATGCTGCTTCTACACTGGAAGTACGCAAAAACATGCTTTCCATTTCCACAAAAATAGGTTGCTCCATGTTTCAAATGTTAGAATATTTCTCTCTAAATATTGTTCAATAGATGAGACAAAAGAAAAAGGGCTAGGCAAAATAAGTATTCATACTATGATGGACACATGGAAGCACTAGAAGTACGCAAAAACATGCTTTCCATTTCCACAAAAATAGGTTGCTCCATTTTTCAAATGTTAGAATATTTCTCTCTAAATATTGTTCAATAGATGAGACAAAAGAAAAAGGGCTAGGCAAAATAAGTATCCATACTATGATGGACACATGGAAGTCCAAAAAAAACTGCTAGCCCTGTCTCAATAGAAAATTAGAGAGAGACTTTGTCAAATAAAGGAGCAACCTAGATCATCATTGTCCACACACTTGCACATCTTGATCTCGGATTATGACACTACTCTCCTTGGATCCTTGCTTTGACCTTACAATAACTGCAATGCAAAGTATGCTACCTTGTTTTTCCCTACCAAGCTCCACATAAGCCTGATAGATGTAGGATGCAACAAGAAGGGCAACACATTCTCTGCCCTAGTGAGGATAACTATACACTTGAGTGATTCAAGAGTGCTAAATGAGGAGTAAGAAAGAACTATGGGCTTTCTTTAAAAAAATTATAGCAAAAACTCGAAGTACCAAGAATCGAATTTTGGGAGATGACTTTGCCTTGAGAGCTGTCCCTTTTCTCAAAATCTAAAGGATATATGCTAGACACTACCACATAACCCATCTGTATGAGCTATGTCTTGAATAAAACTTGTGTTCACTATGATCTTGAATGTGTCATTGTTCACTTCTCTAACCTTTACTCGAGGACGAGCAAGGACTCAAGTGTGGGGGGGTCTTGTTGACGGTAATTATGCCCTATTTTATACTACCATAACTGTCAACATGACACTCACTTTGGGGAAGAATCAATCAAACAAGTAGTGATATAGATACAACTAACTTGGTTCCACATGTACATATCATTATTTCTTGCAGGTACTCAATCAGGTACTTTTAAGGGTTTAGGAGCTTAAAATGAATGAAGCAACAACATCACAAGTTTGCTACACAAATTACAACATCACAGGAGTAATGAGCAAGCAGCAAGGAGCAAGGCAGACTCAATGAAGCTGTAGTGAGGGGGTCGGCCGACCCCCTCCCTGTGGGCCCAGGAGGTGCCATGCTGGCATTATCCAAGTGAAGCCCTCCAAGCTCAAGCTCAGCCCTTGGATCACTTGTGCATCTCAAATAAATGATCAAGAAGCATTGCACAAGGATTCATGGGCCCACATGGAAGGAACCGACTTCACAACATCTGAACCAGCACCATAGCCATACTCCATGACATGTGGGGACACCCACCAGGGGGCCCACCTGCCATAGAGGAGATCGGCCGAACTCCTCCTAGGGTGCTACCAAGGTTGGTTGCACCCCACTGACGTATGGATGCCTCCATGTAGCTGGTGTGATCATCATCGTCCATTTGAGGTGGTTCCATGGTTGGTTCATCCAACGGCTCATGATGGAGGTCACACGCATTGCTGACGTGGCATTGGAGTAGGCCCTACTCTACCTCCCCTATAAATACCCACCTAGTGCTTCACTTTAGAGGCGTGTATCATAGGAGAAGACTACTTTAGTATCTTAGTGTTAGAATAGTGGGAAGAGAGTGTGGAGTTTCAAGGAGGAGTCCTGGCCTATCGGGAGTCTTCTTCGAGGAGAGCCTCAGCGGAAGCGGGTCTTCTTGTAAGTCTTACTTTCGAGTCTTTTCTAGTATTTAATATTCTGGTTCGGTACTTTCAGTATTTAATTCTTTACTGGCACACTGTTTGACATGAGTGAATTACTTGAAGCATTAGCTAAGCTTAGAGTAGTAAGACTAGCATAGACGTGGTGTCTAGATGACATCTTACCAGTGTGAGCTGCTTGTCGCATTGTAGGACACCTAGCACAAGAGTGACAAACCACGCTAGGTGGAGAGTTCCCTATACATGTGTTAGACAATTTAACATCGTGAAAGCGGGGCTGAGTAGGGTGCAAACCTTTTTAACTTGACTCACCATTTCATCTATTGCCCCCAGTAAAGGATAGAGGTGGCAAACCTTGTTATATGTAGAGTACCGCAGCCTGAATATTCCTACTAGATAGACCTCTCCATACCCAATCTTATACCCTTTGATCATCACCTAACGACCTTGATCCTAGTTGAACAACTTCACCTTCACCGTGGAAATTACGATACTTGGAATACTCCCGGTGAAGGCTACATTGAGTACCATACGATTGCGGTATAACCGTTTGCCACTTCTAGTGTCAACAGGCACCTAGGGAAAAGAGACACCACAAAGAATGCTTAACCCCGGCACACTAGTTCCTACCGATCCTCCTGACGGGGCATGGATTACGGAGGCAACAAAGGGATTGTCACTTCCCCAGCTGCTACCACAAATTTGGCCAGATAGAGAGTATCTACGAGTATTCCTAGCCCAAGAACCACGCTTACACTATGAACGATTACTCTATTCCCTACGTGAAGCGAATAAAGTAAACTCATAAACCAAAGAACAATAAGAACAATGAACTTACTAGTATTAGAAGTTGAATTGCCGAATGATCCTAGAACCAAGCCTCGGGTTAGGAGACTTGATCCTGCAAGTACAACTAGAGAGGAGACACCGACAGGCCGGGCTTCCTCCAATTCTACCTCCACCCCATACTCTCCCAATCTCTCTTGTTGCTAAAACCCTAGAGAGATAGATCCATTCAAGGGACCACTCTCTAGCTAATTCTCTCTGGAAAATATGAATTAGGGTTTCTGAATTCAGCCCTGATCCAAGGGCTAGGGGCCCTGTTTATATAGCCCTCTAGAATGCACCACAACCCTCGGATCAAACTGAGCTAAATAGACAGCTAATATTCATCCTCAAAGTCGGTGGAGATAGGATCCGTGAGCCTCCACCTGATTGGTGGAGAGGCCAGGGTGGCCACCCCTGCCCCTAGGCGCCCACCTAGCTAGACTAGCAGGTGGGCCTTAGTGTGCAGGTGGTGGCTTCTTGAGTCTTCTAGATTGTTCCTAAGTACATGTACGTCCTTTATCTCTATGTAATCCTGACATGTGGACCTTCTTTGGTAGTTTTTGGCTGACACCCTGTAGAAATAGATATTCACCAAAACTCATGGAATTCTGTTAATGATAACCTTACATTTACCAGGTGTTTGCATATAGGTCCATTTTCATGTTTAGTTGACGGTTAAAATTATGAGTTATCTACCATCAACAAACTCCCCCACACTTAGTCTTTTACTCGTCCTTGAGGAAAAGGATGCATTTACTTTAAGCATAACCTCAAACCAAGATATCAACAGTAGATTATCCCTAGTCATACCTGGATTGTGGGATTCAAAAGTGTGCACCAAAAGACTTTGGGAAGTTGAGGATGGAACAACACAAAGTAGAGCTCCTTTTCCCTTCAGTCCTGTCACTTGGAGTTTTATAAAATTTTTGCAATAAAAACTTAGCTTACCCTTCTCCGTCATATAGCAAACTCAAATCACTCATTATATGTGGTATTTGTGGAACTCACTGAGGCATGTATGATGTATGCCTTATGTTGTACCCTATTCTATAAAAGCTTATATGGAGTTGAAGGTATTCCAAGGAGATAGCATACTCACCTTGCATATGTTGCCTGGTCAAAACAGGATCCTCAGAGGGGAGTTTCATACCCTTAGATCAAGATGTGCATGTGTGTGGAAATATTTGATGGCTAATTCTAATTCTACTTTGCTCCTTGAACAGGCTTCTCTCTTTTGAGATAAAGAGAAAGACATTCAAAAGGTTCATGGGCTATTGTATACTTATTTTTTTCATTGGGGTACTACTATTTTTTCTGATTCCCCTCTTTCTTTCTTCTTCTTTTCCCTCTTTTTTTTGAATACTATATTTTGCATAGAGTCATGTATATCATACCAAACTAGAAACAAAAACTTTGGAACAAGAGATATTACAAACTTGGTGCATTTATTCTGAAGTCCTAACAGATGTTAGTATCTTCTCCTAGTGTAGGAGATAGATAGAATGTGGAAAGCATGTTTGTGCGTTGTCGGTGTTTCGACCCTGGGGGCCGAGCACCAATAAGTGAATTTGTATTGCGTGCTCCCTAATCTGGATGGTAATGCAAGAAGAACACATGAGGTTTATCCTGGTTCAGGCAATAGAAGGCCCTACGTCCTGTGGGGGGAGATTTTGTATTATCTTGCACTGAAGTGCTTGTACAGGGGTGAATACAAGTGAGCGAGTGAGGTTGGCTAGGACTTGAGTGTTGCAGGCTCTGGCTATCGTATGTCTATGGGTTCGCCCTCGGTTCTATGCTGGCCCGGCGCCTCCTTTTATAGGCCAAGGAGGGGCACGAGTGTATGGTGTAACCCTAGAAATGGTGCTTGTAGGGCTGGCGTAAGCAGTGACATCGAAAGTGGATGCCGATCATGTCTGGGAGACTGTAGCGACATGCGTCGAAACAAGGTTGAGCTCTGCACACAGCATGCCTTGCCATCCCGCGCTGTCTCAGCGAAGTCGGTGGCTGACTAGTCTTGATGTTTGTAATGGGCCAAGCCTCAATCCACTTAGTGAACTTGTCAACTGCTACCAGCAAGTGCGTAAAGCCCCTGGTTGTCTTCTTCAGAGGCCTGACAAGGTCGAGCCCCCAAACGGTGAAAGGCCACGTGATGGGGATCATTTGCAGAGCGTGGGCGGGTAGGTGCGTTCGCTTGGCGTAGAATTGGCACCCCTCGCACAAGCGAACGAGGTTGATGGCGTCAGAGACGGCGGTCAGCCAGTAGAAACCTTGCCGGAAGGCGTTGCCAATGAGGGTCCTCGGGGCGGCGTGATGGCCGCAAGCCCCGAGTGTATGTCCTCAAGGAGCCTCCTGCCTTCCTCGATGGTGATACAATGCTGGAGGATTCCTGACGGGCTTCATCGGTAGAGTTCCTTGTCATTGCCGTAGATGACGTAGGACTTGGCCCGTTGAGCTATCAGTCGAGCCTTGGTTTGGTCTTCTGGGAGCTCCCCTCGAATAAGGCAGTCAAGGAAGGGAACGTGCTAGTCTGGTGGTGGGCTTGACGGTGGAGGTGTCCGCTCGATCTCCATGACCTCGGTCCCAGTCGAGGTGGCCTTGTTCGAGGGCAGGGGATCGAGTGTTGATGACATGATGCAAGACCCCGAGCCTAAGTCGACAGAGGGCTCGAAGAGGTCCCTCGAAAACACGTTGGGCGGGATGGTGCCACGAGTAGACGTGATTTTGGCAAGCTCATCTGCAGCTTCATTGTACTGTCGAGCGATGTGGTTGAGCTCAAGGCCGTGGAACTTGTTCTCCAACTCGTGTACTTTATTGCAGTAGGCTTCCATCTTGGGGTCGTGGTAGCTTGAGGCTTTCATTACTTGGTCGATGACAAGTTGTGAGTCACCTCGAACATCAAGGCGTCGAACCCCAAGCTCAATTACGATGTGCAGACTGTTGATGAGGGCCTCATACTCCGCGACATTGTTGGAGGTGGCGAAGTGGATGCGAATGACGTAGCGTATATGGACTCTGAGGGACAAGATGAAGAGCAAGCCCACGCCTGCTCCTGTCTTCATGAGCAACCCGTTGAAGTACATCGTCCATAGCTCGGCTTGAATCTGTGCTGGCGGAAGTTGGGTGTCAGTCCATTCGGCGATGAAGTCTGCCAGCACCTGAGACTTGATGGCCTTGCATGGCGCATAAGTGAGGGTCTCACCCATGAGCTCGACCGACCACTTAGCGATCCTTCCCGTGGCCTCCCGGTTTTGGATAATCTCCCCGAGGGGTAAAGATGAAACCACAGTTATCGGGCAACTGAGGAAGTAATGCTGGAGCTTGCAACGCGTGAGCATGATGGCATAGAGAAGCTTCTAGATTTGTGGGTAGCGAACCTTTGTTTTCTAGAGTACCTTGCTAATGAAGTAAACTAGCCGTTGGATGGGCAGGGAGTGTCCTTCCTCCTTTCTCTCGACCACTATGGCCGCACTGACCACCTGGGTGGTTGCGGCGATATAGAGGAGAAGAGGCTCAGATGGATTGGGTGTCACGGCTGGTTTAGGAGATACAAGAATCAGAGGGGAGATCAGCATACCTTTGAGTTTAGCGAGGGCCTCCTCGGCCTCGGTGGTCCATGCGAAGTGCTCGGATTTCTTTAGAAGCCGATACAGCGATAGGGCCTTTTCTCCCAGACGTGAGATGAAGCAGCTGAGGGCCGCGAGGTAGCCCGTGACCTTCTGTATGCCCTTCAGGTCTCGAATCGGCCCCATCTTGGTGATCGCCACGACTTTCTCGGGGTTGGCCTCGATACCGTGCTGAGAGACGATGTATCCTAAGAGCATTCCTAGAGGCACGCCAAAGACACACTTCTCAGGGTTGAGCTTGATATTCTTGGCCCGAAGGCACCCAAACGCGATCTTGAGGTCATCGATGAGGTTGTCGACCTTCTTAGATTTGACTACGATGTCATCGAATACATGGAGCATGCATCGCTAGTATGTTGCCCCGGTGTTTCAAAGGCCGAAAGGCATGGTAACGTAACAATACATGCCAAAAGGGGTGATAAAGGAGGTCGCGAGCTAGTCGGACTCCTTCATCTTGATTTGATGGTAACCGGAATAAGCATCAAGGAACAAGAGGGTCTCACATCCCGCAGTTGAATCAACAATTTGATCAATACGTGATAAAGAAAATGGAACTTTAGGACATGCTTTATTTAAACTAGTATAATTGACACATATCCTCATTTTTCCATTCTTTTTCTTAACTAATATAGGGTTAGCTAACCACTCAGGATGATGAACCTCCTTGATGAACCTGACCGCCAAAAGCTTGTGCACCTCCTCGCCGATGATCCTACGCTTCTCCTCATTGAGGTGGCACAAGCGTTGCTTCACCGGTCTGGACCCGGCCCGGATCTCCAAGGCGTGCTCGGTGACTTCCCTTGGTATGCCTAGCATATCTGAGAGACTCCATGCAAACATGTCGGTGTTCGCATGGAGAAAGTCGACGAGCACTACTTCCTATTTGTTGTCGAGGGTGACACTGATCGTCAGTACCTTCCCATCGAAGCTACTCAGGTCGAGGAGGATCTTCTTGATATCTTCTACGGGCTTGAAGCTGCCTGTGCGATGCTTGGAGTCAGGGGCCTTAGCGGCGAGGCCCTCGAGGGTCAAGGCTAGCCTGGTGGAATCCTCGATAGCCTCTCTATTCTCGGTGCACTCGACGTCACAGTCGTATGCGTGCTCATAGGTGGAGCCGATGGTGATGATTCCCTTGGGTCCTGGCATCTTGAGCTTGAGATACGTGTAGTTGGGGATCCCTATGAACTGCGCGTAGCCAGGTCGACCAATGATGGCACGGTACGTGTCGTGGAACCCAACTATTTTGAAGGTGAGGATCTCCTTCCTGAAATTTGAGGGGGTGCCGAAGCAGATGGGGAGGTCGACACGATCGACGGGCAGGGCCTTCTTCCCAGGCATGACTCCTTGGAAGCCCCTGGCGCTGGGCTGAAGCAATGACCTCTTGACCCCCAGGAGGTCGAGGGTCTCTGCGTAGATGATGTTAAGGCTGATGTCCCCATCCATGGGCACCTTAGAGAGGCAGGTGTTGATGATGATTAGGTCAACGACGAGCGGGTAGACTCCAGGGTTGACGATGCGATCCGGATGGTCATCACGGTCGAACGTGTTGGGCGCATCGGACCAATCGAGGTACTGTGGTGTAGCGACTCAGACGGAGAAGACCTCACAACGCTCCCTCTTGTGTTGTTGAGACGTGAGTTGGGTCGAGGGGCCACCGTAGATCATGTAGCAATCAAAGAACTTGGGGAACTTATCATCTTCCTTGTTGCCGCCTTTGTTGCCGCCTTTATCCTTCTTCTGGTCATCCTTCTTGATTTCCAAACTCTCGTAGTAATTCCTAAGCATGCGGCAGTCCTTGAGGTTATGATTAGCCTCTCCCTTGTGGTAAGGGTAGGGCTTCTTTAGCATCGTATCGAAGACAACCCCCTTGGGGGGACCTCAAGACTTCTTGCACTTGATCGCAGTGACGAGATCATCATCTGGAGCCTCGCGCTTACCCTGCTAGGTCTTCTTCTTCTTGTTACCCTTCTTGGGGCCCTTGCTCGTGCCCTCGTCGTTGGCCGCCTGCGCCTTCCCCTTGTCGTTCTCATTGCCCAAAAAATCTCCGACCGCTTCCTCACCGGCTGCGTAGTTGGCGATGATGTCCATCAGCTCATTGATGGTCTTGGGGTGATTACGTCCCAGCTTTCGTACCAAATCCTTGCAGGTGGTCCCCGAGACAAATGCCAGGATGATGTCGTGGTCGGGGATGTTCGGGAGCTCGGTGCGTTGCATGGAAAAGCATCTGGTGAAGTCACAGAGGGACTCCCTGGGCTACTGCTTGCAGTTGTGGAGGTCCCAGGAGTTGCCAGGGCGCACATAGGTCCCCTTGAAGTTTCCCTCAAAGACCCACACCAGGTCGGCCCAGTTACGGATCGAGCCATCTTCGAGCGGTGTCAGAGAGGAACAGGGGGAGTTGGTGGATGATGGCATGATCGTCCTGTGCCCCGCCCAGCTGGCAGGCTCATTAGAAATCAGCCAACCAGAGCTCGAGCTTGGTCTCGCCATTGTACTCGATGATACTCATGGGGGGTCGGAAGGGGTTCGGCAGCACATGCTGCGGATCACCCTGCTGAAGACTCGAGGGCCTGGTGGTTCTGGGGCCTGGCGGTCCTCATCACTGTCATAGCATCCCCCTCGATGAGCGTTGTATCCCTGATCTTCAGCATCCCTGCTCTTGCATTGTCGGTTCTCAATGATGTCATAGCCCATGTCTTGGGGCTCGCGATTGTCGACGATGTGGTCTCGGACGGGGGTTGCCTTCTTTGCTCGGGGGTGCTTCCTGGTGAACTGAGACCTCCCTCTCATCGTGGGAGGCTTGATAGGTTGCTCCGAGGTCACCCCTCGACGCCTCGAGGCCGAGCTCTTGGTCTGCTGCACGACCACGACTTTGAGGAGGCCCTCGACCTCATCCCGTATCCGCCGAGCTTGAGGGTTCGACAGCGCAGGCATATTACGAAGAAGCATGGCGGATGCGATGATGTTCTGACTGGCTCAGGAAAAACAATTGATGATAGGGTGCTCGGGTCCCTTGTCTTCAACGATCTATCAGTTGACCTCTCGGGCTCTAGCTCAGGCCCTCCCGTCGGGCAGGGGTCGGCGCTCTTGCTCGAGGGTCCGCTCGAGCTGGCGCAGGCACTCCCGATCCTCATCGAGCTTGGCTCACATCTCCTGGACCTACGCGAGCCGTCTTGGTTGTCCAGATGTGGGCGTTCGTATTGGGGCGCAGCCGGCGGCTGCTCCTCCAGGTCCGCCATGACAAGGGCCCCTCCTACTGCGGCTGTGGCTGCTGTCATGGCCGTTGGGTCGATGGTGTCGTCGCTCAATGCTACTTCGCCCTCGACGTGGAAACACTCGCGGGTGGGGTCATAGTGGTCGGAGTCAGAGTTGGTGTTGCCGGAGTAGAAGATGGGGAACTGCCAGTGCCGCTCCTCCTCCAGTGGACGTCGTGCCGAGGGTGTACTGCCTTGGGCCAGGTGCTCGTGAGAAGCCAAGGTCCTCGGAGGCCAGCAAGACCATTGCCAGGTCCACGGTAGCACGCAAGAGAACCCCCGGTGGTCCTCACGCACGCTCATACTGGAGTGCATCATGGAGGAGCACGTCTTGGCGGCATTGTCTAGACCGAATGGGAACTAGCGGTGAGCTCTAAATAGTCCGTGTGGTAGCAGATTGGGGGGTGATGGAGCTGTGCCCGTCGCGGGAACCTCACCGAGTCCCCTGACGAACACATCACAAAGGTGAAGTCGGGGTCTCCATAGAGCCCTGCCAGCTCATTTTTTGTTCCCAGGCATGGGTCAGACAGGTCCCCAACCAGGGGCCCTATGTTGCCTACCAGGGATGGAGGAAACGCGAAAGATGTCAACTTGAACGTGGGCTGATGATGACGGCGCCAGCGGTCACGCCTCCTCCTAGGCATGGATGCATGGTGACGAGACCAGCATGTAGCCCCTCCTGAGCGTGGGGCTCGCTGCAGCCTTCGCTCAGATCTCCGACTGAGAGCAGGACCATGTCGTAGTCACGGCCGAGTGACATGAACTCCAGGCTCGTGAACCAAATCACTGTGGCTCACGAAAGTGGTGAAGCTGAGTCTGCCATCCGGAGAAAGGGTGGGAAGTTGTCGATGACACGCAGCACCCCTACCTGGCGTGCCAACTGTCGGTGTTTCGACCCCGGGGGCCGAGCACCAATGAGTGAATTTGTATTGCATGCTCCCTAATCCGAATGGTGATGCAAGAAGAACACATGAGGTTTATACTAGTTCACGCAATAGAAGGCCCTACGTCAAGAGGGGGGAGAGTTTGTATTATCTTGCACTGAAGTGCTTGTATAGGGGTGAATACAAGTGAGCGAGTGAGGTTGGCTAGGACTTAGCGTTGCGGGCTCTAGCTACCCTCTATCTATGGGTCCGTCCTCGGCTCTATGCTAGCCTAGCGCCTCCTTTTATAGGATAAGGAGGGGCACGGTGTACAGTGTAACCCAAGAAATGGTGCTTGTAGGGCTGGCATAGGCGGTGACGTCGAAAGTGGATGTCGATCATGTTCGAGAGACTGTAGCGATGTGTGTTGAAGCGAGGTTGAGCTCTGCACATAGCATGCCTTGCCATCCCGCGGTGTCTCGGCGAAGTCAGTGGCTAACCCGTCTTGATGATGACACTACCGTGCCTCAGCGGCATGGCGAAAGACGTGTTCTCTTATTTTGAGCGTACGGCTCGCTATAGATGATGTAGTGGTGTCATCGTAGCACTGACCGAAACCAGCTAAGGGCTCAATTGAGGGGTGCCTGAGGGGGGTTGAGGCCAAAATGGATAGGAACAGCCTCGGGAAATGCAGGATTTATGTTGACAAATGCTTGTCGAAGGGGTGTCGAATGGGGCACAGTCCGCGGTATGGCGACACAGTGTGGTACGATCCACTGGTTTCCTAGGTATGGTAGTAAAAGGAGGATTTGATCGATGTACTGTCCACTGTTACCACGGCTTTAGCCATGAGGTTAGGCGGGAGCAGGTGAAATGCATTAAATTCCTGGGGAGTCATACGGGAAGTAGGCGGGTCGAGGGGGTGCGCGGTATTCGACGGGTGGTTGTTCGCCCGGGGGAGTTCTGTCACTAGAGGGGGTGATCATTCCCCTGAGTAGACAGCCTCGAGTCAAGAGGGTCCCATCGAGTGAACAGTAGCCTGGTTCGTCGAGACCCGTTCATGGGCCGGCTCAGCGCAGTTTGATACTTGGATCGGGTATCTTATGTACTTTTGGGCTGGGGATAATAATTGTGGTTTTGGGTTTGTTACTGCAGGGGTTGAGTTGCTTAGTCGAGGGTTAAGGGTACTCCTTATTCAGGTACCCGACATTCGTACTCCCAGTGTAGGAGCAGCAGATATATCTGGGTGTAAGTGATCTTGATCTTAATGAATGACCCTCCTCTCAACAAGGGTCTCACACGGGTTGACCAAACTCAACACAAAGCAGTAGCTTATGTGCTAATTTTATAGTTCATTGGCGAGGCTCTATAGGCATTTATTACCACAGAGGAGAAGTGTAGCTAATAATTTTAAATTTTTGAAAAGAAATTCTCCAAATGACCAGACATCAGGAATTAGGTTCTCATGGTTCATACTATCTCACTTTCCACAACAACCTAAGTAAAATGGGGTCCCAAAAATAAAGTTCCCAACAGCACAGGAATTCCCAGGAACTATCATCCTGTGAGTCTATCTTAGGGTCATGGTTAAAATAATCTACCTTCTCAAGATATTTATCAAGTGTTTTAATTTAAGATATTTCAATGCGAATCAAAACAGCATGATCAGGCTAAAATTTTGTAACATAGGGGGATTATACCTAATCATGGTCAAGGCTGGAGCCAGGTGGGCCCACCCTTTGAGCGGGCGCACAAGGGTGCTGGGCGGCCGCCCGCTGCTGGTGGCCTTTCAGGGTCCAATTCGCCAAGCACGGTCTTTGTGTCATACCTTTTCAGAAATTTAGTTGTTGCGTAGAAATCTGTTCGTTATGTCATCGGGTGTCTCCCCCACACTTGTTTCATATTATCCTTCATTCACAACATGGTGGAGACAAAAGAAGCAAAACATATCCAATAATAGTATTATAAAATTTATTGCATCATCATATAGGGCATTTTGATTACAAAGGCTGACTTGAATTGACAAGAACTAAACTTTTAACTAAGCAAACTTCAACTAAACTTTTAATCTAAGCAAACTTCAACTCTCACTCATGCCCTATCAGATGCTAAGATAGATCACTTCTAATTATCGGGGTGCTCTAAAGCATTCACCCTCTCAACTATGTTGGTGGAGTTCTTCTCCAGATCTAGCACCCTTTAGTGTGGATGATGCATCTACCCTAGAGACGCTGGTAAGACTCTAGAGAGGTGATGATGGTGCATTGCGCCTCAAGCTCTTTCTCCAGATCTGCCATGGTCTTGCAGTGCTTGCCTAGAGTCTCGGATGCAACAAGGGTGCTCTTGGGAGCTTCCTTCGGTGGGATGAACTTGACCTTGCTAGGATAAGCATGAACTCCCTCGAAGTAAGTACACTCCCTGGTGCTGTACTTGGCGTAGACGATCTCTCCTTTCTTGTTGGTCTTCACCCCCATGATCACCTCGTTGTGCTTAGGAGGCAGGAGCTTGGTCCCTTTGGGTAGCTTGATGATGGGGCCCTTCGGTGGAGCTCCTTCTAAGAGAAGAGGTTCAGGTGGTGTAGTGAGGACAGGTTGGGCAAAATAGGAGCTACCACAGCTGCGAGGCTTTGGTGGAATGGTGGCAAGGGGAGTAGGCTCATTAACTTGGATGACGGCCTTGCACTCGAACTCCTTGGGGATGGTGTTGAGGTCGATCTCGTAGCGGATCATCCTCCTATCTAAGTTCTCGGGCACTTGCTTCACCATGGCTGCGTGGAAAGGCATAGCAAGCTTCTAAGCAGGGGGAGGAGAGCTTTGAAGGAATGAGATTGGCCAAAGGCATGGGCTGTTTATATAGGGGTTGAAAAAGCATAAAATGGGTATCTTTGGGGATATAACTTGACGAGAAATTCACAAATAAACCGAGCATCTACTTTTTTCAGATAAGGAATATGGAAGGATCGCGAGGGAGAAAGGCAGCGGTGAACTGCCTCCGGAGCTGGGCGGCCGCCCGGGCCTCGAGCCCTCTCCGTCTCAGCTTTTTCGCAAAATTATTTATATATTTTTAGTATTCAGAAAAAGTTATTGGACCCCAAAAACTCAAAAGTAAAAAGTCAGGCCCAAGTACCCCTAATTAAGGAATAAAGAAATTACGTCTACTTCCTTTAATTCATTATTGGGCTCAAAAAATAACTTAAGACACTGTCCATTTACCTAGAATAATGTACCTTCGTTGTTGCGTAGCATGACGGCTCCATGTGATGATGAGCTCACCACGTCCAATGGTCCTTCCCATTTACTTCGAAGTTTTC
Organism: Bothriochloa decipiens; assembly: GCA_023333625.1. Taxonomy (NCBI): domain Eukaryota; kingdom Viridiplantae; phylum Streptophyta; class Magnoliopsida; order Poales; family Poaceae; genus Bothriochloa; species Bothriochloa decipiens. The sequence continues at coordinate 34,481,994 of CM041629.1, forward strand.
CATGCCCGAAGAATTTCACACTGGAATTAAAAAGTAATACCTTATCTCCTGGGATGAAGTCCTTCTTCTTGATTTTCTTGTCATGCCATCCTTTTACTCTCCCTTTATAAATCTTGGCATTATGATATGCTTTTTCTCTCCACTCTTCTAGCTCAGAGAGTTGCATCTTCCTCTTATCTCCTGCTACTTCTAAGTCCATATTCCATCTCTTGATGGCCCAGTGATCTAGTTCAACTGGTAAGTGACAAGTCTTCCCATACACCAGCTGATATGGTGACATCCCAATGGGTGTCTTATATGCTGTTCGGTATGCCTAGAGTGCATCATGAAGCTTGTCCTTCCATGTTGTCCCCATTTCATTTACTATCTTTTGTAAAATATTCTTGATTTGCTTGTTTGATGTCTCTGCTTGGCCACTTGTCTGAGGATTATAGGGAGTAGCGACATTGTGACATATTCCATGCTTCGATAAGTATTGCTCGAAGCGCTTGTCAATGAAATGTGATCCTCCATCACTTATCACTACCCTTGGAACTCTGAATCTTGGAAATATTATTTCTTCAAACATCTTTCTAGAGTGCATGTTGTCAGCATTCCTGCATGGCATGGCTTTGACCCATTTGGAGACATAATCCACTACCACAAGGATGTACTCATATTTCTTCGGTGGTGGGAATGGCCCCATATAGTCAACCCTCCAAACATCAAAGAGCTCAATCTGGAGATTATTGATGAGTGGCATGGCATCTCTTGTATTAATGTTGCCATGCCTTTGTCACGGGCCACACCTTCGAATGAATTCTCTTGTGTCTTCATACATCGTTGGCCAGAAGAATCCACATTGCTAGATCTTTGCGTGTGTACGGAATGCTCCATAATGTCCTCCATATGGTGGTGAATGACATCTTTCAATAATTTTGATTCCTTCTTCAGTTGGCACAACCTTCTGAGTAAGCCATCTAAGCATACTCTGAAGAGGTATGGTTCATCCCATATGTGAGCATGGCTCTCTTGACGAGTTTCCTTATGTTGCCTCCTGGAGGTAAATAACCTGTAACCATAAAATTAACAATATCTGCATACCAGGGGTTAGATCTGTTGATTTCGTAGAGCATGTCATCCTGTAGTGAGTCATCGATGGGTAGTTTCTGTGGATTCTCAAACTGCATTCTAGACAAGTGATCGGCAACAGAATTTTCTACTCCCTTTTTATATTTTATTTCTAAGTCAAATTCTTGGAGCAACAAAATCCATCTTATCAGACGGGGTTTAGCATCTTTCTTAGTGAGCAAATATTTCAAAGCAGCATGATCAAAATAAACAATTACTTTGGCCCCCACTAAGTAAGATCTAAATTTATCAATATCAAAAACAACAGTAAGGAGCTCTTTTTCAGTGGTAGCATAATTAAGCTGAGGTCCTGTCAAAGTTTTGCTAGCATAAGCTATTCCATGTTGCTTCTTGTCCTTAGTCTGTCCTCATACTGCCCCCACAGCATAGTCACTCGCATCACACATAATTTTAAAAGGTAAAGACCAATCAGGGGGTCGAATGATTGGTGCAGAAATAAGCGCTTTCTTAAGAATTTCAAAAGCTTGTAAACATGCATCATCAAATTCAAAAGGAATATCCTTGGCCAATAAACGAGTAAGAGGTCTAGCAATAAATGAGAAATCCTTTATGAATCCACGATAAAAACCAGCATGGCCAAGAAAGCTTCTAATTCCTTTAACATTAACAGGCGGAGGTAACTGTTCAATAACTTCTATTTTACCTCTGTCTACATCGATGCCTCTTTCAGACACCAGGTGCCCTAGCACTATTCCTTCTCTAACCATAAAATAACATTTTTTCCAATTAAGGACTAGGTGCTTTTCTTCACACCTCTACCAAACTCTATCTAAGTTTTCAAGACAATCATCAAAGGTCTTTCCATAAACAGAAAAATCGTCCATGAAAACTTCTATAATCTTTTCAATCATATAAGAAAATATAGACATCATACATCTTTAAAAAGATGTTGGCACATTACATAACCCAAAAGACATTCTACGATAGGCATAAGTTCCATAGGGGCATGTAAAGGTCATTTTGCTTTGATCATCGGGATGGATAGGGATTTGATGGTACCCCGAATATCCATCTAGGAAACAAAAAAAGAATGGTTCACTAATCACTCTAGCATCTCATCAATGAATGGCAAGGGAAAGTGATCTTTCCTAGTTGCCTTATTAAGCTTTCTATAGTCTATGCAGATCTGCCATCTTCTGATGGTTTGTTGAGGGATTAACTCATTCTTCTAATTTTGGACAACAGTCATGCCTCCCTTCTTAGGCACAACTTGGATAGGGCTTACCCACTCACTGTGTGGCATAGGATATATAATTCCTGCATGTAATAGTTTTAAAACTTCCTTCTTAACAACCGCTCTCATCGCATTATTGAGTCTATGTTGGGGTTCTCTAGATGGTGGTATGTTAGGATCTGTGGAAATGCAATGGGTGCAAAGAGTAGGACTAATTCCCTTAAGGTCCTGGAATGAGTAGCCAAAGGCTGAGAGATGTTTTTCTAAAACAGCCATTAGGTGGAGAGTCTGCTCCTGAGTGAGATTATCACTTATAATAACAGGAGACTCTGGATCATCGCCTAAAAAGCATGTCTAAGACCAGATGGTAAAGGTTTAAGCTCAAGAGGAGGTTTAGGTGGCACTGCAAACTCATCTAAAGGAACATCCTCAGAAGGGTCAGCTTCTTCTTCAATGAAGAATCTAGCTTCATCTTCTAACTCTGGTTTAGCCAAAAAGTCTAGAGAAGCAGCTCTAAATTCCTCCAACGGATCATATTATGGATAGGGTTTGGTCCTAGAGTTTAAAGAGTGTGAAATGGACAACGGGAACTAAAGTTTCTTGCCTAAAAGATGTTCAGTTTCCTAGTTTGTCCTTCATAGAGAATCCTTCTAAATGGTTGTCCTATCAAAAGGTCGAAGTCCCATGTGTCAAAGATATAAAAGCTCAAATGCACTGGGATTCCTTCTACCTGAATTGGTAGGAAATGTAGAATTCCTAGACTGGGGATGATATGTCCTGAGAGACTTCTTACAAATTTTACTGTTGGGGTTAATGTCATGTCCTTCAAGAAATATTGTGCAAGTGACACAGATATGATATTTATACCCACAACTGGATTATAAAGAGCATCTATTAACCTGTATTGATTATGCAACGAATCAAAAGAGAAGATGAATCCAAATGGATTACTTCTGAGGAAAGCTCTGATTCTTCTAATCATTCATTACTCATAAAAGATACTAATTCTCCCGAGGTTCTTCCAAAGGGAATGTCTTCAAAGGCAATTAAAGGCTCTTTATGATGCTTTCTATTGAGGTTCTGGCTCTACGTCTAGAAGGTAATCTAATTCAGTGGATAGGATTTGATCTAGGATTAATGATGCAACATGGTGTCCCAATCTTCATGACGTAGGATCGATCTTCAGATAACTAGCTTTAGAGAAGCCAAGATAACTTGCTGCAAGCAGCGATAACTAGTGCAACCTGATGACACGCACAAGGAGCCAACCACCGTCTCTATACGGCAGCCTGAACCAAGGATTCGCCCAACCATACTCTCAAAGAACCAACCTATGAAACCTGAACTTGAGGATCAGGAGCATGGATTGGGTGCCGATGACGTGGCTGCTTCTATAATCTCCACGAAGGAAAACACAAGAGCAAAGGGTTGGTTAGCCTGTAGCTGAACAAAGGGGTTATGTATTCGATTATCAAAGTCTTTGATTACAATGAGTCTTAGGAGGTATTTATACCACGACAACCTTGCTAGATAGGTGGAAACACAAAATAAAAGAGAAAACACGAACTGTGTGAACGGGCCTCCTCGGGGTGACCTTGTGGAGAGTTTTCGTGTGGCTGTTTGACTCTGGCGCAGTCTTCAGTTTTTTGGCAATAACTCCTTCTAGAAAACTCTAAATGACATGCGGTTAATTGCGTTGGAAAGTTTACTTGATAACCTTTCACACCATGTGTAGCATGCTCCATGAAATATTGTGGATTGGTACATTTTAATATGAATACTTGAGCTTCATATAGGCTGTTGATTGTCTGACTAGGCTGCACTAAATCTGGTTGGCAGGCAATATGGAAGATCCAAACTGGTTGGGACTTGAAACATTTGAAATTAGATTCGATAAGATTTCCAACAAGTCCTCATGAGCCTTCATTACTTTTGTGAATCAAAAGATATTACTGATTCTTCTTGATGGTGCTGTCACGCTGAACTGGCTCGAACGTGATCCATCTCTCTGGTTCATTCTTGGTGTCTTCTTGTCATCAGCCTTGGTGCACTGGTCAGCATGGTTGACATGGTGGTTGGTGTGGTCAGTGGGTCATATCAATTAATCTTGCTTTCTCATAGGAAACATGCAAGAAAGATCCTCCAGAAGTTGTGTCGAGCAAGTTTTTACTATCTCTACGTAGACCTTTATAAAAGTATTATAAAAGAATAGGGTCTGGTAGACTAAGGTCTGGGCCTAATGCTAAGAGTGTAGTGAAATGATTCCAGGATGAGGCCAAAGATTCTTCAGGTTCTTGCTTGATAGTTAGAATCTTGACTCTAAGGTCGACAATTTAGGAGATGGGGTAGACATCTAAGCAAAAGTTGGGATGTAAGGATGCCCAATCTCCTTATTGCTTACCTACAGCTCTATCATACCATTGTCTAGCTTTTCCCTTTAATGAGAAATAAAATAGCTTCCAAAAGAGAGTTTTGTCAAACAAGCCTTCAATGTGAAGACATTCACATGTTTGCTCAAAGTCTCTAATGCGAAGGTAAGGGTTTTCATCTCCTTCTCCTGAAAATGATAGGCTTTGGACCAACGCAATCAACTGCAAACTCAGCCTATAGCTAGGTGTCTGGATAGGTTGAGATGTCTCATATGGCACTAGGCTGGTCTCTGTGGGTGCAGAAACTTGAAAGATAGGAATGGCATTTAAATTATCCATAAGGATAGAAAAAGATAGAATGAAAGAAAAGGTGCAGTAACAGAAAAAGATAAAAGTATAGGTACAAGGTAGAGCAAGACTTAGGTTATCTAAGCATTCCTCCGTAACAGCGCTAGAAATACTTGTTGATATTGGTTACGCATATGAAAGATAAGAGAAGTATCCACAAGCACACGGATATCGGTGAGCACTTCACCCGAGAGGTAAATCCAAAGTATCATATTTGTTTATCCGCAAGGAGAAAACATGCAAAAGACTAACCCTGTCTAACTACTACCCTGGGGCTACAAGACAAGATAGCGAGAATTAAGCAATATAGAGAGGATTACTCCGTCAGTCTTCCTCTAATCTATGATAAGCTTTGCGATTATTGTTCTAAGGGGGCACCTAGGAAAAAGAGACACTGCAAAGAATGCTTAACCCCGGCACACTAGTTCCTACCAATCTTCCTGACGGGACATGGATTACGGAGACAACAAGGGGATTGACACTTCCCCCGCTGCTACCACAAATCCGGCCAGATAGGGAGTATCTACGAGTATTCCTAGCCCAAGCACCACGCTTATGCTACGAATGATTACTGTATTCCTTACACGAAGAGAATAAAGTAAACTCGTAAACCAAAGAACAATAAGAACAATGAAGTTACTAGTATTAGAAATCAAATTGCTGAATGATCCTAGAACCAAGCCTCAGGTTAGGAGACTTGATCTCGCAAGTACAACTAGAGAGGAGACACTGTTGGGGAACAACTTTGACATACAAACGTCCATCTCAAACTTTGGAGCTGAGAACAATCTTTTTACCATAAATATTTGAAACAGTACAGTATTCTGCGAAGATGACGTGGATACTTTGCTATAATTATTTTGGACTTCACATATGTGTTCTCACATGTTTTAGGCGAAGATGACTTCGCTGGACTTTTGGAGACCAGCGTTGTTGAAATGGCGGCTTCGCATGGTGAATCGACGAAGCTAACTACTAGGTCAAGAAATTACGATCAAGTCTAAAGCGGTTCAAGAAGACAAAAAGATAAGGACGAAGTGTGTTTCACCACTTCGCTGAGTTATTTTTCTAGCTGAATGTATAGGGAACATTATATCCAATTTTGTAGGATTTGCTATTATAGCGAAGCCAGGGGGTCTATAAATACCCCTTGGGGTGTAAACTTTTGGGACAGAATGAAATACAATTGCAACCCGCATATTGTTTTCACCTCATAGTTCACTTCTGTGATTCTATCACCCAACATCTGGCGCCGTCCGTTTGTGTGATCGAAGACACTCACGACCACCAAAATGGGAAGACCCAGTAAAAGGACAGCTCCGGCTGACAACAACGCCGTATAAGACCCAATTATAGAAGATGCAACAGAAACTGAAACCAGACGTGTTCAAGAAGAAGAAGAAACTCTGAACGAAAAAGAAGACTCAAGGAACTCAAAGATCAACTCACTGTTAAGAAAAAACAACTAGAAGAAGCAAGAGCGAAGATAAGGGAAAAGTCCCTGAAGCAAAGAATCGCACAAGCAGAAGCTGAAATAAGAAAGCTCAATGAAGAGATAGAAAATGAAAGCGAAGTCACGATCCATGTAGCACCTGGTGCTAAGAACAAACCAGATATACACTTTATGTGAGTCTTAAAGGACAAATCTCACATATAGCTACAAATAGTATCAATTACAATGCTTTAAGTATAACATACATAATATATAAAAGATCACCTAATGAACAATCAGCGAAAAGACGACTTCAAACTCTAGGTGTAGACTTCACTCCACTGGATCCAACTGACTGGTTGATCACAAGCCTAAAACATCTCTTGAGGTGTGGGGGGAATAGCAAGAGTGAGTCCATGTCGAACTCCGCAAGTATAGCAATAAGTCAGTACCCATAACACATGATCAATGTAACATGAATAATATAAAGCATAAAATGGTAAACTATGAACATGTTAGCAAACAAAGGTCATGATCCTAATGTAAAGATTCCAAGGCCGCTCATGTCCTTGAGCAAGGCTAGTATACCAGTTTATTAAACTCTGCGCAGAGGTGTACACTTTCACTGTGAGTCATGATTTCCAAATGTATGGGTTTGCAAGGCCCAAAACATCAAAAATCATATAAAGTCATCTAAAGGTTTGTCTAACAAGTTAGGCTGCTAAGGTTTCTGCACCTGTGAATGTAGTATCCCCCTTCTAGATGGCACACAACTGCAGCCTATACACATATAGACAGGGGTCTAACTACACCCAACCCGGACACACCCCTCTTGCGACTACTGGTAACCACTAACAAGCTAGAAAAGTTTCTTTAAACAACTAGAGCCAAAGCCATATAGCCCTCACAGCTGTACTATAAATCCTGGAGGTTCTGTTATAGATAAATCATCAAGTTGCTAAATTGTCATTTTTATTGTTTATTGCTTAAACATTAATTAAGTCACAAGATTATAGTCACATAAATAAAACCCAAGCTATACTTGCATTAAATCCAAAGTCTAGCTGTTCTTCTAGCCTCAAGCTTCAGCTGCACTTGTCGGTCCTCAGCTTTTAGTCCTCAGCGTTAACAAACCGCTCTTCGTCTATTCGTAGCAAACAAGCAACACAAACAGACAAAGCTAAGAACAAACACCAATCAAAAGAAACACTGAAGAGAGAGTGGTCTACATGGTAGAGCTCGTCACTACAATCACGAGAGCGTAAGAGTGACCAACAAAGGAGCTATCGTTGTGGTGGCACAACTAACGAGGTTGATCTAGGCTATTCGCATCTTGGAAAGGCGTTAATAGATCGTTATTCTAACCCACCAATTTCTCACATTTTGAAAAGCCTAGAACATGGTAAATGTCACTATGATCGCATAGCTTACGTCGATACGATTCCAAAAGTATAAGTTTGCTAAAAACAGAGTTAAAACGTGAAAGTTACGGCTAAAACAAGGTCAGGGGCATAACCGTAAACAAACAAAACCATTTTCGTATTTAAAAACAATTTAAAAACTGAAATAAAACTCATTTTGGACCTAAAGCATAAATACCGACGAATTCAGGGTTCAAACTGTAAAAGCGGCAGTCTGATTGGAACTATGGTGGACTAAATCGTAATTATAGAAAAGTCTAGGGGCCTTTCTGCAAAAATACCAGAACTGACCGGCTTGTTGACCAGATTGACCTATCGTTGCTTACGTGGTGCTGAGGTGGCGCATATGTGGCGTCAGCGGGGCTGCCATGTCGGCGGCCGACTGGTCTGTTGACCCGCGGTTGACCGGTCGCCTGATCTAATCTGGGTCGTCTAGATTGGATCGGGCGGCCATGGTCGGTCTGCGGGTCGGGTCGCCGGAGACGGCGGCCGGAACGACGGCGCAACAAGGGAGCTTGCCGGAGTTTGCTGGAACGGGAGTGACGAGTACGGCTCCGCGGACTCGGCGCGGGTCCCCGGTCGCTGGGGATGGCCGGAGGAGAGGATTGGCAACGGCGGCGCCATTGGCACTAGCCGGAGCTTGGTGGGAGGGCGCTCTAGGGCATGCGGGGCCAAGACGAGGCCACACGCGCTATGTTCGGGCGAGGCTAGAGCGGCGGGGCGCCATGGCGGCGGCGAGCGGCGGTCGACGGCGCTACGACGATGACATCGTGCGGGCGCCAGAGACGGAGAGGGAGGATGGGGAGGAGACCGACGGCTTCCTCACCTTGGGGCGAAGCTCGTCCAGGTGTTCTTGTCATCGAGGACCCGCTGGTCGAGGAGATCGATGGCGACGGCTCCAAGCTCCGCGCGGCGGTGGTGAAGACGGCACGTGGCTAGGGTTTGCAGGTGGCGGCAGCCGCCTTAGGGTTACGAAGGGGAGCGCGGCGCACTAGGTCTGCCCTTTATAGGCGCCGGGAATCCTCGGGGTGCGTGCTCGGGGCTGAATCGGGCAGCGGCGGCGCACCTTCGCATGTTGCGAGAGAGAGAGGCGGCGAAGGTGCTGATGGGTGGGGCCAGACGGCGGGGTCCGCTTGGCAGCAACTGGGGCACGGGCGGAGCTGGGCAGGCCGCGGCGCGACTACGCTTGCTGGGCCAGCCCACTACGCGGGTGCAGGAGCGGGCTTGGCAGGCCGAGGAATCGGGCCGCGGGAGCAGGAGGGGAGCGGGCCGCTTACCGAGCGGAGCTGCTGGCGGCCTACTAACTATTCAAGCTGGCCTTTGGCCGCAGGTGGCCTGGTTTGGCCGCTGATGGCCAGGCTTAGCTATTACTGGCCGGCTGCTGCTGGCCATGGCCGGCCAGAGATGACCGCGGCCGGCTGGAGCTGGCCAATGCTGGCCATAGTTGGCCAGTGGACTCCAGGAAAAGCTGAAGGTGGCGGGGGAGGCTATGGTTGCTTACGGCCTGCTACGACGAGGTCGTGGCCTAGTCTGGCTTGTGGCCGCTGTGGCCAAGCTAGTGCTGGTTATGGCTGGCCGAAGTTGACCGTGGCCGGCTGAGAGTGGCCACAGGTGGCTTTAGCTGGCCGTGGTTAGCCAGATGAGGCTGGGTGAGGCCAGGGGTGGCCCAAGCTAGGTAGGAGCTGGCCAAAGCAAGTTAAGATGTCTTAGAGGATGGTAAAAGGGTTACTAGACTGGACTACTGCTGCTGACCTGACCGAGGTGGCCATGGCTGGCTGGGGCTGGCCAGGACTGGCCAAAGCTGGCTAGGTGAGGCCAAGAGTGGCCAGAGCAAGCTAGGGCAAGCCAGGGATGTCTAGAGACTGACCTGAGCCCGCTAGAGCTAGATAGGGGATGGTGTCTAGCTAGAGCGGTGGCCAACCCTAGAGAGAAAAGAAAATCTCTCTCTCTCTCTATCTATGCAAGAGAAAGGATTTTACCAAAAATATTTTTCCAAAACCTTCTTGAGGCAACTTGGATTTTTGAAGCCTTATTTTCATGCCTGAGAAGAACCTAGCCGTGTCTTGTTTAGGTTTAGAAATTCTTTTTCAAACACCAGCAAAACAAAGCAAGGCACCAAGCACAAACCCATCTTTTATTATCTTCATAAAAGTTTTAAAGCCACACTTTTCATCATTTTATAATGATAATAGAAGAATAAAATCTTGGCTAATTTTAAAGAAATAAATAAATCCTTTAGTTTATTTAGTGTTTTCAGTTCACATCCCAAAATAGAAATTTTAGGGTGTGACAATCCAAGACCCAAACTCAGCAAGCAAAAACACCAACACAAAGAGAACCAAAGTCAAATAGCAACAATTGACATAGAGTCGCCTCTATCAATCGACATTCAGCTAGGGAAGTGGCCAGCAGGATTCAAATTTAACATCATCCCAACTTACAATGGCATGTCCAACCCAAGACAATTTCTCATGAGCTTCGAAGCAGCAGTTGCATAAAGCGGAGGAGATGCGAACACCTTAGCGAAGTCGCTCATCATGGCAATAAGAGGACCAACACAACATTGGTACTCTTCGCTAAAGCCAAGGTCAATCAAATCTTAGGAACAACTTTGCACAACTCTGCTCTTAAATTTTTAAGGCTTACAAAGAATTGAGCTCACAAGCGATGATCTTTTCAACATCAAGCAGCAACCAAAGGAACCACTGAGCCAGTATTACAAAAGATTTGTACAAGGAAAAGCTCAAATACCAAATATACCAGATGAAGTCATCATCATTGCAGCAATCAAAGGACTGCAGGCAAGCCAACTTTCTTCCCACTTCAAAGGGAAAGACCAACCACAGTGGAAAAGTTATATGAGGAAATGAGAAAGTACTGTGAGTCTGACGAAGACTACAGAAAAAGAATAGAAGAAAAAACGGAGAAAGAAACATGTCAAGATCAAATAACAATTTCCAACACTCAACAATGACAAATGCTGAGTGAACACCATTTCAGAGGATAAATCACATCAACAACACGAGCGAAGCCGCCAGTCAAGTTCCAAGCTCACGCAATCAAAGAAATTTTTAAAACAACAGAAGTTACAAGAAAAACTTCCAGCAAAGGGCAAGCTACAACAATTAAGTTAAAAATTTTGAAAGAAAGATATTGAGGCCTGAGGAAATGTATTGCATCATACATGAAAAAGGGGCTGGCCACATGTCCAAAATGTGCCCAAGAGTAAAGAAAAGCATTGAATAAATGTAAAAAGAAAATAGGGCAACTTCGTAGTTAAAAGTTGTCAATCATCTAGCTCCCCAAGGGACAAATTATATGCCAATAACTTATCCTTAGCACATGTTGCCACCACCTCCGCTAATCTACAATTTACAGCCACTAGCAATGTGCCCGCAAAACCAATGGGGCAAAAGTCAACAACAAAGTTTTTATCCTAAAAATTCAGTGACAAACAGCAGTCACCAAATTAAACACACCAACAATACCCCTGAAGCATCAACAAACAATGGGAATGCAATCATTCTAAGCAAAGGCAGAATTATGACAATCTTCGAAGAAAACAGCATGGAGCATGACACAAGAAACGAAAGAAGAAACTATTTTAGAAGAGTAAACTCCATCGCAGTCGAAGGCCCATTCAAGAAAACAAGATGGTCTCAACTACCAATCACATTTTCAGAACAAGCTCTCAAATTGAAAGATTACCCTCACATGGATGCAATGGTAATTGAAGCAAACATTGAAGGATGGGCAGTCTCAAAGATTCTAGTAGATGGTGGTAGCTTCGCCGACATCCTATTCACATAAACTATAGATGCAATGAAAATTGATAGGAAAACTTTGGAAAGAGCCGAACATCCATTAGTTGGCTTTAGTGGAAAGAAAATAAACTCCATTGGTAGAATTATCTTGCCAGTTTCATTTGGAACAGTGAACAATGCAAGAACAGAGCAAATAGCATTTGATGTAGTTGAAATGCACAGCCAGTACAACGCAATGTTTGGAAGAGGGAGTTTAAATGCCTTCAAAGCAATAGTAAGCTACCCATACCTATGCATGAAAATGCCAACAATCAATGGCATCATAACCGTCTTCGACGATCAAAGAGAGGCAAGAAACATAGAAAGAGATGCAAGCCTAGCTTTCAAAAATATCCATGTCATACAAGAAGAAGAAGAGGATGAGCTCGAAACTGAAAATGCAAAGACTCAAGAAAAGGCAAAGCCCTGCGAAGACACAAAGAAAGCACCACTCGACCCAATGGTGCCAGAAAGACATGTTATCATCGGCACAAACTTAACAAAAGAAGAAGAAGAAAAAATAATCTTCACCTGGTCCGCGCAAGACCTCGGAGGAGTAAGCAGAGATGTCATAGAACACAAGTTAAACATTGATCCAAACTTCAGGCCAAAAAAGCAAAAACTTAGAAAGTTGTCAGAAGACAGAACACAAGCTACAAAAGTTGAAGTCCAAAGATTGCTAGATGCAAAAGTCATAAGAGAAGTTCAATTCACAACTTGGCTTGCAAACATAGTCATGGTGCAGAAGAAAAACAAAAAGTTAAGAATGTGTACAGACTTCACAAATCTCCACAAAGCATGCCCAAAAGACAATTTTCCACTACCAAGAATAGACACTTTGGTAGATCAGGCAGCAGGAAGTGAAATGCTTAGTTTCCTCGACTGCTATTCAGGCTACCATCAAATTTAGATGAAAAAAGAAGATAAGGAGTACACAAGTTTCATTACACCATTTGGAACTTACTGTTTCCAAAGAATGGCAGAGGGGCTTCGCAATGTAGGAACAATTTTCATCAGAATGACATCCAAAGTCCTCAAAGATCAAATACCAAGAAACTTGCTTGCATAAATTGATGATTTGCTAGTCAAGAGCAAAACAAGAGAAGATCATGTCGAAGACTTACAAGAAACCTTCTCAAACCTCAGAAAAGTAAATCTAAAGTTGAACCCAAAAAATAAACATTTGGAGTTCAAACAGGCAAAATTCTGGGATGCATCGTATCTATAAAAGGCATTGATCCGAATCCAGAGAAGGTGAAGGCAATACTGAATATGCAAGTGCCAAGAAACATCAAGGACATTCAAAAATTAACAAGAAGATTAGCTTCGCTGAACAGATTCATATCTAAATCAGCTGAGCAAAACTTACCAATATTTCAAGCACTAAAGGGGAAAAAGGAAAAATTCAGCAGGGGTCAAGCACAGCAAGAAGCCTACGAAGAAATAAAAAAGCATCTATCCAACCCCACAACTTTGGCAACGCCCGATCCAACTGCAGACTTACTATTATATGTATCAGCAAATGAAAGAACAGTGAGTGTAGTTTTGATACAAGAAGAAGAAAATGAGCACTCAACAAGGCAAATTCCAGTAAACTTCGCATCCGAAGCCCTGTCAGGATCAAAAATTTTTTACTCAGAAATAGAGAAAATTGCATACATAGTACTTATGACATCAAGAAAGTTGAAACATTAGTTCTAAGAACACAAAATAAGAGTACCAACAAATCAACCCCTCAAAGATGTATTAAAAGGCTGTAAGTCCTCTGAAAGATTAGGAAAATGGGCAATAGAATTATCTTAATACTTCATCAAATTTGAGAAGAGAACATCAATCAAATCTCAAGTACTGGCCGACTTCGTAACAGATTGGATACCATCAAAATACAATCAAGAAAAAATAGAGCAGCCAGAATGGATAATCTATTGTGATGTTGCTTGGGGCTTCTTTGGCACCGGAGCAGCAACAATCATAACTTCACCGTCCGGAGTCAAGCTCAAATATGCGGCAAGACTAGACTTTCAATGTACAAATAATATTGCAGAATATGAGGTAGTACTATTGGGACTTTGCAAGGCAAGGGCAATGGGAATTCAAAAGTTAATAATCAAAATAGATTCTCAAGTTGTGGCTAGGCACATAGAGAAAAACTATAAAGCAAGAGACCCAGAGCTAACAAAGTACCTCTAACTATTGAGAGATCAAGAAAAATGCTTCGCCGAATTCACAGTGAAGATTATCTTAGGAAATGATAACACAGATGCAGATGAAATTGCAAAAGCCGTTGCCTAAAAGTTGGAGTTACCACCAGAAGTATTCTTCCAAACTATTACCGAAGCCTCAACAAAGACAAAAGTTGAACAACCAAAAGAAGTACATATCATCAAAAGCGAAGACTGGAGGGCTCCAATCATGGCATTCCTCAAAGGATTTTATGAGCCAGAAAATGAAGTTGATGAAATAAGAATGAAGGAAAAGACCAGAAGTTACAAAATCATCAATAAAGAACTATACAAGGAAGGAATTTGCCAGCCACTCCTAAAGTGTATCTCAAGAGAAGATGGAAAAAACCTCCTGAAAGAAATACTTGAGGGAATCTATGGATGCCACGCTGGGGCTAGATCAATAGTTGGGAAAGCTTTCAGGCAAGGGTTTTTCTAGCCAACCGCTCAAAGTGACAACAAAAAAATAATTTAGACCTGTCACAATTGCCAAATGGCAGGGAGCAAAGTCAATGCACCAGGAACAAACTTACAGCCAATTGAACCAACTTGGCCACTCGCATGATGGGTCATCAACATAATTAGATAATTACCCTTGGCTCAAGGCAACTACCAATATGCAATAGTAGCAGTTGAATATTTCACCAAGTGGATTGAGGCAAAACTAATTACAAACATGTTTTCTCATACAATGAAAAATTCGTATGACAAAACATCATATGCAGATTCAAAGTTCCAAGACACATCACAGTAGATAATGGAACCCAATTTGATAGCGAAGACTTTAGATAATACTACCACTCAATGGGAATCAAACTCTGTTTTGCATCCGTAAGGCATCCACAGTCCAATGGAGCAGTAGAGATAGCAAATGGGATAATTTGCACAGGAATATCAAAATGCTTAACATATCTAAAAAAGGGAAAATGGGTAGATGAATTGCCAAAAGTTATCTGATCTCACAACACATTGAAGCTAAGGCTAACAGATTTTTCTCCATGCAAGTTACTATACGGAGATGAAGCAATGACTCCCGAAGAAATAAAGTTTGAGGGACCAAGAACAAACATACAAATGATCATAGAAGAAAATCAAGCAACAAGCAAAGATTTACTCGAAGAAGAAAGAAATGAAGCACTTGAGAATATCAAAAAGTACCAACTTGAAACAAATAAGTGGTACAAAAAAGAGTCAAGCCAACTGAGTTAGCACCAGGAGATTTTGTCCTCAAAAGAAAAAGAAATGAAGACACAGTGAGAAAACTCCAACAAAAGTGGGAAGGGCCTTTCATTACCACAAGAACAAACAAAGACGGTGCATATCATCTAGCAAATCTGAAAGGTGAAGAACTCAATCTCACATGGAATATAGAAGCACTTTGCAAATATTACCCATAGCCAATCTAGAAGAGTAGTTTTCTTTTCTGCAAAGTAGAAGTAGAAGTTTTATTCCAAGAAACTTTACAATTTAAAATGTAATCGAGTTGCATTCTTTTTCCACTCAGGGGATACCCTTCGCATGGTGAGTGGTTTTTTAATGAGGCATTCTCTTTGTAAATCTCATGAAGTATAAATGAGAAAGTAGTTTCCCCAAAAGAAATGTCTTTACATTACCCGATCAAAAAACAAAATGCCAAAGAGTATATCCAAAGTATACTCTCACATGGACATAAACCTCGCAAAAAAGTCAGTTAGCATCAATATTTTATTAAATCTAAAAAATACTAACTTATCCAATTTAAACAAGTCCTATTTAAATTTTTTGACTTATTTTCACTAAGGTGAAAATGCTTCTGGCTTCTAAGCGAAGTGTACGCATCAACTTTGAACCAAAAAGAAGGGACGGTGTTTTAAAATTTTGTCGGTTACCTGGGAAAGGGGTACCCTAAGCACTCGTTTAAATGGGCGGATCCCTGAAGTCAGCAACACAAGCCCTCCAATTACATCCCTCATCACCGCTCGGAAATCCACAAACTAAAGCATGCTAGACCAGCCCACGAATGGGTGTTGACAGCCCAAAGCCACAACTTGCTCGATGGACCACCGTACAGACCGAGACTGTACTCTCGAGGGTGCGGCTCGGGCGACCCCTCGAGGACGAAACTCCACCCTAGCGAATGGGCCGGCCTCGAGGATGGAACTTCGCCCGTGCAAATGGGCAACCCTTGAGCATGGTAAAACTCTCGGCTACCTACTCCTGGTATGGATCCAGGCGCATTCAATGCATTTCACCTCCTCCCGTCTAACCGTATGGCCACAGTTACCGAAACAGCACCGGGAATGGTAGTCAAATCCTGCTTTTACTGCCCATACCCTGGAATCCCACGGATTGTACCTCCCTACCATGCCATACCGAGCACTGTGCCTCGTCTGGCACCCCCTTGAGACGCATATTCCCTGCATATCCCGAGATTCGACCTTATCCAATGAGCCTCGAACCCCTCGACTCGAGCCCCTCGTCTCGACCCAAGGTCTCGACCGTCGCCCCTTGACACTGTCACGGCGACCCTCAAGCGGGACTTCAACGACTTTGGTCAACACTTCAACAACTACCGACGCGATGGCCGCAGGGCTTCCCATACCGACGTACGCCTCTACAGCGGCACCGATATGATCGGCATCAACGTCATACGTCACCGACCACGTGAGCCCCAAAAATATGTACTCCTGTGCCCCTCCTTCACCTATAAAAGGAGGAGCCAGGACTTTAGCTAGAGGAGAGATCCTAGAGCTTCATACGCTAAGGCTTAGATCATAGAACAACACCGTGAGACAGTGTAGAGAGCTAAGCGCCCGAAACGCTCGAGCTCAAGCCCACACTTCTCACACCCGCTTGTATTCACCCCTGTACTAGCGCTTCGGTGCAAGACAAGATGAACTATCCTCCGCCCGCTGGACGTAGGGCCTTCTTTGCCCGAACCAGGATAAATCGTTGTGTCCTTCTTGCATCACCCACCAGATTAAGGGAGCACGCAATTACGAATTTACTTGTTGGTGTTGACCTCCGGGGTCGAAACACCGACGGTGCGCCAGGTAGGGGTCCTGCGTGTTACCAATGATTTCCCATCATTCTTTCTAGATGGGCGACTCTGTTTCACCACGTCCTCGCATTACGGTGATCTGGTTCGGGAGCCTGGAGTTCATGTCCGTCGGACAGGGCTATGACGTGACCCTGCTCTCGATCAGTGACCCAAGCGGAGGTCGTAGTGTGCCCCCACACTTAGGAAGGGGCACTCACCAGTCTCGCCACCATGCGGCCGCAACCAGGAGGCACGATCGATGCCGTCATTGCCACCAACCTGAGTCAAGATTGGTGCCCGCTGCATTCCCCTCGCTCCTGACTGGTGATGAAAAGCCCCTTGTTGGGGGATTATCTGACCTGAGTTCAGGAGCAGAGGATGGACCGGCAGGGCTCCACGACAACCTCAACTTCACCTTCGCAATGCCCTCGTTGAGGAATCCCGGTAGAGCTCCCCCGATGCGTGCAACCCTCACTACATCGAGCCTACTTCCGCACGAGCTGTTCGAGCGTCATCGACGGTTCCGATTTGGTCTCAATAATGCCGCAAAGGCATTCTCGACCTTGACCCATGCCAACATGAGCACGATAGGGGACCGCCCAGGTGCCCTCCTTCGAGCAATGATGGACGTGGGGATGGTCATGCCGGCCTTCGTGGACTTGGGCTTCGCGAGAGCACCCGGCCCCCGGAGGTACACCGTCGGCACACTCCGACAGCAGCTGCAGGAGGAGGCGCAGGGACAATTCCCTGTCTTCTACTGTGGCGACCCCGACTTCGGCTCTGACCATTGGGACCCTACCCGTGAGTGTCTCCACATCGGCAGTGACGTTGCCTCCAGTGAGGACACTATCGATCCGATGATCGATGCGGCTGCCGCTACGGCGGGAGGGGCTCCCCCTAGAGCAGAGGCTCGACAACCAGTTACACCCCAAGAGGCATGCCCCCATCCTAATGAGTAGGATGCACAGTTGGCACAAATTTGGGAGTTGCAGGCAAAACTCACCGATGACCAGGAACGACTGCGCCAGCTCCAGCGAACCCTCGAGCAGGAGCGACCACCACCCGGCGGAAGAGCTCGAGCCAGAGAGGTCAACCGGCAAATCAACGAGGGTGGGGCACCCAAACATCCCGTTAACCGTTACCCTCGAGCAAGCCAGAACATTGTCGCGGTGGCTATGCTTCTTCACAATATGCCCGCGCCATCCAACTCGCAAGCTCGACGGGTACAACACGAGATCGAGAGTCTCCTCCAAGTTGCTGCTGTTCAGCAAGCCGAGAGCTCAGCCTCGAGGCATCGAGGGGAAGCCTCTGAACCATAGGATGAGCCCTCCCGGCCTGAAAGGGAGGGCTCAGTCGATCAAGATGCGGCTGCCCGAGCAAAGAAGACACCAGCTCGAGATCGTATCATCGACAACCGTGCCCCGCGTGACGCACGCCTCGATATCATCGAGAACTATAAGCGCAAACACAGGGACACCAAGGATCGAGGGTACAGTGCCCATCGTGTGGGACGTTATGACAGCGATGAAGACCGACGGGCCCTGGAGCCATCGGGCCCCTGAGTTTTCAGCAGGACGATCCACAACGGCCGGCTGCCCGACAAGTTTTGACCCCCCACGAGCGTCGTCAAGTACAATGGCGAAACCAAACCCGAGCTCTGGCTAGCCAATTTTCGATTGGCTTGTCAGGTAGGCGGGGCACGCGACAATCGCGTGATCATACATCACCTTCCCCTGTTCCTATCCGACATCGCGCGTAGGTGGCTTGAGGAGCTTCCCCCTGACCAGATTCACGACTGGGTCGACCTGGTTTGGATCTTCGAGGGGAACTTCAAGGGCACCTACGTGTGTCCTGGAAACTCCTGGGAACTACGCAACTACAAGCAGAAACTAGGGGAATCTTTGCATGACTTCACTCGGTGTTTCTCCAAGCTCCGAACCGAACTCCCCCATATCTCTGATCTTGAAGTAATTCTAGCATTTGTTGTGGGTATGACCTGTAAGGACCTAGTTCGCGAGTTAGGGCGCAACCGCCCCAACACCGTTGACGAGCTCATGGATGTGGTCGCCAACTACACGGCTGGCGAGGAGGCGGTTGAAGCCTTCTTTGACGATGAAAAAGACAAAATAAAGGCACCAGCAGTCGATGCTGGGGCTCGTCAAAGGTTTGAAGAAGAACAAGAAGAAGAAGAAGAATCAACAAGGCAAGCGTGAGGTTGTAGACGACGATCTCGTCGTAGCAGCCAAACGCAAAAAACCTCGAGGTCCCCCCGAAGGGGCCATCTTCAACAGGATGCTCGAGAAGCCCTGCCCTTATCACAAGGACGGGGCAAAACATAAACTCAAGGACTGCCGCATGCTTTGAAAGAACTTCGAGCAACTGGTGGTCAAGAAGGGTGACGACAAGAAAGAACAGGGCAGCAATGAGGGAGACAATGGGGAAGAGAGAAAATTCCCTGAAGTCTATGACTGCTACATGATCTATGGAGGCCCCTCGACCCAGCTCACACCTCGACAGTGCAAGAGGGAGCATCGAGAAGTCTTCTCCATCCGAGTCGTGACACCCCACTACCTCGACTGGTCCGATGCACCCATCACATTCAACCGCGATGACCACCTAGATCGCGTCCCAAACCCCGGGGCCTATCCGCTCGTCGTCGACCCAATCATTGTCAACACCCACCTCTCAAAGGTCCTCATGGACAGCGACAGCAGCCTGAACATCATCTACCTCGAGACCCTCGACCCAGCGCCGGAGGCTTCCATGGCGTCGTACCAGGAAAGAAGGCTCTTCCCATCGGCCGCATTGACCTTCCTGTCTACTTTGGCACCCCCGCCAACTTCAGGAAAAAAACCCTCAACTTTGAGGTGGTCGGGTTTCACAGAACCTATCACTCCATCATCGGCCGACCGGCTACGCGCAATTCATGGCGATCTGAAACTACACCTACCTCAAGCTCAAGATGCCAGGACCCAGAGGCATCATCACCATCGGCTCCTCCTACGAGCACGCGTATGACTGCGACGTCAAATGGGTCGAGTATGGAGAGGCCATCAAGCAAAACGCGATGATAGCCTCGACCCTCGAGTGCCTCGCCGACGAGGTGCCCAAACCTAAGCGTCATGCCGGTAGCTTTGAGCCAGCGCAAGACACCAGGAAAATCCCCCTCGACCCGAGCTGCTCCGACGAGAAGGTGCTGACGATCGGTGCCGACCTCGGGAGCAAATAGGAAGCAGTGCTCGTTGACTTTCTCCGTGTGAACGCCGATATGTTTGTGTGGAGTCCTTCGGACATGCCAGGCATACTGAGGGAAGTCACCGAGCACGCCTTGGAGATCCGAGCCGGGTCTAGACCGGTGAAGCAATGCCTACGCCGCTTCAACAAGGAGAAGCACAGGATCATCGGTGAGGTGGTACACAGGCTTTTGGCGGCTGGATTCATCAAGGAGGTTCATCACCCTGAATGGTTAGCTAATCCCGTGTTAGTTAAGAAAAAGAATGGAAAAATGTGAATGTGTGTTGACTATACTAGTCTAAACAAAGCATGTCCCAAAGTTCCATTTCCTTTACCACACATTGATCAAATTGTTGACTCTACCGCGGGATGTGAAACCCTCTCATTCCTTGATGCTTATTCCGGCTACCACCAAATCAAGATGAAAGAGTCCAACCAGCTCGTGACTTCCTTCATCACACCTTTTGGCATATACTGCTATGTGACCATGCCCTTCGTCCTTTGAAACACCGAGGCGATGTATCAGTGATGCATGCTCCATGTCTTCATCAAACACATAGGCAATGCGGTTGAGGCCTATGTCAATGACATCGTGGTCAAATCCAAGAAAGTCGACAACCTCATCCATGACCTTGAAATCGCATTCGGATGCCTTCAAGCCAAGAACATAAAACTCAACCCAGAGAAATGTGTCTTTGGAGTGCCTCGGGACATGCTCCTCGGATACGTCGTCTCCCAGCGTGGGATCGAGGCCAACCCCGAGAAGGTCATAGCCATCACGTGAATGAGTCGGATTCGAGATCTCAAGGGCATACAGAAGGTCATGGGCTGCCTCGTGGCTCTCAGCCGTTTCATCTCACGATTGGGGGAAAAGGCCCTGCCCCTGTATCGCCTCTTGAAAAAATTCGAATGCTTCATATGGACTGCGGAGGCCAAGGAGGCCCTCAACAAACTCAAGAGCATGCTGACTTCTGCCCCGATCCTTGTCCCTCCTCAATCAGTGACGTCGACTAAACTGCCCGAGCCCCTCCTCCTCTACATCGCCGCGACCACTCAGGTGGTAAGCGCGGCCATAGTGGTTGAGAGGCAAGAGGAAGGGCACACCTTGCCCGTCCAGTGGCCGGTCTACTTCATCAGTGAAGTGCTTTCAGAAACCAAGATCCGCTACCCACAGGTGCAAAAGCTGCTCTACGCCATTGTCCTTACGTGTTGTAAGCTCCAGCATTACTTCCTCAGCCACCCGGTTACCGTGGTGTCTTCTTTTCCCTTGGGGGAGATCATCCAAAATCGGGTGGCCGCTGGAAGAATTACTAAGTGTCGGTCAAGCTTATGGGTGAGACCATCACTTACGCACCATGGAAGGCCATCAAATCTCAGGCGCTGGTAGATTTCATTGCTGAGTGGACCGACATCCAGTTGCCGCCAGTTCAAATCCAAGCGGAGCTGTGGATGATGTACTTCGATGGGTCACTCATGAAGACAGGAGCAGGCACAGGCTTGCTCTTCATCTCACCCCTCAGAGTCCACATGCGCTATGTCATTTGCATCCACTTTGCCGCTTCCAATAACATCGTGGAGTACGAGGCTCTCGTCAACGGGTTGCGTATTGCCCTCAAACTCAGGGTCCGATGCCTAGATGTTCGAGGTGACTCACAACTCATCATCGACCAAGTGATGAAGGCCACGAGCTGCCACGACGCCAAGATGGAAGCCTACTGCAATCAAGTGCGCAAACTGGAAGACAAATTCCACGGCCTCGAGCTCAATCATATTGCTCGACGCTACAATGAAGCTGCGGATGAGCTCACGAAGATCGCATGAACTCAAAGTACTATCCCTCCGGATGTATTCTCGAGAGACCTCTTCGAGGCCTCCGTCGACTTGGGCTTGAGGGATGGCACTGCACCCTCGACACTCGCACCCCTTGCCTCGACCGAGGCCCCCTCGACCAAGGCCAAGGTCATGGAGAATGAGGGGACACCTCCTCCGTCGAGCCCACCTCCGGATTGGCGAGTCCCTTTCCTCGACTACCTCATTCGAGGGGAACTCCCGGAAGACTGGACCGAGGCGCGCCAGATCACGCGATGGGCCAAGTCCTACATCATCTACGGTGTTGGCAACGAACTCTACAGGCGAAGCCCATCAGGTATCCTTTAGCGCTGCATCACTATCGAAGAAGGCAGGAGGCTCCTCGAGGACATACACTCAGGGGCTTGCGGCCACCACGCAGCGCCGAGAACCCTCGTTGGCAATACCTTTCGACAGGGTTTCTACTGGCCAACTGTTGTTTCTGACGCCATCAACATTGTCTGCTCGTGCAAGGGGTGTCAATTCTATGCCAAGCAGACGCACCTCCCAGCTCATGCCTTACAGATGATCCCCGTCACCTGGCCATTCGTGGTCTGGGGGCTCGACATCGCGGAGCCTCTCAAGAGGACAACCAAGGGGTACACGCACCTACTCTTCACTGTCGACAAGTTTACCAAGTGAATCGAGGCCTGGCCTATCAGCAACAACTGCTCCAAGCGGGCGGTCGAGTTCTTCACCGACATCATCCATCGCTTTGGGGTCCCGAACGTCATCATCACTGACAACGCACATAGTTCACTGGCAAGAAGTTCTTGGATTTCTGCGATCGCCATCACATCCGTGTGAACTAGTCCACGGTCGCTCATCCTCGAACTAACAGCCAGGTTGAGCTTGCCAATGGCATGATTTTACAGGGCCTCAAGCCAAGAATCTTCAACCGCCTTAACAAGCACGAAAAGAAATGGGCCACGGAGCTACCTTCGGTCCTGTGGAGCTTAAGGACAACACCTAGTCAAGCCATGGGGTTCACACCATTCTTCTTGGTCTATGGGTCCGAGGGCGTCCTCCCCACTGATCTCGAGTATGGTTCCCCTCGACTAAAGATCTATAACAAGCAAACCAAAGAAGAAGCCCTTGCAAACGCCGTCGACCAGCTCGAGGAGGCTCGAGACATGGTGCTGATTCACTCCGCGAGGTATCAGTAGAAACTTTGACACTACCATGACAAACACGTGCACTCGAGGGACTTCCAAGTTGGAGACCTCGTCCTATGTCGACGACAGACCAACAAGGGGAATCACAAGCTGACTCCACCATGGGAAGGTCCATACACAGTAGCTGAGGTGCTGAAGCCTGAAACGTACAAGCTGGCAAACAACAAGGGCGAAACCTTCACCAACGCATGGAACATCGAATAGCTATGTCGTTTCTACCCCTAGGGCACCGATGCCCTTATACATTCTCGCATGTTTCATACATTTTCGCATGACAAATATAAGTACTTTCGATTATAAGTTCAAACTCATTATTATACATGCAAGAGGTAGCCTCGACCCTGTCTCACTAGAGTCGAGCCTCCCTCGGGGGCTAACAGGGGGAACCCCCTAAGTTCCTAAAAATATGAATGATTTTTCAAAAAAATCGACCGTCTCCTTTTGCTTCGTAACTAAGTAGAAAACGCCTCGAACTCCCACGAGGTTGATGAGGGCTGTCGAGCCGAGAGCTCTCCTATGCCCTAGGGCTATGGTACCTCCACTCACTCCCCCTCGAGGGATACGAGTATGCGTCGAACACTTAGTTGAAAAGCAAAGGTCAGATGATCGAAGCTCGAGCATCTCTTCTTTCCTTCTCTTCGACGCGCTTCGCGACTAAGAAGAAAACACCTCGAATTCCCTAAGGGTCGAGGGCTGTCGAGCCGGGAGCTCTCATACGCCTCTGGGCTACAGTACCTCCACTCGCTCCCCCCTCAAGGGATACGAGCACGCGTCGAACACTTAGTCAAAAAAGCAAAATCTAGGCGAAAGAAAACAGAGAAGACTCGAACTTGAAATATCCAAATGCATTACGATAGATGCATAGATGTTTCAAAGGCCCCCGAGGCCATAATGAATATAAGTTACAAAAACCAACTTATTTACATGGGCACCTTCACCCAGTTTTGCCCTAAAGGCCCGCTCCGCCGTCTCCATCGCCGCCCTCCTCGACGGTGTACCCTTCATCTTCGGCGGGAAGGACTCATCCTCGAACAGCTTTGCCAGTGCTTCCCCCGGCCTTTCGGCATCTCGGATCAGCCCCGGCACCGCTCCTCATTCTCAGCATCGGTCTTTGAGATGTTGGGGATGAAGCCTTGGGCAACAACGTCCATGTCAAAGACGAAGCCGGAGGAAACCACCGCTAGCGCGCGCTTCACGCCGGTGTGGAGCGCCTCCCGCACGTGATCCCGAAGGGTGGCATTGAGGTGGTAGAGCCGGTCGACGAGCACGGCCCCTGGGACATCTTCTTCAGCCACCTCGATGGGCTCGACCTCCCAGGAGGTACAAAGCCTGTTGATGGTAACCCGGAACCTGTCGAGAAGCGCCCCTTCGCCACAAGGCCCTCCTGTAGCACCTTGGCGGCGGTCTGAGTGGAGAGCAGCTCAGACTCAAAGCCTAAAAGACAAAACAAGAGTTAAACAAGTCACACGGAAAACAAAAGGTCAAAGCCCACCAAGGAACTCACTGGCACAGCGGGTCTGGAGGGCACTGCGGTCCTCCAGCATGGCGTCGCGCTCCTCCCGAGCCTCGTCTCGCTCCCGCTGGGCCTCCTTGAAAGCCCAACTCAAGTCGATCTTCTTACACCAGAGGGTCTCAAGGGTGCCACCAGCCAAGATGATGGCTTGCTCCTTCTCTCGAAGGGTAGCCTTCATCGCCTCGAGCTTGGCGTCCAGGCTGTTGGCTCGACCCTTCTGCTCCTTGACCAAGGTGGAGAGGGTGTCGTGCGCCATAGAGACCTAAGCCAGACTGGCCTCGAGTGAGTGGATACGCTCCACGGAGCCTCGAGCCTCCTCGATGAGCAGCTTGACGTGCTCTTGAGCGTGAGCGCCATCGCTCTTGGCCTCCGTCGCTTCGCCCCTGGCTGCGTCGACCTCCTCCTTGAACCATCGAAGCTCCTCCTTGACTTGGGTAGCTTCACCTCGAGCTGCCTCATCATCCTCCTTCACCTGGGCGGCCTCTCCTTAGCCCTGGCGGCCTCCTCTCTAGCTCGCTTGACCTCCTCCTCGACCTCGGCCACCCTGCTCTGCGCAGAACGGCTGGCCTCGAGTTGGCAAAACACTTCCTCCTGGCTGTTACGTGTTTCATGGAGTAAGTATGACTTGGAGTGCGAACGCCTCTGCAAGTCCTGGAAACAGGAAATCAAGGGTTAAGGCGATCCATACAGGAAAGGCCAAAAAACGTAGGTGATCCAAACGGGGACTTACCGCGAGACTCTGGTCGAGATCCCCGACGAGCTTGACACCCAGCTTGAGGAAGTGCTACAGCCACGCCCTCCCAGCGCTTGACCTCCGTCGGGTCATCCATCTCGATCCTGGGAGCGCTGGAGTCCCCGAGCTCCTGGAGCAAGACATGCTCCTTGCCCCAATGAGAGAAGAGCGTCTTGACCTTGGTTCGTGCCAAGGACTCAATCTCCTCCGCCACGTCGCATGGGGCACTATGGTGCTCCACCAACTCAGCCGAGGTAGGGAACTCCGACGCGGCGCTGATGCCTCCCAGCCCAGGGTCGGACGTCGACCTCCTCGTCAATGGGCCAGGAGCCCCAACACTATGGCGGTCGCCGTCTCCTCCGACCGCTTCGCCTGCGGACCAGAAACCACTGGCTCCTTTGACGGCGTAGCTGATGACTATGGTGGCTGGCTCAACATTGGCTCAGGTGCCTCCTGAGGTAGCGGAGGGGACGAGGTCGTCGCTTCCTCCAACGCCACGCCCTATGGCACCGGTAGGTCCACCATCGACATGTCTGTCGACGGGCTCGGTGTCGAGGTCTCCTCCTCAAGCTGCATTGAGGGTTTCAGCACCACTTCTTGTAGCAGCTCGTCGAGGGTGATCACAGACACCCACTGTTTTGGGAGTCCCGAGGTCTCCTCCCCCTCCGACTGCTTGGGCGGCTGTTGCGCCGATAGGTCCGGTGGCGTCACGTCCCCTGGCAGCGTCTGCTGCTGCTGAGGGTGCTAGGGCTATTCCCCAGTCACCTCCTCCTCCTGCCGCTCTTGCGGCTCCTTCTCCTCCTGTTGTGCCCGCGGCAGCTCCTGCTTCCGCTGAGCCTCCAACTCGCGTAGCCCTGTCGGCCACGGCTTCCGCTCCCCCGTCAAATGGGGAGGGGTGATGGCCTCCTCACCCTCGAGGTCGATGGGGGCTACCTCCATTCCCGGCTCATGGCCCTCGAGGGCTCCCGCCTTGGGCATGGAAGCTGAGACCTTGGGCTAGCCCAGGTCAGAGGCTCCCGATGCCGGGGTTCCGCTCTCTGGCACCGGGCCAAGCTCAGGGACCACAGACGTCGACATGAGGGAGGCGCTCTCCCTCCTGCGTCTTCCTCGGCTCGGAGTCACCGCCCGTCATGGCCCCGAGTCGCTCAACCCTACAACAAGAGCAGAACCCATCAGCCTACCGTGAGCCATAGTCCCGAGGGCTAAGGACAGCCGCCTCGCCTCCCACGGTGCCAAGGGCCTCGATGTCGCACCTGTGGCCGAGGCCCCCATCCTCATGGTTGCATCCACCCTGAGCCGCTTAGCCGGCACGAGGGTCGCCTCCTCGATGCGGCGCTTTGGCCTGGATGAAAAGCAGGATAGTAGAGAACTTAATGAACCGCAGAATGGGGAAGCAGCGAGAAGAGACTTAAATTGACAACACTTACCCAAAGGGGATAGAGGCCTTTCGGGTCCCCCTCGAGCCGCCAGTAGACCTTGAGGCCCCACCCAAGGCCGAGCTCTTCCCAGGGCTGGGGCTGCTAGGGGCTGTTGGTGAGGTCATCGAGCCTCCCTACCCTGATGAGGTCTCCTAGGCACGACCCTGCTCCTCCCGCGTCGATGACCGGGATCGGGTCTACCGGGTCGAAGTGGGCGGGGTCCCCCCGAGTCGAGGGGGTGGTTGACCTTTCCCCTCGCTGGAGCTCCAAGGCCGAAGTCACTGGCTGAGGGGCGCATGGCTCCAACGGACGTTCCTGCATCGGAAGACAGTCAGTACGGCAGGGACCAGATAGAAGGGGCTTGAGACGTCCTGCCACCTCTTCAACATCATCATCATCATCATCATCATCATCCTCATCTCCCTCATCCTCAAAGGAAGACTCCTCCTCCGAGAGCCTGTCGCGCCTCTGCTGCGCACGGCGCTTTTCGCACTCCCAGAGCTTCTTGTCCTTTTCCTTCCTCTCCTCATCCTTGTGCCTCTTTTCTTGCTGGGCATCGAAGCGTCTCACCTGACAATCAGGAGCATCCTCCCTCAATGGAGGCCTCGATCACTGGTAGTCGATTCTCCCCTGCACGAAAACATTCGGTCATGAGGACAAGAGTAAGGAAAAAAGGGGATGAAACATAAACGCGAAAGGCATGGGTCAAGGCACTCACCAGGTCGAGGCACCCCTTCTCTGGCCGCATGGGGAGGCAGTTGACATCCCTGCCCTGAACAAACCCGGAACCATCCTTTTCACCCGCGCGACGATCTCCGCGGCGGGTATCTCCTCGCTGGACATCCGGCACCTCTCAAGCACTTCGGGCGCCACCGCAGGGAGCATCTCATCCAACCGCAGTGGGCGCTCCATCAAGGGGAGCACCCATCGACTATGGAAGGCCGAGACCACCACGTCGGCCCTCAGGCCCACCTCTTGAAGTGTCCTCATCACGGCGGCGAGGGGTCAAAGTCGACGTTGGTGATCCCCCGTCACACCATGCGGCCAGTTGAATGGCTGCTCGGTGATGAGCCGCCCGGTGTACGGTGGGAAGTAGCCTCCATCATTGTGGAGGTAGAACCATTGCTCATCCCACTGAGAGGGGTTGGACATCAACCGGTGGGGATGTACTCACGCGGCACCTCCGACTTGCCTGTCTTCAACACAAAGTTGAGGCAACCCGCTCTGACAATCCACCTCACGCCTGACCCCACCAGAGAGGTGAACCACTCCCCCTTGTAGAGATGGAGCCACAGCTCCCAATGGGGCGCCATCCCCAAGTAGCCCTCGCAGACGGCCGCGAAGATGGCGGCGGTGGAGATGGCGTTGGGGGAGAAGTGTTGGAGCTCAACGCCATAAAAGTTCGTTAGCCCCGCATGAACTCGCTCAGGGACACTCCGAGCCCGTGTCGGTGGTACTTGAGGAAGCTCACCACGTAGCCCTCTGGCGGGTTTGGCTCGAGATGGCTCTTCAGCGGTGCGGTCCACTCCGACCGAGTCAAATCGGGGATGGGGCGGAGGAGTCCTTCCCTCACCAACTCGTTCAGCTCTATCGCGTCACGGTCGACAGATGCCAGGGTTCACAGGCTGGAAGATGGGGGCCATGGTAGCAGTAGCGGCATGGATCTGTTCGATGGGTCCGGCGACGGTGGCGACAACACGGTTCTCCTTGGTGAACGGGCGACCGGGAAGGTTCCAATTGTGATTTCTTGCTCTAAGTTCCTATCCTCGCGCATAGGAAAGTAGGGACTTGGGAGCACTAGCGGTGGTGAAGGCAATGTGGCAAAGGTAGGGGCGAACAGCGCCTGTCCCCTCTGGTCTTATACCCAGGAAGAGCAACGGGCGGAATCCGGCAGAAGAAAAAGGTAACTCCCCGTAGTTAATGCGTTTACCTAACTGTTCCCCCTCGATTCTCGACCAGATACATGTGTCAGGCCTCAGACAATTAGCCGTTGCATGGGCCCGCCACGATCTCCACCACCGCACTATTTAACCTTCCTCCTCAAAAGACGCGTCCGATGGTAAGAAAAATAAACGTTACTTATCGGCGGATTCCTCCAGGAGAAGGTAAAGAGGCTCCGGCCCCACAACAAGCCTCGAGGGAGTGAAGGCTGGCCCTAGACCAGGGTTCGACAGCCGCCCTCGAGCACCCGAGTCAGGGGTGACCAAGGGGGAGCCAACATGAGGCCCCACTTGAGAACGAACCCTCGAGACCCCTTGGGACACATCCAAGGCAAAATGGTAGGACTTTTATGGAATCCCCCCGAAAGGGAGGCATCGAGCCACCGAGACCTATCGAATGGAATCGGTGTCCGTAGGTCCATTGCATCTTGCTTTAATGAGACCGCCTCCGGGCCTCCTACCAACCTTTATCAAACGAGGAACGGGCTCTCACTTGGATTTTCCCGTTATCAGCTCATTGAGAACTTCGAGGCTCGCCCTATCGAGGGTAGTCCGATGCTTCTCACCTCACGTCCGATCAAATGGATTCATGAGATGAACACTGAAACTGGCAACGCCCTAGCCGTACGAGGCTCGGGGGCTCAACCGTGCCCAGCACCCCTCGATGAAAGAGGGTTGGAAATCCCCGAAGAGGTAAATGGGCTTCGGCCCCACAACAAGCCTCGAGGGAGCGAAGGCTAGCCCTCGACCAGGGTTCGGCAGCTGCCCTCGAGCACACGAGTCAGGGGTGATCAAGGGGTAGCCAACATGAGGCCCCACTCGAGAACAAATGCTCGAGACCCCTTTGGACATATCCAAGGCGAAATGCTATGAACTTTTATGGAATCCCCCCGAAGGGAGGCATCGAGCCGCCGAGACCTATCGAATGGAATTGGTATCCATAGGTCCATGCGTTTTGTTTTAATGAGACTGCCTCCAGGCCTCCTGCCGACCTCTATCGAACAAGGATGAGGCTCTCACTTGGATTCTCCCATTACCAGCTCACTGAGAACTTTGAGGCTCGCCCTATCGAGGGTAGTCCAACGCTTCTTGCCTCACATCCCATCGAAAGGACTCGTGAGAGGAACGCCGAGGCCGGCAGCGCCCCAGCCGCATGAGGCTCAAAGGCTCGACCGTGCCCAGCACCCCTCGATGAAAGAGGGTCAAAAATCCCCCGGGGGCTCGACGTTCCTATGTACCCCTCGGCAAAGTGCCATGACTCCAGTTCAGGTCCGCACCCGACTGGACGAGCACCATTGACCGAAGGAAAATAAAGCCCTCAGAGGAGTCGGACTCCTTCGAGGCCTCGGGGGCTACCCTCGTGGTGAAAGCTCATGCGCCCCCCATGGAAAAATCCAAGCCACACTTCGCTCCCAGTTCCTGACCCCCTGCCGAGTGCCAGCACTCATGCAGAGGCTCAGGGGCTACTGTCGGTTACCTGGGAAAGGGGTACCCTAAGCCCTCATTTAAATGGGCAGATCCCTGAGTCAGCAACGCAAGCCCTCCAATGACATCCCTCATCACCGCTCGGAAATCCACAAACTAAAGCATGCTGGACTGGCCCACGAACGGGCGTCGATAGCCCAAAGCCACAACCTGCTCGACGGACCACCGTACGGACCGAGACTGTACTCTCGAGGGTGCGACTCGGGCGACCCCTCGAGGACGAAACATCGCCCGAGCGAATGGGCCGGCCTCGAGGATGGAACTTTTCCCATGCAAATGGACAGCCCTCGAGCATGGTAAAACCCTCGGCTACCTACTCCTAGTACAGATCCAGCGCATTCAATGCATTTCACCTTCTCCCGCCTAACCATATGGCCACAGTTATTGAAATAGCAGCGGGAATGGCAGTCAAATCCTGCTTTTACCGCCCATACCCTGGATTCCCGTGGATCGTACCTTCCTGCCGTGCCATACCAAGCACTGTGCCCTGTTCGGCACCCCCTCGAGACACATATTCCCTGCATATCCCGAGATTCGACCTTATCCAATGAGCCTCGACCCCCTCGACTCGAGCCCCTCGTCTCAACCCAAGGTCTCGACCGTCGCCCCTTGACACCATCACACCGACCCTCAAGCGAGACTTCAACGACTTTGGTCAACACTTCAACAACTACCGACACGATGGCCGTAGGGCTTCCCATACCGACGTACGCCTCTACAGCGGCACCGACATGATCGGCATCAATGTCATACGTCACCAACCACATGAGCCCCAAAAACATGTACTCCTGTGCCCCTCCTTCGCCTATAAAAGGAGGAGCCAGGACTTTAGCTAGAGGAGAGATCCTAGAGCTTCATATGCTAAGGCTTAGATCATGGAACAACACCGTGAGACAGTGTAGATAGCTAAGCACCCAAAACGCTCGAGCTCAAGCCCACACTTCTCACACCCGCTTGTATTCACCCCTGTACTAGCACTTCGGTGCAAGATAACATGAACTATCCTCCCCCCGCTGGACGTAGGGCCTTCTTTGCCCGAACCAGGATAAATCGCAGTGTCCTTCTTGCATCACCCACCGGATTAAGGGAGCACACAATTACGAATTTACTTGTTGGTGTTGACCTCTGGGGTCGAAACACCAACAAATTTGCTAAGGCAAATTTTTTGACTCATCTTCACTAAGGTGAGAATGTTGCATGATTCGAAGCGAAGCGTACGCGTCCGCTTCGAACGAAAAAGAAGGGATGGTGTTTCAAAAATTTGCTAAGACAAATTTTTCAACAAAATTTCACCAAGATGAAAACATTTTTAAACTTCTAAGAGAAGTGTAACATTTTTGAACTTCTAAGTGAAGTGTAACATTTTTGAACTTCTAAGCGAAGTATACAAGCGACAAAATAATAGCACTATAAAACATGGATAAAAGGAAATTTCTCAGTTATATAAGTAAATCGCTCTCAATGATTTTTTGGTATTTATTCTTACAAGGGAAGCCCAACATACGAACTTCGCAATACAACAAGAAGTTTACATCACAACTTATTCAACTACAAACAAAATATGTACATATTAGCCATCTTGAGAACTGAATACATCAGCACCACCACCAAGAATGTCGCTAACAACCTCGCTAATAATTTTGTCTGCTTCATGGCGCAAACGATCCTCGCAAACATCCACCGGCGAAGTACTTGATCCTGACGACTATAAGAAATGGAGTTAGCAAGCACATTTCAACCATGAAGCAAAGAAAAATGCATGCGTCAAACTTTACTTGAGCAAAATCCATGAAATCAAACACCCGGCAGTTGGGAGGCCTGATACTACGGTATCGTTAATTCACATCTATAACTTTTTGTAAGATAGAGTTCCCAAAAAATTTGAGTTCAAAATAATAAAAGCAAAACTTAAAAAAAGGGCGTACCCAGTGCTGTAGGCTCCTGCACTGTGGGGTCTGGGGAAGGAAAAATAGCCAGCAGCCAGAAAATAATCAACATCACAACCATCATACTTCGCACTAAAATCCTAGAACTCGGTAGCCTTGAAAACAAAGTCATCTTTACACATTAACAGCGGAGTAATATCTTTGACATCCTGCATAGGCTCAGCATGAGGAACCTGCGTAGGATGGACAAATCAAACAACTTCCAAGTGTGTATTTTACAAAGATGATAACTTAAAAACCAACGTATCTTAAAACTCCCTCATCTCACAAAAGAAAAGACAACTAGAGCCTAAGGATGGCCGCCACTAACATTGCTTGATCCATCACCACTTTGACCCCTAGCTCTGGCCTCCCTCTTCACAATCTCCTCGGCCTCCTTCTGAGCAACTTCTGTCTCCTTTGCAATTTGCTAAAGAAAAAGCAGAATCAGATAAAAACAATAGCAATAGCACAAAATAAGAAAAATACAAAACCTACCTTCTGCAACTTTTCCCTCGCTTTATCAAAGCAATGGGCCTGACCACCCGATCTCCAGTACTGCTCAAGATACCGTTAGTCAAGTTATCCACAGAAGGAAACTTGTACTTATCATCACAGAGTTGGCTAAACAAGGGATAATGACTTTGCCTCATCAAATGAAACAAAGCACGGACAGAATAATAGACACCGATGTCAATAGTGGTTTCCATGACTTGAGACAAATCTTCATACTAGCGACAAAGCCAACTGAAAAAGCTGTCATGATCACCAAGATCCCAACACTTTTCTCCAGGCTTAGCTCCAATTTTGTCATAACATTCAAAACAGAGCTCCCAAATGCGGTTGCAATTATCAAAGAAGGATTTATCCTGATCCTTAATCTTTCTTTCAATATGCCTCATGCCTTCCTTCAACTTTTCATTATCCTCCATAATGTTCTTGATATCATCTCTCTTTCTTCAACTCGAGCAAGAGCACTGATAAGTTTGCCCTCTAAAGCATTGTGAGCATCTACAGCATCAGCTCTTTCCTTTTCTTTTTCGGCAAGTTGCGTGTTTAGATTTTCAATTTCAACTTGATAGTCATGTTCACGAAGAGCAAAATTTTTCTCCTTCTCTTTTAAACCCATTCGCAACCCTCTCATCAAGATAGCACCCTTGTATATCATTGACAGACCTGCATCAGCAACTTCAAGCAAAGGCTTTTTTGATAATTCAAGCTCGGCATCCGGAACAGTAAAAGCTTCATCAATGCACTTCAAAAGTTGAATCTAAGAAGTATGAGGCATAACTCGAAGTTTATCAGCTCCAATGCCTATGAACTTGAAACAATCTAAACCCAAACTCCTTTCCTGGCAAAAATCCAAGGAATGTTTCAAGGCGTCAAAAACAGCACCTTCATCAATAGCAGGAACAACAGGAGTAGCAGGATCCTGTTGAACACTTTTCAACTTGCTAAAATCAACATTTTTGCAAAGAAGATGGTGCATGAGAAAAAATAATTTCTACAAAAATATAAAAACTGAAGGTCAGCAAAAAAGACAACGCAGGTCAAACAAATCAAATACAAAGATGCAGTGCTCACCAGTAGAGACATGTCCACCCAAGCTACATTCAACCTTTTTGTTAGTTTCAACATAAATAGTAGAACTTGACAAACATGCCAATCTTTCATCATTAGTCTCTTCATCAAAGACTTCTTCATCGCTTTCTTCAAGATTGAGAGTATAAACTCTGGAACCGCCAACTTTCTTCAACACTTCTCGAAAACCAACCTCGCTAGTATTAACTATGGTAGGATTTTCAACCGAAGTTGCTTTCCCCGCATCAACATCTTCATCACAAGACTCAATGATTGGAGCCTCAGAGTCAAGCCTCAGCGAAGTAGGTTTATCAGTCCCCTGAGAATCTTTTGCAACAGTTTCTTTTTCAAAAACTGGCTTCTCAACTATGATAGGATCATCGATGGGGAAACTTTGACCTTGCAAATTCTGCAAAGCGCCACTCAGCGGAGTAAGTAACAGCAGAGTCAAACCACTAGAGGAAAAAATCTTACTAATTTTTCTCACCTCATCCTCAGCATGTTGAGACATAGAACCACCAGCATCATCAACAACTCTTGTAGCATCATCATCATCTTTCCTAGAGCCACCCAAGCCAGAAACCAAGTTACCCTCCATATCCAAACTCTGATCCAACACAACGTTAATCTCATCTGTGTCCAGCAAACAGGAAGGACTTTGATTCTTTTTCAACCTCTTCGCAACAACTTTGCTAATGCCACCAGCAGCTTTACGCTTGACGACCTTAGCTTGAACAACAGTCTGCTTCTCCTTTTCTTACTTTGCTTCTTATCATAGGCATAACCAGGAGGAGGTCTTTCTCCATACTCAACATTAGCAACCTCAAAAACTCTTTTCAAACACACATAAGTAGGACCAAGAATCTTATTAATGTTTTTTCTCAATAAAAACATATTTACCAAGCAAATCCTCAGCCCGACTTTCAACAGATTTCACAAAATCTTCATCACAAGCAAAAGTCCTTGGACGATGAAAGTCATTATCCGGGTACTTGTAGTTCACCCCTTGAACTTTTTTAGCATGAAAACGTTGAAAAGACCAACCTTTCTTCAATGGCCAAATTCTGGCAGTTGTGCACTTGTATGCCTTTAGAGCAGTCTTTGAGATCATGGAAGTAGGAAAAGATGGAGATAATTTAAACTCCTCAATCTCCATTCTAGCAGCCATCGGATATTTCTTCACCATTTTATTCTTCTCTGGGTCCCTTTCTTCAACCATAGGCACCTTATGATAGAACCAATATCTTAACCAATCTGGAACACCCCACTTATTCTTCGTTGCCAGAGAAACTTGAACAGCATTATGAGTCATTTTAAAACTAGAACAAGAAAAGTACTTGGTAACCACTCGACCATCGAGTGTAAACTCTTTGAATTGAGTATGCATCTCAAACAACTCACAAAAAGCGATAATATCAGCATTAGCTTCCTGGGACTTCACAGCCCAAACAAACTGAGTCAACCTAACCACTTTCTTAGGTGTCAAATGATGCATCTAAATGTTGAAGGACTTTAGCACATCTTCAAGGAAATCTTGACATGGGAAGCAAAGACCAGTAGTAAACAAATCCTTATAAACAATACATTCATCTGGATATGGCTTCAGATTGGTCTCCGTAGGATCAGGCACCCCCACTTGACTGCGCTCAACAACTTTTAATCGAACCATCTCGTCAAGATGACTCTTTTTGAACAAAATCCTTCCAAAAGTCAAAGTAAAACCTTCCTCATCCTTCACCAAATCTTCAACAGACGCATCACCCTCGTCAAGATTCTCCTCGTCAGAATTCATTTGAGACTTGTCCTCTTCACCTTTAGAGCTTTCTTAGGAATGAATTTGATCTTATAAATCTTGCAAAGACATCTGCAAAAAACCAAGATCAAAACAATACCTGACAAAATCAAAAAACACAAAGACTTGAAGGAACAAACCTAGCCGAAGTTTTCAGACACGCTTCGTTCAAGAATTCGAAACAAGACACGCACAAAAAGTAGATGTCAAGAAAAACTATCTTGAACTTCCCAGCTCGAGAAAAATTTTGGTAGAGTTTATCATCTTCTGAAAAAGATAGCTCTAGGGGGTCATCGCTATTTATAAGAAAATCTAGTCAAATAGTCAAAACTAGCCATTAGATTCAAAAATCAAAAACTTAAACAGGCCAACTCCAATGTTTGGACGGTGTTTGTTAGGCAAAGTTTACATAAACTTCGCGGGATTCAGACCTTTGGAGTAGGCCTTCGCCCGTGAGGGGCTGCTGTTGGGGAACAACTTTGACATACAAACTTCCACCTCAAACTTTGGAGCTGAGAACAAACTTTTTGCCATAAATATTTGAAATAGTACAGTATTCGGTGAAGATGACATGGATACTTCGCTATAATTATTTTGGACTTCGCATATGTGTTCTCACATGTTTCAGGCAAAGATGACTTCGCTGGACTTTTGGAGACCGGCGAAGTTGACAAGGCGGCTTCGCATGGTGAATCGACGAAGCTAACTGCTGGGTCAAGAAATTATGATCAAGTTTGAAGCAGTTTAAGAAGACAAAAAGATAAGGATGAAGTGTGTTTCACCACTTCGCTGAGTTATTTTACTAGCTAAATGTATAGGGAACATTATATCCAATTTTGCAAGATTTGCTATTATAGCGAAGCCAGGGGTCTATAAATACCCCCTGGGGTGTAAACTTTTGGGACAAAATGAAATACAATTGCAATCCGCATATTGTTTTCACCTCATAGTTCACTTCTGTGATTCTATCACCCAACAGACACCGACAGGCTGAGCTTCCTCCAATTCTACCTCCATCCCATACTCTCTCAATCTCTCTTGTTGCTAAAACCCTAGAGAGACAGATCCATTCAAGGGACCACTCTCTGGCTAATTCACTCTAGAAAATATGAATTAGGGTTTCTAAATTCAGCCCTGATCCAGGGGCTAGGGGCCATGTTTATATAGCCATTTAGAATGCACCATAGTACTCAGATCAAACTGACCTAAATAGACGGCTAATATTCATCCTCAAAGTCGGTGGAGACAGGATCCGTGAGCCTCCACCTGATTGGTGGAGAGGCCCGAGCGGCCGCCCCTGCCACTGGGCACCCGCCCAGCTATACTGGCAGGTGGGCCCTAGCTTGCAGTCATAACCCATCGGATATTAATGCTTCTAAAAATGTTGTTAAGGATGACTGTATGCTGCAGTGTCCAATTATTAGTACCATAGTCTTCAAGGATACACATTGAAAACTTGCGTTGATTGCGAGGACCATCAACGAGACATACACACAAGTGACCCTGATATTGATGTAGGGTGGGCCCATCATTACTAGTAGGCGGAGCAATTTCCTTCCATGTGTTTCTCTCCATATCCATAGCAATTATCACAGGTGATCCCATAGCCGTAATGTACGCCATATTATGTAGAAAATCGTTAAGAAATACACCTTTGTGTTTCACCATGTTGTATAAGAATATCCTTCCGCCATCCCCATTCTGTTTAGTTTCAGATGAGTAGATCTCCAAAGCTTGTGCACCTTCCAAATATTCAACAACATGGAAATGCAAAGAGACTGACGGATAGAAACACAATTGAGCCAACCCAACTAATGGAACAAAACCCTCCAAATATAGGGCACAATTATGAGGGCTATTCGATAGTTCCCTATTATTCCGTGTGATTGGATTGCACATGACCCAACGATATCCCATAGCAAAAGACCATAGGCATAGGACGAGGCTGTTGCAGCAATCTGAGACATCTACACAATCTGTGCGCAAGAAGTTGAAGCAGGGAAGTTCATCGGTGAAGCTGGTGAAGTGTTGGGTGTTCTTCTTCCTATGGAAGAAGAAACCGATCATAGTCTAGTGGGCCAGCTTGTCATTGATGTCAGAGTTGTTGATGAGGTATTTCCAGTCTTAACAACCAATTTACAGCGGAACAAGGAGGGGCCAGGGATACAGCGGAGGATGTCAAGAACGAGATCATCTGGGAGGCTGGCAAATGAGTTTGTCCTCTTATTGGGGGGCCTGCTCCATTTGTCAGTGTGCAAGAGGCCTCAGCTTCCTAAGTAATGAGATAACTGAATGAAGAATAAAATAATCCAACAAAGATCCATCAGCAAAGTGCACAACTTATACCAAAATGCAACTTTAATAGCATACAACAATTTCCATGTTACGAGCTCATCCAAATTTAGAGTAGCAGCACATAGACATAGACAACTCAAACTAGAATAGCAGTTACTATGGTTGTAACCATTAGTCCAATAAAATTTTGGCTAAATCAAGTCTAACCAATTAAGGCAGAGCAACTATTCATCATTTCCATAAAAATCTTATTCTAGGGGTTCATTTTAGCAATAGATTCCAAAAGAAAGAGCTCTCCTATTTTTTTAGCTAACAAACTTAAATAGAAAGATAACAAAAAAACTTTATTGGATTTCTAAGGTTATTCATCTTTTTAGTTGTCTTAACAAAGCACGCTATAAAGTAAATAGTTTATCGAGGAATACTTAGCTCGATACACGGGGGTAGCTCTCCCCCAAGCTGGATGTTGACATAGTCTGTTGATGTTGCTGACTGGCAGTGAAGGCATACTAGTCCTCCTGGAGCACCATGAGTGGTTGCTATTGGAATCAGCGCTGGTCTATTGGAGACAACACTCTGACAAGGGATAGGATGTCCTTCTAACTGTTCTTCTTGATCCTTTGGATTCTGTGAAGCTCAAATAGACAGCAAAGCTTGTGGAACTAATTAAGCATTAATGATAAACCTCTAAGCCTTGAATATCTAGAACTTTCCTAACCTGCTAGCAGGATCTCATATTTTTATAGCTTTATGGTATGCAGACAGAGAAAGGTAAATATGCTAAAAAATTATTTTTATGCCACCACAGTGAATAACTGTGTGAGCTGTTGCATCACACATTGTTCACATGGGGCTTAACATTTTTTAGGATTCAATGCATGACAAATTTTTATTTTCTTTTTCTGATGCAGAACAGAAAGATAAAGATGCAACTAAGGATGCATGCTGGAAAAGGTAAATATGCAGATAAATACCAAGTTACCTCTTGGCGCGGTGTTCGGTGATTTTAAGTCCTCCGAACAGGACCTCCTTATTCGCTCATTGTTCAAGGGGCGCGTTTGATGGCACCTCTTGTGTTGCATCTTGTGTAGGATCTGAATCTGGTTTTACCTTGGGTTTCCATACCTGTTTTATTGGTGATGGTGACTTGGAGGGGGAAGCTTCTATGATCACTATCTCTTCTTTTGCTGATGGTACCTCTTCTACCTCTGTGGCAATGTTCTCCTTGTCGGGGTACCAATCTTCATATCTGGACACTTCTCCTTCATAGTCAACCCATCCATCTACAATGATCTTCTTGTCCTGGCGATGGGTACACTGCCTTCTCCTTGACTTATTCTTCTTGGGCTCATCATTGATTGTATAATCTGTGAAGTAGCGGCGTACCTTTTCTGAGGGAAAGTGTAAGTGAACCTCCCCTGTTCTAATATAGATGATGGCCTTGGTAGTGTTGAGGAATGGTCTTCCCAGGATGATGGGTGGATCATACTCATCTTTACCCATGTCGATGACTAGGAAGTCAGTGGGGATGTAGTGGTCGTTAATCTGGATAGGGACATCCTTGGCTATCCCTTCCACAAAGCGAAATGTCTGGTCCACCATCTGTAGCTGCGCATAGGTGGGGTCCAAGGGCATGTTGCCATATAGATATTCATAAGTCACCTTGGCCATTGTGTTGACTCTCGATCCGATGTCACAGACAGCTTTGTTGAAGGAACATCTATTGATGGAGCATTGAATGGTTGGGACACCTGGGTCATCTTTCTTGATCAAATGTGGGGACTTGAGCTGATGGTCATGCTCTCTGTGGACTGCAGTGACCATTCTCACTGTCTTCATTTTCTAGGTCTTCTTATTGTTGCCCTTGTTCTTGGTCTTGGTTTTGATCTTAGCTTTGTGGTTCCTGATAACAGTCTCTCTCCAGCTCATAAGGGTACTGAGGGTTTGCTAGGAATTGCAAAACCCTATTCTTGAAGAAGAAGGTTTCTCGCTTGCCCTTGATGTTGAAGACGATCTTGGCAGTGTTGGAGTAGATGATGGCTCAAGCAGTGTTCAAGAATTATTGTCCCAATATGATGGGGGATCTCTCATCACCTCCTGTGTCCACTACCATGGAGTCTACAGGAACGTATGAGCTGCCTACTCGCACACAGATATCTTCCAAGATTCCCATTGGGTAGCAGAGTGACTGGTCTACAAGCTACAAGTACATGGTTGTGTATAATAAAGGACAATTGAACAGTTTCTCGTATATGACCTTAGGCATGACGTTGACACTTGCGCCGAAATCACATATTGCTTCATTGAAGTTGGTACTTCCATTGGAGATTGGAACAACTGGTCTTCTTGGATCACCTTTCTTAATTGGCAGAGTCGGGTCATCCCATGATCCTTTTGAAGGGTCACTCCAGAATTTTCCTACATTAAATATGTCTACAAGATTTGTAGTTTCTAACCCTTCCGGTTGCCCCAGAATCTTACATTGGTCGGTGAAAGGAACAAAGTTGGCAAGCTGTTGCAACTGAGACCCTAGCATCTTATTGAAGCTAAGTTGATTCTTTATAGCATTGGAAAAACTATCCATTCTATTGTTAACTGTTTCTAGCATTTTATCATAAGACGCTAACTTCTTCGACAGGTTATCCATCAACTTACCTTGATTGAG
Source organism: Bothriochloa decipiens (assembly GCA_023333625.1). Taxonomy (NCBI): domain Eukaryota; kingdom Viridiplantae; phylum Streptophyta; class Magnoliopsida; order Poales; family Poaceae; genus Bothriochloa; species Bothriochloa decipiens. Next base: position 34,522,517 of record CM041629.1, read on the forward strand.
CACTAGCTCTCTCAAAGACGGCTGATTGAAATTATTTTAAGAAGAATTATTACCTTGGTAGTTACCTGAGTAGTTAGGCCTTTGTTGTTGATTCCAGCCTTGATTCTGCTAAGGACAATAGTTGTTGTTGTTGAGGTAATTCACATCTTCCTTTAGCTCTGGGTAGTTAGCACTTGTATGCCCAGTCTCTCCACACTCTTCACAAGTCATGCGAGAATCATAAATGTGCATGACTTCTTTCTTCTCAGGGGCTCTCTCATCGAGCTTCTTCATCAGCAGGTCCATCTTGGCAGACAACATATCTACCTCCTTGAGTTGGTGCATCCCACCTCTCTTGTGGTCTGAGTTCTGTCTTCACTCCAACCTTGGTTGGAGGCCATCTTCTCCACAAGAGCTGTGGCTTGAGGAATAGTAAGTGATGAGAATGCACCTCCAGTAGTAGCATCCATGGTCTCAAAAGTGCTATTGCTGAGCCCATGTTAAAAGGTCTGCATGAGCAACCAATTCTCCATTCCATGATGAGGACATTCAAGTATATAATCTTGAAAGCGCTCCCAGGCCTCTGGGACTGTCTCCTCATGGTGTTACTGAAAACTTGATATCTTCCCACAGAGAGCATTGGTCTTGCCCATGGGAAAGAACTTTGCTAAGAAATTAGTGGAACATAGTGCCCACGTAGTATTCTTCTCCTTGTTGGCTTAGAACCACTGCTTCGCTCTTCCCAAGAGTGAGAATGGGAAGAGGTGAAGTAGTATAGCATATCTGGGGACATCCTTGATAGTGAAAGTGCTACAAATCTCCGAGAAATGTTGGAGATGAGCACTAGCATCTTCATGGGCCTTCCCATAGAACTGACTTGCTTGCACCATGTTGATCATCATTGGCTTGAGCTCAAAAGGGTGCTCGATGTTCGCAGTAGGTCTAGTACAGATGTTGTCCATAGTGGGAGCTGAAAACTCATGAAGTGTCTTGTCGGCCATGGCGTCGAATGCTGGTGTCAAACTTCAAACAAAAGGTGGGTCTTCTGATACAGAAGAACTGGCAGGTTGAGCTGATAATGTTTATAAGTGCTTCTTCAACTTTGCCTTGGTCCTCCTGAGTAAAGCTTCTGGATTATCAATGAAATTATCTAGAAGTTGGAACCTGCGCATACATTAACCTGCATATGATATATAACATAGACAAAAGACAAGGGTAAGTCTGTATGAGTAGAGAAGGGTGGATGGTGCTCAATCACATTAGTAGATGCAGTGATTGCTCATTATCTATTTGGTAAGCTTTCAACCTTCCCCGGCAACGGCGCCAAAAATGCTTGTTGACATCTCTAACACCACTTAAGCTAGGTTGTCATCCCCAGCATGGCGCCAAAGGTGCTGGTATTAAATGCATATGCTTTCTTGAAAATGAATAAGGGATCCACAAGCGCACAGATAATACCAATGTAGCATTTTAACTGGGAGTAATCTAGGTATCGTTATTTATATTTTTACCACTGGGAAGGGATGCTTATGGATATATATGAGCAATGAGCACTGCATGTGATAATGGAGAGCTTAACCATGTCTTTATCTATCTTCTCATACAGGGTAAGTATCACATAAAATAATAATAATGATATGAATGAATGATAAATGATAAAGATAAATGAGAGCACATAGCAACATAAAATAATGATAAACATCTCAATAGAGTACTCTAAGTTCATAACACTAGCATGGACTAGGATGATCTACAAGAATAAATCCTAAGTTATTCTAACTATAAAGACAAAGCATACAATGATTAGTGCAAGAACACTTAACAATCATGATGAAAAAAGGTTACTTCTATGCATAGTGATATTACCATGAAAGATTAGGAACAGAGCAATCACTTTCATGTAATAATGGTGTTCTACTAGTCCTATACTCAGGAGAAGGACTACATAGGACTCAACAGGACTATCACTCCCGTGATCTACCTCACGATCCAAAATATAGGGTGCAATCGCAGATAAATATAGCCTAGGCACCACGCCTACACAATATTTATCACTCACCCATTGATCTAATGAGCAAGCGCTATATGATCCTATGCATAAACATAATTCTAATCCAACTATTCTAAGCATATAATCAAAGTAAACTAAGAATAATATAATTGAGAACATAAACAAGTAGAGCAAAGTCATATCTGATATATTAGAATAGAATAAAGTACTATTCACAGTAGCAAGAACAATGATGAATATGATGATAAAAGAATAAGAAATTACCAAGAACGCTGACAGATGAGGACTCCAAGCTAGGCTTGATTCCCTCTAGATCTATTCCTATGTAGTTATGCTACTAAACTATGGAGCTCTAATTGAGATGATGGATCTAAGGCTTCTCTTGATTTTCTTGAATGAAGTAGAGAATGAATTAGCTAATGAATTCTAGGGTTTCTCCAGGGGCCAGGGGCCCTATTTATATAGCCCCCTAGGATGCACCATAGCCCTTGGATCAAGCCGACCTATACAGTTGGCTAGATTGCTCCTCAAGGTCGGTGGAGGCAGGATCCACGAGATTGCCTCTGATCGGGCCAGGTGGCCGGGTGGCCGCCCAGCTGGCATGGGCGCCCGCCCACCTACCTCTGCCAGGTGGGTCCAGCTCCACAGGGTCACCTTCTTGAGTCTTCTAGAGTATTCTTGAGTTGTTGGACGGGGTATTCTCTCTATGTAAACCTGACATGTGGACCACTTTTGGTTCTTTTTTGATAACCCCCTGCAAAAATAGACAATCACCAAAACTCATGGAATTCTGTTAGTGTAACCCCTATAACTAGATGGTATTCATCTTTTAACCCTTTCTCAGGTTATGTTGACGGTTAAAAATGATACCATCAACAAAACGCTGATCCCACAAGTTAGATGGAGAACGGTCCTAGACGAGTCCCACATGTCAGTCGTCGAAGGGTGGTGGGCTGAGTCCCAACTAACTGACATGCTGATCCCACACATCAGATGGAGAACGGTCTCAGACGGGTCCGACATGTCAGTCATCGAAGGGTAGTGGGCTGGGTCCCATCTAACTGACATGTTGATCCCAAACGTTGGATCGAGAACGGTCCTAGATGGGTCCCACATGTCAGTCGTCGATTGGTGGTGGGCTGGGTCCCATCTAACTGACACGCTGATCCCACACATCGATGGAAAATGGTCTCAGACGGGTCCCATGTGTCAATCATCGAAGGGTGGTAGGAGGACTGGGTCCCATCTAACCGACACACTGATCTCACACGTCAGATGAAAAACGGTCTCAGATGGTGCCACATGTCAGTCGTCGAAGGGTGGTGGCTATTGGCAGTTCTTAACTCAATTCTAACCCCGCCAACATTAGTATAAGAAACACCAAAAACAATATAGATAGGAGTTTTAAACTAACAAATTCCATAGTTTTGGTGTACACACTTGTTTTGCAGGACATTCATGAAAACACATATATATTGGGCCAACAATGAAGAAAAGAACAACAAATCATATACCTCATTTCTTGGCCCAAGGCAAAGCAAGAAAAAGAAGAAAGAAAAGGACAAATGGAGATGTGCCAGCCCAAATCGACACCATGGGCCAGGTCCAGACGCAACCAGAAGCTAACCGACCAAAGATGGTGGTCAAAGCTTTTCTGGGTGGGCCGGCCGCCCCACCTGCGCTGGCCACCCACAGATTGAGCCGTTCGAGCCCATCTTTGGTGAGGCGGTACATTCAATGCTAGAGACTGGCAGTGCAAGGGTGTTTTGGTCATTTGGGCCATGAAACCGACCTGCTCACTCCCTATTTAAGCATGGGCCCTCTCCCCCTCTCAAATCATTCTATTCCATTCCATTCTTCATTCCTCACCTTCTAGGATAGCCTACACACTACACAAGAGAGAAGAGAGGAGAGTGAGCCACATTTTCACTAGCTTCTAGCTAGACTAGTAGGAGTGGAGAGTGAGGAGCAAGTTAGCAGATCTCTCTTTGAAAGTTCCTGGGAGGATCATCTTCCTCGTGGAGGAGTGCCGGAGTTGTTGGCTCCTTCCACACTTGTACCTCAACGGGCGACTTATTACTTCGAGTAAGAGTTCATGTTTATCCTTTGAATTTAAGTTCTTAAGTAAGTTATCTTTGTTCTCTTTATTCTTGTGGGTTCGATTGTTCGTCCTTGTGATGTTTGCTCTAGTAGAAGGAGCCCAGGGATGGGTAAGCCTTGGCAACACACTAGAATACGTAGTTAACAGCTTTGACATGGTGTCTAGGCTAGAGACTACCTTCATTTGCTTCATTCACGTACGGTTGAGGTGGTAGGCGGCAGGTGTTGATAGCCCTGTCCGTCCCTTGTAATCCCCCACGTCCGGGTTCGGAGTAGAGCCATAGGCTGGCATCGCTTGGCAGACCAAGCGTTATCCAGTGCTCGAAGCAAGACTTTAGTGGCAAAGCTATCTTCACTTAGAATCTATATTCTTGGAAAACCTCACTTCCCAAGCTCCTCTCCATCTCGCCTCTCCTGGGACAACTAGCTAAGAGACCTTTTATGCATCGTTCCTTGTGAAAATATGATACCCTGAATACTTCTGGGTGAAGTCCTACAATGGTATTTCTGTGCACTTGCGAATTTTGCTGCTTTCGCTAAGAAACACCAACAAGCATTTCTGTGCCTTTGTCAGGGAACGGTTGTCGTAATTATCTCCGAGCCTAGTTCATCTCGTGTATCCTATCTTATCTTTTCTTTTCTTTTTATAAAAGAACATCTTTTCCAATGGAGCAAAATTCTATCTAGCATCTTGCCACTCCTAAGGGCAAGTTCTTAGAGCCACCAAAATCATCGAAGCCAATCACAGCTTCTAGCTATGAACTTCGTGAAGGCTTTATAGAGATGGTTCGGGAACAACCTTTTCGGGTTTCAATGACGAAAACCCATACCACCATTTATGGGAGTTTGAGCAGCTCTGTGCATGCCTAACCATTTCGGGCATGTCACATGATACTTTGCGGTGGAAGTTGTTCCCCTTCTCTCTTGATGAGAGGGCAAAACAATGGTACGCCCACAACGCAGGGAAGGTAAATGGAGATTGGGAAGAATTGAGGAACAAATTTTGTTTTGCATTCTTCCCTATATCTCGAATCGCTTCCCTGCGTCAAGAGATTCTCAACTTCCAACAAAAAGAGAAGGAAACAATAGGTGCAGCCTGGGACAAATTTTTAATCCTATCACATTCTGGCCAAGACTTGTCTATACCAAACCATGTGTTGTTACAACACTTTTGGTTAGGTCTTAGCAAGGAATCTGCCCTACAGCTCGATATTGCCGCTGGAGGTTCTTTTTCACATAAAACCATAGCGAAAGAAGAAACTCTTCAAGATCACATCCTAGAGAACACTCCTCCGTTAGAACCCCTCCATGTACAGCCCGAGCAGAAATATGAGGAAGTCTCTTCAGGTAAGGCCGAACCTTTGCCTCCCATCCAGAGACCCTCTCTCGAACCAGAAACTTCAGAGAATGCTTCCCATACTTCAGAATCTCCACTTTTTGAGGACAAATTTGAAGATTTTGGGAACACCTTGAAGTATCGATGTCAAAAGAGACCACCAATCCCCATCACTCATAAAGATCCGATAGACAAAGAATTCCTTAGAAAATCTATCAAGGAGTTGATGGCCATCATGAGCGCACAATGGGTAGAAGAAGTGGAGCCTTCATCTGAAGAAATTCAGATTTGTGCTCCCTCTTTAACCATTCAATGCAAACTCTTTAGGACCATGATGGATGTGCTTTACAATCCTACTATCGGCGCAAATATCATGTCACTATCATATGCCCTCATCTACATGGGTGATGAACCTCTTGCTCTGACAAACAAATCTCTCAGAGTTGCCCCACATTCTAGCTTGAAAGGATGTGGGATTCTGCACAACATAATAGTACATCATGATAATGTTGAAATAGCCCATGATTTCCATGTCTTTGACATCCAAGATTTTGACATCATGATAGGACATCCCCTAGAAAAACTTTTTGTTGACCCACTAAAAATAGGAGATATGGACATGAAGTTAGGGAGGGAATCTTTTTCCATCCAAGTCACTCGAGCTAAAAACTCGATGGTAGAACCTCTCCCCCATCATGACCTGCCCATGGAAGTCAAGTCAGTCTTACTCTTTGATTCACCTGTGTCATCTTTAGAAAAAGACGTTGAAGTCTTCATAGAAGAAGAGGGGGCAATACTGGCATGACCTCTAGTTGAGCTTAAGCCTCTGCCCGCTGGCCTACGTTATGCTTTCTTGAATGGTGACACACAAACTCCTGTTATCATTAGCGATAAGCTTAACGATGAGGAGACATCCAAACTCATCACCATCCTAGGGAAGCATAGGTTGGTCTTCAGGTATTCCCTTGAAGATCTTAAGGGGATAAGCCCAGCACTTTGTACCCATCGCATTCCTATTGACCCTTCGCACAGACCTACTCAAGAACCTCAATGAATTCTCAAGAATGAGATGCGGGAAGTCGTGAAGAAGGAAGTCCTCAAACTTCTTCACACTAGGACTATTTATCCTGAGCCACATAGAGATTGGGTTAGCCATGTCCATGTGGTTCCCAAGAAAGGAGGCATGACAGTCGTTGAAAATAGAAAAAATGATTTAGTCGCACAACGAACCATCACGGGGTGGAGAATGTGCATAGATTACTGAAAACTCAACTCGGCCACAAAGAAAGACCACTTCCTGCTACCTTTCATTGACGAGATGTTAGAACAGCTGGCGAAGCACTCTTTCTTTTGCTTTCTTGATGGGTATTCAAGATATCATCAAATTTCCATCCACCCCGATGATCAAAGCAAGACAGCCTTTACATGCCCGTATGGAACATACACTTATCATAGAATGTCGTTCGGGTTGTGTAATGCACCCGTGTCATTTCAACGGTGCATGATGTCCATTTTCTCAAACATGATTGAAGAGATCATGGAAGTTTTCATGGAAGATTTCTCAGTCAATGGAAAATCTTTTGATCATTTTTGAGAATTTAGACAACGTCTGGCAACGATGCCAAGAAAAGGACCTGGTACTTAATTGGGAAAGTGCCATTTCATGGTCCATGAGGGCATCGTCCTTGGACACCTTGTGTATGAAAGGGGGATTGAGGTAGAAAAGCCAAAATCGAAGTTATTGAGCAATTACCACCCCTGTGAACGTGAAAGGAATCCGTAGCTTCCTAGGTCATGCGGGGTTCTACAGGTGATTCATCAAGGATTTTTCACAAATTTCTAGACCCAAATCTGTTAGCTAAGGATACACCTTTCAAGTTCACAGATGAGTGCTTGAATTCTTTCCTCACACTCAAGAAAGCACTCATCTCAGTGCCAATCCTCCAACCTCTAGATTGGTCGCTACCCTTCGAGATCATATGTGATGCTAGTGAATACATTGTTGGGGTGGCCCTTGGCCAAACCAAAATAATAAGCATCATGTGATCTCTTATGCTAGCAAAACGCTAACAGGATCTCAACTTAATTACACTTTCTAAGAAAAAGAGTTCCTGACAATTTTTTTTGCTATTGAAAAGCTTAGATCTTACTTAGTGGGAGCAAAATTTGTTGTTTACACTAATCATGCTGCACTAAAGTTCTTGCTCACTAAGAAAGATGCTAAACCTAGATTAATAAGATGGATTCTTCTACTCCAGGAATTTGACCTTAAAATAAAAGATAAAAGGGAATTAGAAAATTCTGTTACAAATCATTTGTCATGTATGCAAGTCACTAACCTGTAGGAATTACCAAAGAACAACTTCCTACATGATGATATGCTGCTAAAGGTGACAGAAACCAACCCATGGTATGAAAACATCATGAACTTCATGGTTGCAGGATATGTACCAACCAGGGGAAAACAGAAAGAAGCTCCAAGTTGAGAGTAGAAGTCACCTTTGGGATGACCCATACTTATACAGGGTGTGTTCTGATGGACTGCTGAGGATGTGTGTACCAACGGTAGAAGGGATGCAAATCATAGAAAATGCCATGCAGCACCATACGGAGGCCACTATGGAGTATTTTGCACACAAGCCAAAATCTGGCAGTGTGGGTTCTTCTGGCTGATGATGTATGAAGACACCAAGGAGTTCATCAAAAGGTGTCAGAAATGCCAGTTGCAAGGCAGCATCATCGCTCGCAATGCTATGCCCCTACACTACAACCTTCAAATCAAGATATTTGATATATGGGGCATTGACTTCATGGGACCATTCCCAAAGTCCTACGACAGTGAGTACATCCTGGTGGCCGTTGACTACGTATCCAAGTGGGTGGAGGTCTTGCCATGTAGAGCTGCTGATGCCAAGCATGCAAAAAGGATGTTTCATGAAGTGATCTTCCCTTGCTTTGGAACACCTAAAATGGTCATAAGTGACGAAGGGTGTAACATCCCTAAAAAACCAAACACCAAAAATCACAACCAACAAAATTTTTTCTAAAATAACCTATGGTTGGTGAGTGTCATGTAGGAAACCATCCAGTAGTTGCACAAGTAGCACCTAATGTTAGCATGAGCATTGCATTTAATTCCTAGAGTATGATTTGCTTCTTATTGATTTTATGTAATGATTAATAAAATCAACAACACTTTACTATCATATATGTATATATGTGTAACTAACATGTGCTATTAACCTTGGACATGGACCCCACATTCCCATGAGACCCTAGTAGACCTAGCATGAAGTTGTGCCATGGTCATTAACCTCTATGCACTAACCTAACCATGACATGGTTTAGTGTTTGGGAGAAAGAAAAAGAAAAGGGGAAGGAAAAGGAATAGGAAATGTGTCGAGTACCCAGGAAAGGGGTACCCCAAACCCTTGATTAACCGGACTAATCCCCGAAATCAGCAACGCAAACCCTCCATTGACATCTTTCGCTATCACTCGAAAGCCCACAGGCTAAGGCATACTGGGCCGGCCCACGAACGGGCGTCGACAGCCCAAAGACACAGCTTGCTTGACGGGCTACCACGCGGATCGAGACTATATGCTAGAGGGTACAATTCGGGCGACCCCTCGAGGACGGAACTTCGCCCAAGCGAACGGGCCCGCCTCGAAGACGGAACTTTGCCCAGCGAATGAGCTAACCCTCGAGGACAGAACTTTGCCCGAGCGAACGAGCCTGCCCTCGAGGATGGAACTTCGCCTGTGCGAATAGGCATCCCTCGAGCACAGTATACCCCTCAGCTACCTACTCCCCATACAGATCCAGGCGCATTCAATGCATTTTACCTGCTCCCGCCTAACCGTATGGTCATAGTTACAGTAACAGTTGCGAGTATGGCAGTCGAATCCTGCTTTTACCGCCCATACCCAGAATCCTGTGGATCGTACCTCACTGTTACGCCATGCCAAGCACGGTGCCCCATCCAGCACCCCCTCGAGACGCGTAAGTCAGCACATTCCCCGTATTTCCTGGGATTCGGCCTTATCCGATGGGCCTCGACCCCCTTGACTCGACCCCCTTGACTTGACCTGAGGCCTCGACCGTCGCCCCTCGGCTCCGTCACGCCGACCCTCGAGCGGGACTTCAACAACTCTGGTCAACACTTCAATAACTTCCGACACGATGGCTGCAGGACCTCCCATGCCGACGTACACCTCTACAGCGGCACCGACATGATCGGCATTAATGCCATACGTCACCAACCACGTGAGCCCTAAAAACATGTACTCCTATGCCCCTCCTTCGCCTATAAAAGGATGCACCAGGACTTTAGCTAGAGGAGGAGAGAGATCCAGAGCATCATACACTAAGGCTTTAGATCATAGAACAACGCCGCAAGACAGTGTGAAGTAGAGAGCTAAGCGCCCAAAATGCTTGAGCTCCAGCTCACAGTTTTCACACCCTCTTGTATTCACCCCTGTACTATCACTTCAATGCAAGATAACACGAACTATCTCCCCCCCGCTGGACGTAGGGCCTTCTTTGCCCGAACCAGGATAAATCACCGTGTCCTTCTTGCATCATCCACCGGATTAAGGGAGCACGTAATTACAAATTTACTCATTGGTGTTGACCCCCGGGGTCGAAACACTGACAGTTGGTGCACCAGGTAGGGGTCCTGTGTGTTACCAACAATTTCCCGCCATCCTTTCTGGATGGGCGACTCTGTTTCACCACTTCTGCATGCTACGGTGATCTGGTTCAGGAGCCTAGAGTTTATGTCCCTCGGTCAGGGCTATGACATTACCCTGCTCTCGATCAGTGACCCAAGCGGAGGTCGCAGTGTGCCCCCACGCTCAGGAGGGGCCACTCGTCGATCTCGCCACCATGCTACCACAACCAGAAGGAGGCACGATCGACACTGTCATCGCCATCAACCTGAGTCAAGGATGGTGCCCGCCGCATTCCCCTCGCTCCTGACCGGTGATAAGGAGCCCCAAGTTGGGCATTATCTGACCTGAGTTCAGGAGCAGAGGACGGACCAGCAGGGCTCCATGATGACCCCAACTTCACCTTCACAATGCACTCATCGAGGGAGCCTGGCAGAACTCCCCCGATGCGTGCGAACCCAACTCCATCGAGCCTACTTCCGCACGAGCTATTTGAGAGTCATCGACGGTTCCCGTTCGGTCTCGACAATGCCGCAAGGACATTCTCGACCATGACCCACTCCAACATGAGTACGATAGAGGACCGTCCAAGCACCCTCCTTCATGCAATGATGGACGTAGGGATGGTCATGCTGGCCTGCATGGACTTCGCCTTCGTGAGAGCGCCCGGCCCTCGACCGTACACCGTCGGCACACTCCGTCAGTAGCTACAGGAGGAGGCACGGGGACTATTCCCCGTCTTCTACTATGGTGACCCCGTCTTCTCCTACCCGCGAGTGTCTCCACATCAACGGTGACGACGCATCCAATCAGGACACCGTCAATCCGACGACCGATGCTGCTGCCGCTGCACGGGAGGGGCTCTCCCCAGAGCAGAGGATCGACAACCAGTCATATTCTGAGAGGCGTGCCCCCATCCTGATGAGCATGACGCACAGCTAGCACAAATTCGGGAGTTGCAGGCTAAACTCGCTGACAACCAGGAACGACTGTGCCAGCTCGAGCGAACCCTCGAGCAGGAGCGACCACCACCCGGCGGTAGAGCCTGAGCCAGGGCCTGAGAGGTCAACCGGCAGATCAATGAGGGCGGGGCACCTGAACATCCTGTCAACCGTTACCCTCGAGCAAGCCAGAACATTATCGCGATGGCTATGCTTCTTCGTAATATGCTCACGCCATCCAACTCGCAAGCTTGACGGATACAACACGAGATCGAGGGTCTCCTCCATGATGCTGCTATTCAACAAGCTAAGAGCTCAGCCTCGAGGCATCGAGGGGCAGCTTCTGAACCGCAAGATGAGCCCTCCCGGCCTAAAAGGGAGTGTTCAGTCGATCAAGAGGCGGCCCCCCGAGCAAAGAAGACACCAACCTAAGATCATATCATGATAACCATGCCCCGCGTGATGCGCGCCTCGATATCATCGAGAATTGCAAGCGCAAACACGGGGACGCCGAGGATCGAGGGTACAACGCCCATCGTGGGGGCATTATGACAACGATGAAGACGGACGGTCCCCGGAGCCACCGGGTCCCCGAGTCTTTAGCAGGATGATCCGCAACGCCCAGCTACCCGACAAGTTTTGACCCCCCACAAGTGTCATCAAATACAACGGCAAAACCAAACCCGAGCTCTAGCTAGCCGATTTTCGACTGGCTTGTCAAGTGGGCGGGGCACATGACGATCGTGTGATCATACGTCGCCTTCCGCTGTTCCTATCCAACACCATGCGTAGGTGGCTCGAGGAGCTTCCCCCTGACCAGATTTGCGACTAGGTTGACCTGGTCTAGATCTTTGAGGGGAACTTCAAGGGTACCTATGTGCGTCCTGGAAACTCCTGGGAACTGTGCAACTACAAGCAAAAACTAGAGGAGTCTCTTCGTGACTTCGCTCGATGTTTCTCCAAGCTCCGAACCAAACTTCCCCACATCTTGGATCTCGATGTCATTCTAGCGTTTGTTGCGGGTACGACCTACAAGGACCTAGTCCATGAGTTGGGGCGTAACCGCCCCAACACCATCGACGAGCTCATGGATGTGGTCGATGACTACGCGGCTGGCGAGGAGGCGGTCGGAGCCTTCTTCGGCGATGAGAAGGACAAGGGAAAGGCATCGGCAGCCAACATCGGGGGCTCGAGCAAAGGATCAAAGAAGAACAACAACAAGAAGAAGAAGAATTAGCAAGGCAAGCGTGAGGTTGTAGACGACGATCTTGTCACAGCAGCCGAGCACAAAAATCCTCAGGGTCCCCCCGAGGAGGCCATCTTCGACAAGATGCTCGAGGAGCCCTGCCCTTATCACAAGGACAGGGCGAAACACAAACTCAAGAACTGCCACATGCTTCAAAAGCACTTCGAGCAACTAGGCATTAAGAAGGGTGACGATAAGACCAGGGCGGCAATGAGGGAGACAATGGGGAAGATGGAAAATTCCCCAAAGTCTACGACTGCTACATGATCTACGGAGGCCCCTTGACCCAGCTCATGCCTTGACAGTGCAAGAGGGAGCATTGAGAGGTCTTCTCCGTCTAAGTCGTGACACCCCACTACCTCGACTGGTCCGATGGGCCCATCACGTTCGACCGCGATGACCATTCGGATCGTGTCCTCAACCCCGGGGCCTATCTGCTCATCATCGACCCGATCATCGTCAACACCCACCTCTCGAAGATCCACATGGACGGCGGCAGCAGCCTGAACATCATCTACCTCAAGACCCTCGACCTCCTGGGGGTCAAGAGGTGCCAACTTCAACCCAGCGCCGGGGGCTTCCATGGCGTCGTACCAGGGAAGAAGGCTCTTCCCGTCGGCTGTATCAACCTTCCCGTCTGCTTGGGCACCCCCACCAACTTCAGGAAAGAGACCCTCACCTTCAAGGTGGTCAGGTTTTGCGGAATTATCACACCATCATCGGCCGACCGGGCTATACGCAATTCATGGCGATCCCGAACTACACCTACCTCAAGCTCAAGATGCCAGGGCCCAGAGGCGTCATCACCATCGGCACCTCCTACGAGCACGCGTATGACTGCAACGTCAAATGCGTCGAGTACGAAGAGGCCGTCAAGAAAAACACGATGATAGCCTCGACCCTCGAGCGCCTCGCCGACGAGGTGCCCGACCCCAAGCATCACGCCGGCAGCTTCGAGCCAGCGCAAGACACCAAGAAAGTCCCCCTTGACCCGAGCTGCTCCGGTGAGAAGGTACTAACGATCAGTGCCGACCTCAAGAGCAAATAGGAAGCATTGCTCATCAACTTTCTCTGCACGAACGCCGATATGTTTGCGTGGAGTCCTTTGGATATGCCGGGCATACCGAGGGAAGTTGTCAAGCACGCCTTGGAAATCTGAGGTGGGTCCAGACCAGTGAAGCAACGCCTGCGCCGCTTCGATGAGGAGAAGCGCAGGATCATCGGCGAGGAAGTACACCAGCTTTTGGTAGCTAGATTCATCAAGGAGGTTCATCACCCTGAATGGTTAGCTAATCCTGTGTTAGTTAAGAAAAAGAATGGAAAAATGCGGATGTGTGTTGATTATACTAGCTTAAACAAAGCATGTCCCAAAGTTTCATTTCCTTTACCACGCATTGATCAAATTGTTGACTCTACCGCGGGATGTGAAACCCTTTCATTCCTTGATGCTTATTCCGGCTACCACCAAATCAAGATGAAAGAGTCCAACCAGCTCACGACTTCCTTCATCACACCTTTTGGCATGTATTGCTACATCACCATGCCCTTCGGCCTTCGAAACGCTAGGGCGACGTATCAGCGATGCATGCTCCATGTCTTCGGCGGACACATAAGCAACACAGTCGAGGCCTATGTCGATGACATCATGGTCAAATCCAAAAAAGTCAACAACCTCATCCATGACCTCAAAATTGCATTCGGGTGCCTTCGAGCCAAGAATATCAAACTTAACCCTAAGAAATGTGTCTTTTGAGTGCCTCGGGGCATGCCCCTTGAATACATTGTCTCCCAGCGCGGGATCGAGGCCAACCCCAAGAAGGTCACAGCCATCACAAGAATGGGGCCGATTCGAGATCTCAAGGGCGTACAGAGGGTCACGGGCTGCCTCGCGGCTCTCAGCCATTTCATCTCACTTTTGGGGGAAAAGGCCCTGCCCCTGTATCGCCTCTTGAAAAAATCTGAACACTTCGCATGGACCACAGAGGCCGAGGAGGCCCTTGAGAAGCTCAAGAGCATGCTGACCTCCGCCCCGATCCTCGTCCCTCCTCGACCAGTGACGTCGACTGAACCCCCCGAGCCTCTCCTCCTCTATATCGCCGCGACCACTCAGGTGGTCAGCGCAGCCATAGTGGTTGAGAGGAAAGAGGAAGGGCATGCCCTGCCTGCCCAGCGGTCGGTTTACTTCGTCAGTGAAGTGCTTTCGGAAACCAAGGCCTGCTACCCGTAGGTGCAAAAGCTGCTCTACACCATCGTCCTTACACTATGCGGAGCCTCAAGCCTCCTCCGTGAGTAGCTTGACGTGCTTTTGGCCTTCTCTGCTTCGCCCTTGGCTGCGTTGACCTCCTTCTTGGCCCGCCGAAGCTCCTACTTGACTTGGGCGGCTTCGCCCCGAGCTGCCTCAGCGTCCTCCTTCGCCCGGGCGGCCTCCTCCTTGGCCCGCTTCACCACCTCCTCGACCTCAGCCACCTTGCTCTGCGTAGATCGGCCAGCCTCGAGTTGGTGAAGCACTTCCTCTTGGCTGTTATGCATTTCATGGAGGAAGTACGACTTGGAGTGGGAACACCTCCGCACGTCCTGGAAATAGGAAATCCAGGGTTAAGGCGATCCATACGGAGAAAGCCAAAAACTATGTGTGATCTAAATAGGGACTTACTGTGAGACTCTGGTCGAGACCTCCAACGAGCTCGACGCCCAGCTTGAGGATGTGTTGCAGCCACGCCCGGGACTGCTCCACGTCCTCCCAGCGCTTGACCTCCGCCGGGTCATCCATCACGATCCCGGGAGAGCTGGAGTCACCAAGCTCCCGGAGCACAACGTGCTCCTTGCCCCAATGTGGGAGGACCATCTGGACCTTGGTTCGCACCAAGGACTCGATCTTATCCGCCACGTCACGTGAGGCACCATGGCGCTCCACCAACTCAGCTGAGGTGGGGAACTCCAACGCGATGCTGGTAACTCCCAGCCCGGGGTCGAAGGTCAACCTCCTCAACGGGCCAGGAGCCCCCAATGTGATGACTACTCCAGCACGCGGGGGGATCCTCTCCATCCTTCTAATGTTGAAAAGCAGAAGGACTCTTGGCCACCATTTCCTCCGACCGCTCCACCTGTGGACCAGAAATCACTGGCTCTTCCAATGGCGCCATTGACGGTTGCGGTGGCTGGCTCGATGCTAGCTCAGGTTCCTCCGGAGGTGGTGGAGGGGTCGAGGCCGTCGCTTCCCCCAACGCCGCGTCTTGTGGCGCCAGCAGGTCCACCATCGACATTTCTCCCAGCGGGCTCGGTGTCGAGGTCTTCTCCTCGAGCTACGCCCCAGCGGGCGCGGAACCATTGACGCTTTCAATGCCGCTTCTTACTCCATCAATAGCTCATCGAGGGTGATCATGGACACCCATTATTTTAGGAGTCCCGAGGTCTCCTCCCCCTCCATTGGCTTGGGCAACTGCTGCGCCGACAGGTCCAGCAGCGTCGCGTCCCCCGATGGCGTCTGCTGCACCTGCTGATGCTGGGGCCGGCCGCCGGTCAGCTCCTCCTCTTCTTGCCGCTCCTGTGGCTTCTTCTCCTCCTGCTGTGTCCATGGCAGCTCCTCTTCCTGCAAGGCCTCCTGCTCCTGCTTCCGCAGGGCCTCCAGCTCGTGTAGCCCCATCAACCATGACTTTCGCTCTCCCGTCGAGGGGGAGGGGCGATGGGCTCTTCACCCTCGAGGTCGATGAGGGCTACCTCTGTTCCCGGCTTGTGGCCCTCGTAAGCTCCCGCCTCGAGCATGGCCACGGAGACCTCGGGTTGGCCCAGGTCAGGAGCTCCCGACGCCGTGGTTCCGCTCCCTAGCGCCGGGCCGAGCTCAGGGATCACGGACGTCGACATCAAAGGGAGCACTCCTTCCCTCCTGTGTCTTCCCTAGCTCGGAGTCATCGCCCGTCATGGTCCCTGAGTCGCTTGACCCTGTAGCTAGAGCTGAACCCATCAGCCTACCACGAGCCATAGCCCCAAGGGCTAAGGACAGCCACTTCGCCTCCCATGGTGCCAAGGGCCTCGACGTGGCACCTGTGACCGAGGCCCTCATCTTCATGGCTGCATCCACCCTGAGCCACTTAGCCAGCACAAGGGTCACCTCCTCGATACGACACTTTGGCCTGGATGGAAAGTGGGTTAGCAGAGAACTTAATGAACTACAGAATGGGGAAGCAACAAGGAAGAATTTAAATTGACAACACTTACCCGAAGGGGATAGAGACCTTTTGGGTCCCCCTTGAGCCACCAACAGACCTCGAGGCCCCACCCAAAGCTAAGCTCTTCCTAGGGCTAGGTATGCTATGGGCTGCCAGTGGGGTCGCCATGCCTCCCTACTCCGACGAGGTCTCCTGGGCACGACTCTGCTCCACCCACGCCGATGACCGGGACCGAATCTCTTGGGTCAAAGTGGGCGGGGTCCCGCCGTGAGTACGACGGGAGGAGGACGAACCCCCCGAGTCGAGGG
The DNA here is from genome assembly GCA_023333625.1 of Bothriochloa decipiens. Classification (NCBI taxonomy): domain Eukaryota; kingdom Viridiplantae; phylum Streptophyta; class Magnoliopsida; order Poales; family Poaceae; genus Bothriochloa; species Bothriochloa decipiens. The sequence goes on from CM041629.1 coordinate 34,539,274, forward strand.
GTCAGCCAACCTTTTCTCTCGTAGGCGCTCTGAGGCTGACGATGCAGGATGAGGGGCACGCTGCTCTGGCGCATCCTCCTACACCGAAAGACCGTCAGTGCGGGAGGGACTAGACAGAAGGAGCTCGTGACGTCCCACAACCCCTTCAACATCGACATCATCATCATCATCTTCTCCCTCATCCTCTAAGGGAGACTCCTCCTTGGGAGCCCGTCACGCCTCTGTTGCGCACAGCGCTTCTCGTGCTTTTTGCGCTCCCAGAGCATCTTGTCCTTTTTCTTCTTCTCCTCATCCTTGCACCTCTTTTCTTGCTTGGCATTGAAACATCTTACCTGATGATCGGGAGCATCCTCCCTCAATGAGGGCCTCGATCTCCGGTAGTCAATCCCCCTGCACGAAGGCACTCAGTCATAAGGACAAGAGCAAGGGAAAAAGGGACAAAATGTAAACGCAAAAAGCATAGGTCCAGGCACTCACCAGGTTAAGGTACCCCTCCTCCGGCTGCATGGGGAGGCGGTTGATGTCCTCTACCCTGAACGAGCCTGCAACCATCCTCTTCACCCATGCGATGATCTCTGTGGTGGATATCTCCTTGCTGGACATCCAGCACCTCTCAAGCACCTCGGGCGCCACCACGGGGAGCATCTCGTCCAACCGCAGCGGGTGCTCCATCAAGGGGAGCACCCGTCAATTGTGGAAGGCCAAGACCACCACACCCGCCATCAAGCCTGCCTCTTGAAGGGTCCTCATCGCGATGGCGAGGGGTCAAAGTCAACATTGAAGATCCCCCATCACACCGTGTGGCCAGTTGAATGGCCGCTCGGTGATGAGCCGCCCGATGTATGGCGGGAGGTAGCCTCTGTCATTGTGGAGGTGGAACCATTGCTCATCCCACCAGGAATGGTTGGACATCAACCCAGTCGGGATGTACTCGTGTGGCACCTCTGATTTGCCTATCTTCAGCGCGAAGTTGAGGCAGCCTGCTCTGACGATCCGCCTCACGCCTGATCCCACCGGAGAGGCGAACCACTCCCCTTTGCAGAGATGGAGCCATAGCTCCCAATGTGGCACCATCCCTAAGTAGCCCTCACAGACGGCCATGAAGATGGCGGCGTTGGAGATGGCATTGGGGGAGAAGTGTTGGAGCTCGACGCCGTAGAAGTTCGTCAGCCCCCGCATAAACTCGCTCGGGGGCGCTCCGAACCCATGACAGTGGTACTTGAGGAAGCTCACCACGTAGCCCTCCGGCGGGTTTGGCTCCAAGTGGCTCCTCGGTGGCGCGATCCACTCTGGCCGAGTCGGATCAGTGATGGGGCAGAGAAGTCCTTCTCCCACCAGCCCAGTCAACCTCTGCCGCGTTACGGTCGACAGGCACCAGGGTTCGGCAGGCTGGAGGATGGGGGCCATAGCAGTGATGGCGGCACGGATCTGTTCAGTGGACATGGTGGCGGCGGCAACAACGTGAATCTCCTTGGCGGACGGGCGACCGGGAAGGTTCCCAATCATGACTTCTTGCTCTAAGTTCCTACCCTCGCACACAGAAAAGTAGGAACTCGGGAGCACTAGTGATGGTGAAAGCAGATGGCAGAGGTAGGGGCAAACAGTGCCTGTACCCCCTAGCTTTATACCCAAGAGGAGCAACGGGTGGAATCCGGCGACAGAAAAAGGTAACTCCCCGCAATTAATGCGTTTACCTAACCGTTCCCCCTCAATTCTCGGCCGGATACAGGCGTCACATCTTAGGCAATTAGCCGTTCCCCAGGCCCACCATGATCTCCACCACTGCACCGCATAAGCCTCCTCCTCAAAAGACGCATCTAACAGTAAGAAAAATAAATGTTATTTATCGACGGATTCCTCCAGGAGAAGGTAAACAGGCTCCGGCCCCACAACAAGCCTCGAGGGAGCGAAGGCTAGCCCTCGACTAGGGTTCAATAGCTGCCTCAAGCACCTGAGTCAGGGGTGACCAAGGGGGAGCCAACATGAGGCCCCACTCAAGAACAACCTCTCGAGACCCGTTTGGACATATCCAAGGCAAAATGCTACAGACTTTTATGGAATCCCCCTGAAGGGAGGCATCGAGCCCCTGAGACCTACCGAATGGAATTGGTATCCATAGGTCCATGCATTTTGCATTAATGAGACCACCTCCGGGCCACCAACTGACCTCTATCGAATGAGGAACGGGCTCTCACTTGGATTTTCCCGTTACCAACTCACTGAGAACTTCGAGGCTTGCCCTATCGAGGGTAGTCCGACGCTTCTTGCCTCACGTCCGATCAAAAGGACTTGTGAGATGAACGCCGAGGCCGGCAATGCCCCAGCTGCACGAGGCTCGGGGGCTCAACCATGCCTGGCACCCCTTGACAAAAGAGGATAAAAAATCCCTGGGGGCTCGACGTTCTGACATACCCCTTGATAAAGTGCCACGACTCTAGTTCAGGTCCATACCCGACTGGACAAGCACCCCTCGACCAAAGACAAATAAAGCCCTCGAAGGAGTCTTCTGACTCCTCCAAGGCCTCGAGGGCTACTCCCACAGAAAAATCCGAGCCACACCTCACTCCCGACTCCTAACCCCCTACCCGAGTGCCAGCACTCGCGTAGGGGCTTAGGGGCTACTATCGAGTACCCGGGAAAGGGGTACCCTAAACCCTCGATTAACTGGACTAATCCCCAAAATCAGCAATGCAAACCCTCCATCGACATCCTTCACTATCGCTCAAAAGCCCATAGGCTAAGGCATAATGGGCCAGCCCACGAACAGGTGTCGACAGTCCAAAGCCACAGCCTGCTCGACGGGCTACCATGCGGACTGAGACTGCACGCTCGAGGGTACGATTCGGGCGACCCCTTGAGGATGGAACTTCGCCCGAGCGAACGGGCCCGCCTCGAAGATGGAACTTTGCCCAGCGAATGAGCTAACCCTCGAGGACGAAACTTCACCCGAGCAAATGAGCCCGCCCTCGAGGACGGAACTTCGCCCGTGCGAATAGGCATCCCTTGAGCACAGTATACCCCTCGGCTACCTACTCCTCGTACGGATCTAGCGCATTCAATGCATTTTACCTGCTCTCGCCTAACCATATGGTCACAGTTACAGTAACAGTTGCGAGTATGGCAGTCGAATCCTGCTTTTACCACCCATACCCCAGAATCCCGTAGATCATACCTCACTGTTACGCCATACCGAGCACTGTGCCTCGTCCAGCACCCCCTCGAGACGCCTAAGTTAGCACATTCCCTGCATTTCCTAGGATTCAGCCATATCCGATGGGCCTCGACCCCCTCGACTCGACCTGAGGCCTCGACCATCGCCCCTCAGCTCCATCACGCCGACCCTCGAGCGAGACTTCAACAACTCTGGTCAACACTTTAATAACTTCTGACACGATGGCTGCAGGACCTCCCATGCCGATGTACACCTCTACAGTGGCACCAACATGATCGGCATCAATGCCATACATCACCAACCACGTGAGCCCTAAAAACATGTACTCCTGTGCCCCTCCTTTGCCTATAAAAGGAGGCACTAGGATTTTAGCTAGAGGAGGAGAGAGAGATCCAGAGCATCATAAACTAAGGCTTTAGATCACAGAACAACACTGCGAGACAGTGTGAAGTAGAGAGCTAAGTGCCCGAAATGCTCGAGCTCCAGCTCACATTTCTCACACCCACTTGTATTCACCCCTATACTAGCACTTCGGTGCAAGATAACATGAACTATCTCCCCCCCTCGCTGGACGTAGGGCCTTCTTTGCCCGAACCAGGATAAATCACCATGTCCTTCTTGCACCACCCACCGAATTAAGGGAGCACGCAATTACGAATATACTCATTGGTGTTGACCCCTGGGGTCAAAACACTGACAAAATGGAAAAAGGAAAGCGGCCCAAGCCACCGCAATAGCCTAGTCAGCCTGCCTAGCCCGCGCGCCTGCCCGCTCACCCGCGGCCCAACTAGCCGACGTGGCCCAGCCAGCCACGCACCTGACCGGCCTGTCCACGCAAGGCCAGGCAAGCCGCCCCACCAGGATGCATCATGCGTGCCAGTCACTTGCACACACATGCACCATGGCCCACGAAGCCGAACCGCCCAACATGGGCCTACTGCACTGCCAGCGCCGCGTGCGCCTGCTTCTCCCCTCTGAGTTGCTGCCCCGTGGGCCCCTGCTATCAGCTTCCTCCTTTTTCTTCTTTTGCTCATCCACCGGTCATGTCCACCGTGCCAGAAATGCCAACCACGCTGCCCCGCTGTTCGCTTCACCCGTGACACCCCGGATGCTTTGCGTCTGTGCTGCGCGCCCGAGGCAAACCCTAACCCTAGCTCACGCTGTGGCCAACCGTTCGATGGGCACCTTGCATCACCACCGTCCGCCGCCGACCGCCATGGCTATAAAATGGAGGAGCGCCTGGCCATTAGGGTTTCCCAGCTCGTGCAGCTTCTCTGGCCGCGCCCACCCCACTCGCTGCTAACCGAGAAGGAGGAGAAGAGAGGTAGGGAGAAGAGGAGGTGGGGGAAGGAAAGGAGAGGAGCTCCGTCGCTGGAGCCAGAGCACCGATGCCGTCCAACATCGCTGCTGCCCTCGTACACGGAGGAGGACCCTGGAGCACCGCGAACCACTACACCGACCGCCACCATTCAGCTTCACCAAACCGCACCGCAAGCCACCACCACCGAAGCGCCACCGAGGTGAGCACCCGAGCTCCATGGCCGACACTGGAGAACCACGCCACGTTCCCGCTCTCCCCTCGCCCCTTTTTCTTCATTAGCTCCACCACCACGCCTGCATTAATCTAGAACGCGTACCTGGCAACTTCATGGGACATGGCATGAACCTCATGGGGCCACACAACTTGGCAGTCCCAGTCGCCATGGCTCCCGGCCGCTGGAGCGCCGCTATGGCTCTGATTAGCTGCATTTAGCATCCTTGAGCTCCGAGCTGGTCAAAACGATAGGACATGGAGGGAAGATGGTGTCCAGAGAGGCGAATTTGGCCGGTGCGCCGCCGCCATCGATCTTCGCCGTCGTCGCCGCTATGGGCCGAATCGTGCACCTCGGTTTGATTAACATGCCTTGCCGTGCATGCCATGACCTCACGAGTCTGATGCACTAGTCTAAGATGCTTCCCGCGCACCATGGCCGCCGGCCGCCGTGACCGTGCCGAGGAGCACCGCCGCGATGCGCTCGCCGGCCGGCCTAGCCACCACGAGCTCACCGCACCACCACCAGTGCCCCCGCCTTGCCGCCGTGAAGTCACAGCCACAACCTTGATGGCCTAGAGCCACCGAGGGCGCAGCACCGCTGGACGTCGGCCAAGCGCCGTCGTGCCTCCACGAGCACGAGACAGGGAGGAGAAGGGGGATTTATCCCTGGTGGACCAGGTCCACCACGTTTCCAGCGTGGGCCAATGTAAGTAAGCCACGTGGGCCACCTGTCCACGGTCCATCGTGAACCGGGTTCACAGGCCAGCGTGCCATAGACCAAGCCCAGTATCAGCCCACAGTGCCACGTGGCAGCACCATGGGGCTGACACGTGTCCATGCTGGGCCGACCCAACCCGGCCCAGATCTGGCCCTACCCGAGCCCATCCAGGACCAGTCCGGGCCCGGTCAGCGTTGACCGTTGACCGGTCAATGTTGACCATTGACTGGGCCCCACCTGTCACTGACCATTGACCTCGGTCCCACCTGTCAGTGACTCAGCCGCTTGGACCCACCTGTAAGCCACTGTTTGACCGGGTCCCATATGTCAGTGCTGCATCAGCGTGACATCAGCGTGACGTCAGCACCGGGGCCCTTGCTGCTGGACCTGCTACGCCATGTGGACCAATAGGAAGCTGCCACGTGTCGCCCTAGTATTTAACTGCCCCTTGTTTTTAGAAATATGATTAAACCTTGTAAAATACATAACGTCCTCATACGAACTCCGAAAAATATGAACCAAGTGTCCAAATTTTCATAAAAATGAGCTCTACATCATAGGCTTATGTATGATTGCATTTGGAGTTATTGGATTTCATTTGGTTCTTTGTGTTAATCTATAGGGATCGCTCCCGCGACCATTATGTCTCGATTTCAGATTCCGCGAAGGAGTTACCCGAGGAGGAGGACTAGGAGCGCGCCAAGGACTTGAGGTGGGCTTTTGAGATAGCTATTCAGGTGCCACACCCCACCCAACCTCGTAGATCCTATTACGCATGACATAATAACTAGTTTGCTAGTGCTTTATTTATGAATATCACCTGTGATAGGATGCATGGTAGAATTGCTTGATGAGCCTTTACCTTATTGCAACCTTTACTCCTGCACACCCGCTGATAGGCTAGACGCATGCTTATTTTGCTTATGATGCTTTACTTCTACTATGCTTATATCTGTGATGTGATGCGTGGTGGAGAGTATGGTATGGTATATGGCTAAGGCACGCGGTGCCACTTTACTCGGGGAGAGTGCTGTGTGTGTCTTGGGTGTGTGGTGAGGGTTGAGTCAATCAGATAGGATTCTATGATGAATTTTTGGAGCAAGTCTTGTTGGGGGATGTGATCTAGGCATCCCCGTATGAGGTGCTTGTGGCGGGCACATTGTGAGGTATATGGTGATCTCGGGGGCGAGAGCCTTCATGGAGCGAGGCCCCAGGTAGGAGGTGTTATTGTAGCATGGACTGTTGTAGTCCCTATGAGAAGATAATCCTGTCTGATCCCTCTAGGACCTGATATCTCTTGAGAACCGAAACCTTGGGACCTACGTGCTCACCACTCAACCTTGAATGGGCGGGGGACGGATGTGTGACTAGCTAGGATGGTGCCACTACTACTAGGTTGTTAGCAGATAGTGTCGGGAGGTATGGGCATTGGGTCCCACACCCTCCTTAAAGCTGCAAAGTTACCTTGGTGGCCCAGGTAACTATGCCTCACAGTCTCAGTGTACCTGTGTACCTATCGGTGTTCCGGTGGTATTTTGGGGTGTCCTAGAACTGGGTGGTAGGGTGGCATCGCACCGGTTAGAAAGCAGCCAGAATCAGCCTAGGTGGAGTGCACCACTGAGGATGGTGATCTTGTGGTTATGGGAGTACACACTCTGTAGAGTTTTGAATCTATATATTGTCCACGGCCTCGGTATGGCCTTTCCCTCGACCTACACTTCTCGGGAGTAGTGAGATGAGTCCTTCTATTCTCCCCCTGGTGTTACCCTTCCGGCTGTGAGCCGCTGAGACAGGCTCCGAGAGGGAGTTAGACCTGTCGACTGAGTGCCAGAGTGTGAGATGTGTGTGACAGTGTTGGGATGGGATGGATATGTGGATGAGATGGGTTAAAACTTGATGAACTATATTATATAATATTGGTCACTACTTGCATAGGAAACCATAGCCATATATTAGGCCTCTTTGATTATATCCTTTGCATCCCACCAAATACTACATAGCAGAAGCAAAACATAGGGTGGGAGATGTGGCCAGTACAAAACATACTAAAAATTGGATCTAGGTTTGGATGATGTCTTGCCGACGCCCATGAAGGACTAAAGGATTAGTTGGTCTCATTCCTACGCTCAAGATGGTGAAAGACGATGCTTCCCTGATATCCCTCTACTTCCGTAGCTGTTCTGGATGCTAGATACTCTAATGATTCCGCCATGTGGTGATGTAATAAATTATGTAAACCCCTCTATTATATTCTTTTATTCAATGTACGGCTTTATAATCAATTGATATTGGATAAGTTGATGCTTGAACCTCCAGGGCTATCATTGTATCCTTCATTCTGTGTATTTTCCCTTCATGGAAAATTGAGGATGTTTCAGAGGGTCTCATTTCATTGATAAGACCTTCCATAGCTTTTTGAAGGAGCTTGGAGCAAAGCACAACATAGCCACACCCTATCGTCCTCAAACAAGCGGTCAGGCAGAAACTTCAAACAAGCAAATCAAGAACATCCTGCAGAAAATGGTCAATGAGATGGGGAAGGGTTGGAAGGACAAGCTACCTGATGCACTATGGGCATATAGGACAGCTTACAAAACCCCCATTGGCATGTCACCATACCAGCTCGTCTATGGGAAGAGTTGCCATTTGCCAGTCGAGCTAGAACATAGAGCTTATTGGGCAATAAAGAGCTGGAACATGGATGAAACATTAGCTGGCAGAAATCAACAAAGGAAAATTTATGAGCTAGAAGAATGGAGGGAGAAGGCTTATCATAGTGCCAAGCTTTATAAAGAAAGAACCAAATGATGGCACGATCACCGAATCAAGCAAAAAGAGTTCAAGGAAGGGGACAAAGTTCCTCTATTCAACTCCAAAGTCAAGCTCTTCGGTGAAGGAAAACTTCAGAATAAATGGAAAGGACTGTACATCATCGTCAGCACATCATCGCATTGCGCCATCACAATTCAAGATGACAAAGGTAATACTTTCAAGGTAAACTTTCAACGTTTAAAAGTTTTTTCAGCCTTCGTACAACTTTAAAGAAAATATAGATGTAATAAAATTGATAGATTTTAATAAGTATCCTAAATAATTACATCACAGCTCGAATAAAATAATTTACATATTAGAATATCTACACTTGTTTTTGTATTCTTTCTATTTCTGCAAAATAAAAAGAACAGGTACAAAAACAAGTGTGGGGAGGCGCCACACTCGCCTCCAAAGAAGGTGCACAATTGTTCATCACGATCAACTTTGGTTAGTGCACTTTTACTCACTCCTCATTTATCTAGTAGAATTCAAATAAAATGAATACTGATTAAAACCTTGATGCTCTAATTCCATTTTCACCAATTGATAATGATTTATATATGGTTTATTCCTTGCTAAAAGCCTAATAATCTGTGAACAACTCTACATTAGGGACTCCATTTTCTATGTAAGTTACTGACAGATGTAAGATAGTAGGATGACATGAAGTTTACTTTTCTCTTGCAATGATCTTGGGATTTATTTACAAAATTCCAAATATATAGCATGCTCCTCAGTGATGAATAAATTCCTACCGATGCCATACATGTTGATGTTTACATGTCAAACTTGCCACATAGCCATTTATCTTGTGTTGAGTTGTATCAAGTTTTGTGATCTATGTTAAGAGAAGCTTCATACACCCAAGATGGAATCTCATGTCCACCCACCAAATAATATTGCCGACTCTCACTCTGAGAAGTCACGCAAACATTGCATTTATTCCAGCCACCAAAAATGCCAACTCCTACTTTCGGAGTTACCCACGTGTCCACCTAATAATATTGCCGACTCTTACCTTGTCATCCACCAAACTTTTACTCCTTGCACTCTATCATGACATCTCCTCATTCATAATTTTTCATATGCTAGTATAAAGATATGGGCTATGCTAAAAAAAGATAAAAAAGAAGAGAAAAAAATACATATTCTCGTTCAAAAAAATATATGAAAGTATAATTTCTTTAATAGCCCATACTCTTCGGATAAACATCCATCCTTCAATAAAGAGAGTCATGATACAAGGAGTACTAAAAACATATAGAATTAGGAACCATCCTCCATGTACACACACACATGCACATGATTCGATCTAAGGATATGTCCTTCCCTCCAAGGATCCGAGGCTTGATGCAGCAACCTATGCAAGGTAAGTGTGCATCTTATCCCCACCAATGAACTCCAAATATTGAGCTTGTCAAAATAGAGGTAGGGTGAGTAACATGGTACTTGGTGAGGAAAGAAAATAATCCAAAGAGCGACTTGAGAGTATCCCTTGTAATCCCCCACGTTCGGGTTCGGAGTAGAGCCGTAGGCCGGCATCGCTTGGCAGACCAAGCATTATCCGGTGCCCGAAGCAAGACTTTAGTGGCAGAGCTATCTTCACTTAGGATCTATATTCTTGGAAAAACTCACTTCCCAAGCTGCTCTCCATCTTGCCTCTCCTGGGACAACTAGCTAAGAGACCTTTTACGCACCGTTCCTTGTGAAAATATGATACCCTGAATACTTCCGGGTAAAGTGCTACAACGGTATTTCTGTGCGCTTGCAGACTTTGTTGCTTTCGCTAAGAAACACCAACAGTGGCCTCAAAGGTTCCCCTGGTAGGCAGGTCCCACAGGTCGGTCGGTGAAGTGTGGTCGAACAGCGCCCATTCGGAACGGATGAGTAACGGCGGGTCCCATAACTTCGAACGGAGAAGTGTCCGCCTGAGTTATGGGCGGGTCCCACATCTAACAACGGATGGGGGGTACTAGTGATGCGTGGTAACGGCGGATGGAAGTATGAGCAAAGGCGGCCCTCCCGCAGGCAAACGATGCCAGCTCCCATAGCCAAATGGAGTGGCGCGGGTTTCAGTGACGAAATGTGTTGGTCACAACTCGAAGATATTCGTAAAATCATCACAATCCAGCGATGAACAATGCCGCGAACGCCTCTATGATGATTCCATCAGGCTTTCCGTGACGATTCCCGTGACTTTTCCGTAATACGTCACGGAAATTCAATTTTTGGGAAATCGTCACGTAGTTCCATGACCAAAGCGACAAAAACGTCATGAAAACCACTCTTCGGTGACCATAACAAAAACATCATAAGAATTTTTATCATGGTAGGTCATATCTCTACTAGTGAAATCTCCATATAAAAAGTTCAAATAAAATAGAAATGGTTCAAATAGAATTGCATCATGACCGAATTATTAAATATTGTGTTAGTCTTCTCTACTTTTGTGTGCCTCATTGTTAATTATTGGAGGTAGGACTAGCATTAGTTTTGGTGCAACATCACTTTACACATATTGGCTAGGTGTCGACATGCAGAAGGCTAGCAGGGTCAGTCAGTTCCCTGTTATTTGACTTGACCCTATAGTCGAGTTCAAAGAAAACACGTTTGTGGGTTTAGTCCTAGTCTAGTGAAGTTGGTTATCTGAGTTGGTTGGCTGGCCGGCGTGCCTAAGAGCAACCGTAGTGGTGGGTCGACCCATCCAACAGAGAGTGCCACGTGAGCAGCGAGGAGTCGACTCCTTGAAAAAAAATATCACGGATCCCATATAATATAATAGAAAATCATACAAAGATTCTTTATGTGATCTTTTCTTCTTTTTTCTTAGCGCACACAGCTGCTTGATCAAGTTGGAATGGGTTAGACAGTTGAGAGAAATTAGTTTTCTATTCAACATGAGTCGACTCAAAAAGCTGCATCAGTTCACTTCTTTTTCCTCCGTGAGGCGCTCTCTCTTAGTCATTGAGTCAAATTTTCTAGATGCACGAGGTTTTCTAGATGCACTTCTTTTTCCTCTTTTAATATGATAATCTTGATTTTTTTACTTTTATATAGTGATCTATATCTTTATTTTTTAGAAAGAAAAAATATGGAAGGTCTCGATGAGATTTATAAATGGATACGTGAGATGGATGGTTCAGATCTGAACTAAGCATCTCGCCAAAATTCATATGGTAAATATCGTGATTTGGCAACTTGCTATAATATATGGAATCAAAAAAAGGACTCTCTCTAAGAGTTTATCATTTGAACTTGGTAAAAATAAAAAAGCCCTAGTAATGAAGCGAAGAGGCCACTAAAGCGAACGAAAGCCTTGCTAAGCAAATGAAGAGCCCTGCTAAGGCAAGCCGAAGCCGCAATGCCATCGTCTCGCAATAGTCGACCACGGAGGACCCTGGCCACCTCGTCGACCCACTTTCGCGCTACCAGGAGTAGTCGCGTTGCCCTGCACCATGTCCATGCAGAGCCTCGCCATTGCAGCAACCTGTGATCAGGAGCCACACCGCGCCGTAACAGCCTGGCCCAGGGCTTAGTCGGATTAATTACCAACAAGTTGCAACTTCTTTTCCAAAAGCTCATCTCCGAAAAACTCCAAAGTTAAGCGTACTTGGCTTGGAGTGATGGGTGACCGACCGGAAAGTCCTTCCCAGGTGCGTATGACTGAGGACAAAGTGCGTAGGTGTTGATTTGTGAGGGCAGTCTATGTTCTAGAAAAGCGATGAAATGTAAGCATGCCCGGCCTCGAGGAGACGGGATGTTACAAATGGTATCGGAGTGACCCTTGCAGTTTCACGGGCGTGTGTGTCAGTTGCGCAGGTATGGTGCGGATGGCTGGTGTGGATCCAGAGTGGCGCATGCCACATGTGCTGGCACTAGACACATGGACGAGGCCAAGAGGGGACGTTCCTGGTCTGGACTTGATCGACGAGGATGTCGATCTCTTAAGGGAGTGAGGATGTAACACCCTGGCCCAGGGCTTAATAGGATTAATAGGATACTCATACCAACAAGTTGCAATTTCTTTTTCGAAAGTCAATCTCCGAAAAACTCTAAAGTTAAGCATGCTTGGCTTGAAGTGATGGGAGATCGACCGAGAAGTCCTTTCCAGGTGCGTATGGGTGAGGACAAAGTGCGCAGGAAAGACTAGTGTCGATCTATGAGAGTAGTTTATGTCCTAAAGCAGGCTCGGCCTTGAGGAGACGAGACGTTACACGCGCAGAGCCCTAGCTTCCCGTCGCCGTCCCCTGCTCCAATCTGGAACACCACCTCTCACGACGCTGCCCCGGCCTCTTTGCTGCGTGTCGTCCGTCGCGGTTCATCCCCGAGAACCTCACGCAAGATGCCACGATAGCAAGTTGGATACACACGCGGAGGAGAGGAATAGCAAGTTGATAAAAATGTCAAGTTCATTTAGCAAATTGTTGGAGAGTAAATTTTCTTGTTTTGCCAAATTTTCAAGGATGGCAACCTTATTTGGCAAACTGTTAGAGGTACTCGATGTGGTAATTTGGGTGAGTTGGGTTTCTTTGGTTTTATAATAATTTTGATGAAACATTAATATGTTTCCAATACGAATAATTCCTTTTAGAGTTTGTTTGTTCAAAATGATGTGTTCCTTAAATAGTCTCGTGTTGTGATAATGCTTTAGTTTAAGTTAGTGCTAGCCTCTAAAAATCTATCTCACGGGTGCAATGACAAGTTTATTGGGGTTATTATAGCCTTTGTGAATAAAATCGGTTTTGATAATTTATGATTTTATTTTGACAAATGATGTCCATATAATTTAGAATTATGAGTAGTCCGGATTAGTATTTTTATCTCTTTCCATTGCAACGAATGAGCACATTTGCTAGTATATACTTAAATTGTAAGTCATTTCAAGAATTAATCTTGGAGAGTCAAAGCATCTCAAGTTTAACTAAATTATAGAAAAATTATAAAGGTTTGTCATATCAAGTTGGTATGCTATAAAAATATAATTAACGAAGAAATCATTGATACTTAGTTAGCATCTTAATTGTTATTATCTTTATCATATAAATTTGATCAAACTTGGAATGCGTTGACTCTTTAAAATAAGCCTAGCTAAACATACACAGCGCACAAGACTTCAAATTGTACAAGACATAACGACGATGCACTGCTATGTGTATGTGCATAGTTCATTATCTAAAAAAATGTGTATGCATCCTTTCTATGTTTTTCACGGTGGTCTGCCTCTTTCTACTGGAAGAGAGAGAGTAGTTTAATTTTGAATAGGACAGTACATCATGCTGTTATAATAAGCTGCCGTCAGCAAAGGTGACACCAAATTCATGTGTACACACGATAGATGGTTCTAGCGAGGCTTATGGAGTAATAAATAAATTTGAATAAATATGTATACTTAATGAGTCAATGGAGTCTCTTGATGCACGAGGATCATGTATATGCATGATTGTTGTTGAGAGATGCTGCCTACAAATGACGCGGTGGTCGCTGAGATGCTGCCCTCTGTCAGTTTGTGTGTGTACCTTCGTTAGGAGTATATGGAATAGGAAATTACTGATAATTGTTGTTTTAAGCAGAGGGGATCTGCTATCATTATTACTCTTACCATCCATGAAACACGTTGCTAATAACACGCATGTCCTCTCTATAAAAGATGCCCCAGTGCACAGCGCACAGAGACCAGTCCATACAGAATCAAACAGGCACTAGATCGATCGAACGCCTCTCTTGGGAGCTAAGAATCTATTGCCTGTGGCCATAAGCATGAAGGTAGAGAAAGAGCTTCGCATGGCCAGCGGCGACGGAGGGAACAGCTACGCCGCCAACTCCAGGCTCCCGGTTTGTACCCGTTCTCATGCATTTCGACTGCATGCGGTTCAGTAGATCAATAGGGTAACAATAAATAATATAGTGGCACTTGGTAATCCTAGCTCGATCCATTCATGAATTCGTGGAGCAGGAGAAGGCCTTGATAAAGACGAGGCCAGTGCTTGAGAAAGCCATACAAGATCTGTTCAACTCGTCGACGCTCACTGATCCTGACGAGGGCATAATGGTGGTGGCTGACCTCGGCTGTTCATCAGGGCCCAACGCCTTGCTCATCGTCTCCGAGGTGACGAGCACACTCCGAGACTGCATCCGCCGCGAGGACACCGAGGACGACGACCGGCGCCACGGCGGCATGGCGGCAGTGCAATTCTTCCTCAACGATCTGCCAGGCAACGACTTCAACCTCGTCTTCCGGTCCATGGAGAATTTGCACAACTTGGCCTCGGGGAGTGAGGCTGATCGGGAGCTTCTTCCGTGCTACGTTGCCGGGCTACCAGGGTCCTTCTACAGGAGGCTCTTCCCATCCAATAGCGTCCATCTCTTCCACTCGTCCTACAGCCTCATGTGGCAATCCAAGGTATGCATTCACGCGCATGCAACCAGCCCACATTATATTATTGGTGACTAAATAATGATTTGTTAGCTCGTGTTGGTTTGCGCTAGCATCGTCTATCACACGATGATCTTTCGTGAGATTTGATGTCGTACTCTTAATGAAAAACGCGCCCAAGGGACGGGTGTGATTGTGGAAAAAAAAAGATTTGATGCCGTACTAGGTACATACTTACTGAGATAAAAAAAGGATCGGAGTTGGCATCAAATTAATTTATTCGACGCTTCAACCGTCACGCATGTGGTTTAAAGCATATATATAGTAAGTGGATCTATAACGTCTATACAGATCGTGATATAGAGGAATATATAAAACTGGCCAATTTAACAAAAGACTCTGACATCACATACAAATATAGTCTGCACTATTTTATCTGGACCGTAGATGTCAGTTGCCCTTGATTGAAGTCTCGGCAGGTAGTGAACTATAGACGTCTCAACAGGATTTCGAAATCAACTAACGAGTAGAAATAAAAAAAAAGTTCAAGAAGCACAGCATACATGGGAGTCGCCCGTGCACTCAGAGAGATGGTGAGTGCACGGGAACTGAGCGACCAGTACGTCGCTAGCTACTGAAGATTTGAGGCTTCCACATCTCACAATCTAATATTTTTGTAAAGATTAGAAAAATTCATCTCCAACAATTTCCAATCTCAACTCCAACTCCTAATCTTTTGGCACTCAGGAAAAAACACCCCACATGCATAAAATCCACAACTCACGATGGCGCGTATCGCAGAGCACCAGTGTTTTCAGTGTCCAAACAGCCGTATCCTTCAGCCAATATAAAGATGGAAGGGTGGGGAAAAAGAATAGAAAAGGGCTTTTCATGCAAATATACAAAAAGAGAGTATATAAAAGTGGTTAAAATAATTTAGAAATTATATAAGATTTCTGATGTAAAAATTGTCTTCTATATTTTAGGAATAAATTATTGAAAACTACTGGAGATTCTAGAAAACTTCCAATACATTCTGGCGAGTTAGAAAGCTCCACGGTTTGGAAAGAAATTCTTCGAAACTCTTCAAGATGCTCTAATGTTGCCCATACCAACTCCGAGTGCTGAGCATATATTCTTACACAAGGAGGAATCATGATCCATTTCCTTACACTCGAGTCAAAGTCGAGCTTGACCACTGGTGTTTGGTCTCTCTCTCGCACTCACTTCGCTCAATCAATCCTTTGATGCTTCGTCCGGGCTTCCTCATTCGTAAACCTTAATTGTCATATTGAAAGGCCACTCACACAATGCTCCTAGGCTTCGCCTTTCTTCCCTTGCCTCAAGCAAAGATGGCTTCCTTCGTGGGGTTGTTCCTTGAAGGAGTTGAAGCTCCTTGTTCCTTGCGAAAATAACTAGTTTCGATGTATTCAATAACTCAGGCTAAACGAGACAGGCAAAGCGATTCCATAGCGAAGGGACACACGTGTTTGTTCCTTCAATGCAAAGACATTGTAATTTCTGAATCCATGAAAAATAATGCAACTATTCTTATAGAATAATCATATTTGAGTTCTTTAATTAATTCAAAACAATATGGATTTTTTAATGACATCATTTTATTCTATCATTAATCATGTACCTCTTGTGTACGCTTCCATGTTGGTATTCATCTAATATAGGTGCCTCAGGATGTCTCAAACGGATCTCATCTGAATGATGAGAACATCTACATTGGGAAGACTACTTCGCCGACCGTGGTAACATTGTTCCAAGAACAGTTCAGAAAGGACTTCAAGTTATTCCTCACATTGCGGTACAAAGAACTGGTTTCTGGTGGCCATATGGTGCTCACATTTCTAGGCCGAAAGAGTGAAGAAATGCTGATGCATGGGGAAGTGGGTACCATGTGGGAGTTGCTTTCTAAATCTCTGCAAACACTGGTACAAAAGGTAAACTTAAATATTGCTTCTGGTGGAGAATAATATGTGGCATTTATGTTCCCTACTAGCTTGTTGTTAACGTAACAGTGGGAATGCATGGCAGGGTCGCGTGAAAAAGGAGAAACTGAGCTCATTTAACCTTCCATACTACGCACCATCAGTTAATGAGGTGAAGGCCTTGGTTAAGGAGGACAATCTCTTTAACATCGACCACATCGATCTCTTCGAGTCCAACTGGGATACCCTTGATGATTCAGACAGTGATGTGGTGCTTGACTGCGACAGCAGTGGGGAAAATGTGGCGAACAAAAGTATAAGGGCGGTAATGGAGCCGCTTATTGTGGAGCACTTTGGTGAGACTATACTAGATGAGCTGTTCGTGGTGTTTGCCTCCATGGTTTCCAAGCATCTCGAGACAATGAAGGCAAAGTATCCGGTCATTGTAGTGTCCATGAAGAAGGCCACGCGTTGAATTGTCCGTAGGTATATATACCTCATGGTGCTTGCGATGTTAATCCGTCATGGACCACCTATATATCCATTACGGATAAACTTGGACTATCAACCAAATTAAAGAGAAAAATTGCAGACACTATTGTTTTATATAAGCATGTGTAAAAGGAAATAAGGAATAAAATAACATTCAAGCATATATATGTCATTTTGTGTGCAACAGAATTAACTATACATCTTGGGTAAACATTTTTATTCGAAGAGATGTGCCCTATATTGTCTACAAAAATAATAATTTATTATTTTCAATGTTTGTTGTACTATTAATATATTTATGCATTGCAAGTTTGCAATGGAAGCAAAAATACTCACATATATCTAGCTCGCCAAACATGCTTTTGACCCCAGAACACTCACGCGGGCATTGGCGCATGGCTGAACATGCGAAACAAACTTGTCTCATTAACCTTGTTAGGCCAATATAAGAGTGTTTGTGTACATTTAATAGGTTGCAACATAAAAATTTTAATCACACGTCAACGATTTGAAGAAGAGGTGAAATCGGGGTCAGTTTCCAACTCGAGATGAATCACGGAACTAAATATCTATATATGAAATAAAAGAATATACTATGCATTAGGGTAATCGTGTCATCTATATTTCATTAAATTTTATATTTTTGAAACAGAGTTTTTTTCTAAATCGTGCACTGCACGTATCTCATTAAGAGAAGTGGGATTAAAGTTCATTACAATTCAACATTTTCAGCAGCGAGATGGACTGAGAGATGTCGAAGCACACAGACACAAGGCGCTGGTTAGAACGGTGGTGCTACGCAAGTCGTACTAACTAATAAACCGATTTTTAAAACAGCGTTATAAAACTATCCACAAATAACAGTCTTAAGAATTCCTCCCCTTACACACAATAAAGGGAAGATAATGATTTCTCAGTCAAAGGCCAACACGGCTTTGTGTCCGCACCGCCAAACTGAAAAGGCCCCTTGCGCCTAGGGGCTCTCCTTTTTCTTCTCCAACAATGTCACCATTGACAGGGAGTGGGCCCCATTTCTTATTTACGTTTAAGTTGTTCTATAGGTTTGAAAGAACTGAGGATTTCTCCTAGAGGGGGCTGATAGACATTTCTGAAAATTTGCAACCTCATATGCAGAAACTGTTAGTGTGCATTTCCAATTCCCAAATCAGAATAATGAAGCCTATAGAGTGAACCCTCTAGAGTGTGCATATAAAGGTTGCTAAACAAGCCTAGGAGCTAAACACCTGCAACATACGAGATTAAACAAAATATATAGGAACTCAATTTCTGGGGTATCAAACCACACTAGTCCGGTATGCTCGCGCAGAGCAGTCCCAAAACTGAAACTTGCGGCTTTTCAATTCCAACTTCAATCCATCAACAGATCGAGGCAAACACAAATATAGCAAATTGAATTGCAATGAGATAGGATATTTGTTTTTTCTGAATCTTAGACTTCCTCGAATGTGGCTCCAGAACAAGATTGTGGCGAGTCTTCACTCAAGCCACGTCAATAAGGGTCACACTGGGGCTCCAGCTACTTAAATTAAGATCAAACAGAGGAAACAAGACATTTGGCAGCACATGGTGCAGAATTGCCAGATTTGCCTACGATGGCCATGTTTAGTTCCCCCACCAAACTCCTAAATTCCCAAGATTACCCATCACATCACTATCACATCACCATCACATCAAATTTTTGACACATGCATAAAGTATTAAATATAGGTAAAGAAAATAACTAATTTCATAGTTTGTGAATGGATCAAGATGCCCACGGGGTGAATTGGGCTAATTCTAAATTTTCTTGCGCAATTTAAACCTACTAGCCCATATTCACCCCTCGGTGCCTAAGTGTGTTCTTAATGATTCTACCGTCAAAAGTTTTGCACCCTAGTTTGAATCCTATTCTAGCATGGCAATTCTAGGAATGTAAATTGCAGAATGTAAATGCTAGAAAGTAAATACGAAAAGTAAAGGGGCAAGGAACACGGCGAAGTTTTTTCGAGGTATTGGAGAGTCACCACTCCCCACTAGTCCTCGTTGGAGCACCCGTGCAAGGGTATAGCTCCCTCTTGATCCGCGCAAGGACCAAGTGCTCTGTAGGGATGATTCTTCGTCGCTCCGACACGGTGAATTGCCGAACCTCTCACAAGATGAGTTAGGTCATCCACAAGCTCCGTCGGATGATCACCAAGCTCCTAATTACCACCAAGCCGTCTAGGTGATGGCGATCACCAAGAGTAACAAGAGCAAACTCTTACTTGACCTCGCAAAGCCTAATGAGATGGTGGATGCACACTTGCTACTCTCGAATCACTAATGAGGGTTAGACCATGGATTCTCAAATCACTAGCACCTCACTTAGGGCTCTTGCACTCCCTTGCACTCAAAGATAGCCTTAGCTGAACCAAATGGGTAAGAGAGGTCATATGGAGGATGTGGGGTTGTATTTATAGGCCAAGACCCAAAATCCAAGGTTATCCTTTGTTAGTAATTTTTACACGTCGTCGGACACATCAGACGCCTAGCGTCGGACGCATCCGACGCGTTCACAATTCAAACGCTGAAATGACCATTAGAGCTCCGAACGCACGAGCTGGCGTCCAACGTCATGCCATGGACGCGTCCGTCGATCAGGTCAAAATGGCGTTGCTCTCTGAGTGGCGTCCGAGGCATGTTAATCTCCTTAGTGCCAGCATCGGACGCGTCTGGCGCATTGAACTACAGGCACAGCACGCGCTGAGCCTGGCCGGACGCTAGGCCAACATCTGTGGCTCTCCTGGCCTGCGTCCGACGCATGAAATTGAAGAGCGTTCCACATCCAATTCAAAATCGTTGTGAATGGCTTTGACTCCAACCAATCCTACGGCCTTCTTGCAGCTTCCTAGCGCTAAGTTTCACAAGTGTGCACCACACCTAAACCATTAGATTTAACTAGGTCAAGCTACTCGTTTGCACCCCCCTTAATAATACAGCCAAAGGAAAAACAAAGTCCTATCGACTAATCCAACATCCTCCAACACCAAGGATGATAAGAACTAATCTTCCTAAACCTTGTCATCCATCCTTTGAAAACCGAAATTATTTCCATCGACAGGGGGCATGAAAACCATATTCCTCGAGATTGCCATTACCATGACCTAACTTACCACTGTTTCTGCAAAATCAACGTTAGTCATGATAATTATATTATCATCAATCATCAAAACCCACATCAAGGGGCCTAGATGCTTTCAATCTCCCCCTTATTGGTGATTGATGACAACCTCTAGAATATGGAGATTAAGATTGAGGTTTTCAAACATGCTTGATTCACATGGGCCTTTTACAATAAGAACAAAGGATTAGAATGACCCGTGTGACACCAAGCCAATATAATGTACTCATATGATTTGCACAAAGAGTTAGTACAACATATATATATGGCTCATATGGAATCAGAGTGAAATGCGGAAGCAAAACACATATGAGCCAAAATCATAACACATGAGCCATGATATAAGATACCAACATGAAAACCATCACATGTCTCAGAGAGTATCATCATACACATATAATACAATGATATGCAAGGTAGTAAACATGATGCATGAATGTATCATCACAACAAAGGAGCCAAATCACTCTCGCATGCTCCCCTGAATCCTACATACTCACACATCTCCCCCTTTGGCATCAAGGACCAAAACCTAAGGAGAGGGAGAGTAAGGAGGAGTAGCAGATGAGTCAGTCGATCGAGTGTGAGGTGTCATAATGTACTGAGCTGTATCATCTAGACTCGACTCGGGAGGCTAACCATCAGTAGCTATTTGACTCTGTGTCAGGTAGAGAAGCAGTCTGGGTCTCCTCTACGGTCTCTGGGAGTAGGGAAGTTATCTTAGGAGATGTAGCTGCAACTGTCTGACCCTGTGGCTCTGGAAGTGGAGCAGTCTGCTGAGCTAGAGCTGTCAAGGGGTTATGTCTCAGTGACGGGGGCTATACTGAAGCCACTGAAGATAGAATCGTGTCAGTGGTGCCTATCCCGGTCACTGGTACCATCTGAGTCTGAGGCTGCGGCAGTGGAACAGAGACTAAAGAAGTAGAGCTGGCCTGTGTCAATGTCGGCTGGCCTGTGACCCCACTATATGTATATTGTACAGCTCCTGAACCTGATCCAGGGGTGAATAGCTGAGTAGAAGGCATAGGCAAGAACCCTGTGTGGATCGGTGATAATCCAAGATTCTGAAACTGCTGAGGCAACTAATCGAAGTGCAGGCGAAGAGGGACCTGTGCCTGTGCCTGAAACCTACTGACTCTGAAGCCTACCGGGCTATAAAGATAGAGTCGGAACAAGGTGACTAGGCCATTGAACTCCTGACTACTAAACTAGGAAAGAAATCAGCCCAAGGTACTACTGCTGGGCTACCTGGGTCTGCTACTATTGTTGAAACTCCAAGTTCTGCCTCTATAGCTCAAGCTGCTGCTGCTGCACCTGTAACTGCTGCTGCTAGAACGAGCTGTAAGCTGTGCTAGAGCTGCAATAGTCTCAGCCCTCTCTCGCTCAGCTACACAATCAACTCTCTCCTGGTTGGTGACCAGCCTCTCCTGGGTGGCTGTGAGCCTCTCAAGTATAGCAGAAGTGTTGGCCTCTACATTGTGATGTCTAGGCTCATAGGGAGGTGTAAAGTCATCATCAGAGTTGTCTGAGATGTTAATCTCAAAATCTGCTCCCCCTGTGTCCTTGGTCTCTATCTGTGCCTCCTCTACCTCTGCGATAGCACAGATGGTGGCATCTTGCTTAGTTGCAGTCGCTGGAACCTCTGGCCAGTGGCTCTACCTTACTAGAGGAATTCTGTCGACATTTCGCAGGAGCTGTGAAGCATCATAGTCCCCAAACTCTGACTCAGAATCATGGTACTGCTCAATAACTGCCTAAGAGCGTGGCCTGATACCAGCGTAGATAAGATATGTAATCCAGTGAGCATAGTGCATCATCCTTGTCGAAAAGAAACCCTCATAGATGACATCCTCATTATCACTAAGCATCAAATCGAAGATGCCATATGGAATCTTCCTGATTAGATGAGAGAGGATCCACTGCTGAATTCGAGTAAGTCCATCCCAAAAGCCCTCTCGTGGCAAGATCATTTGCCTCACAATAGAGTCAAGGATCCTAGCTGTAGTGGTCAGGTCCTTCAGCAATCTACTAGATCCTTCACCAAAGTCTCCCTTGAAGCATGCACGAACATCCTCAATAGAAGGGATAACACCCTTATGTGCACAACAAGGAGGATCGATGTCAAGAAAGCAAAGCCTGTGTAACCTAATCGACTGATATGGAATCCTCAACAACTCTCTAGCATTGGTACTGCTCAGCTCATGTGGCTCACCCTAGAATGTGAACTAATCTCTGAGTGATTAGGGTTGATCCAAACTATGGCATATAACTCTCTAATCCAATCTAGAACATAGTGATCTGTTCTACCTATGAGATCTAAGAGTCATGTTCTGCCTATGAGATCTAAGAGTCCAGGATGAGCCTCGAGGTACTGAAGGAAATCATCTCCAAGTATATCTCAAAACCTCTGAAGTGAAATCACTCTCTGCTCTATAAACCGAGCCCCGGTGTCCACATATGCCCTATAGAAGTACTCATGAAGAGCCGTGTGAAAGTATGTGACACCAGGTTGCCTGTGGCGAGGAGATCAAACATGGTGAGGCACCCATCAAAGTCTCATGATTGCCTTGGACACCTTCTTCTGGAGGTCATAATGCTTGACCTAGACTATCCCTGCTGGACGGCTGGCCTCAGAGGAAGAGCTAGCTACTGCTCCCTATGTTGACTAAGCATAGACACGGCCAGAGCACCTAAGTGGTGTCTGCTACTGCTCTAAGGGCTCCTCCTATGTGTTAGTGCCCTCTGCTTCAGGCTGTGGCTCCTCACAAGCTGCCTGCTAAGGCTGGGGCTCATAGATGAGAAGAGCACCACGTCTGCCACCACGGATAGCTCTGTCAGCTGCATCTGCTATCATCTCTGCTGCCTCTGCCTCTCTCTACTCTCTGGTTCACTTCTTCTTCTTGATGATACCTTTGGACCTTAGCAGCCAAGTTCCTAGAACATATGGAACATGGTACGGGAATATGGTACGTGGTATGACACTCTCAGAAACAATGGAACGTGGAGGGTATACAGCTTTGACTCGTCCCTTCAAGTACCGAGAACGTGTACCACTTAAATGGGAGCGTGTAGGGGATGAGTTGGTTGGTCCATGCAGTCTAGACTTGTGTGACAGACTGATAGTGCAACGTTTGGAGTTCAAATCCTTGCGTCTTCTTTTTTGCCAATTGTTTCTTTTTTTTATTTATTGGGCCATTGCATGGCAACTATCCATCACTAACCCTAAAGCCCATTCAGTGTCCAGGCAAACTTACAGGAATATGCCATCGCCCATGCCCTCCCACCACCACCAGCCTCCCCCGTGACCTCGTCCCAACTTCTTCTCGCTCTCCATCCTTGCTGCTTGTCTACTTCTTCCCTGATACCTCTCTCTGTGTTGCGGCGAGGTTCTCGTGCCAAGTAGCAAGGATGACGTATGTCTGTGGGTACTTGCCTGGGTCATGTTCTCTTGAATTTTGGGATGGTGTTTCGTCATGTTTCGTTCCGTGAATCGGAATGATGTTCCTAGAACGTGGAACGTGGCCACATTCCTGTTCCTCGGCTGCTAAGCTTTGGACACTTCATTGCCCTTCTGCTACTGAGGACGTCAAGGGGGATCATTACCATCACCATCTCGAGAACCTTTACTACCAGCTGCCTTGACTCGAACCATAGCTGCCAACTACTAAAAATATCAATCAATCAAGAACCACTGCCAAAAAACTCCCCCTGAAACCCTGACAAACCACTGATCACTGAATATGCATGGTCGACTGTCAAGAGGATGTACTAACACCTTATGAGGCTTGCCCATGAGTTCAACTGCCACTATCAAAACTGCCAAAGTACCTCACAAGTGACACGACTCGACTACAATAGATAGAATAGACAAGTTTACATATAAGAAACATATATATTCTACAGGTAAGAAGGATCCTGTCGAGAAGCAAGCAATGTAGGTAAGAGAATAGAATAGCATGAAAGATTACTCAACACAACCAAACCCATGAGGGCTGGGGTGAATTGGGCTAATTCTAAATTTTCTTGCGGAATTTAAACCTACTAGCCCATATTCACCCCTTGGTGCCTAAGTGTGTTCCTAATGATTCTACCGTCAAAAGTTTTGCACCCTAGTTCCAATCCTATTCTAGCATGGCAATTCTAAGAATGTAAATTGTAGAATGTAAATGCTAAAAGTAAATGCAGAAAGTAAAGGGGCAAGGAACACAGTGATGTTTTCTGAGGTATTGGAGAGTCACCACTCCCGACTAGTCCTCGTTGGAGCACCCGCGCAAGGGTATAATTTCCCCTTGATCCGCGCAAGGATCATGTGCTCTCTAGGGCTGATTCTTCATCACTCTGACACGGTGAATCACCGAAAACCACTCACAAAATGAGTTGGGTCATCCACAAGCTCCTTCGAATGATCACCAAGCTCCCAATCATCACTAAGCCATCTAGGTGATAGCGATCACCAAGAGTAACAAGAACAAACTCTTACTTGACCTTGCAAAACCTAATGAGATTATGGATGCACACTTGCTACTCTTGAATCACTAGTGAGGGCTAGACCATAGATTCTCAAATCACTAGCAGCTCACTTAGGGCTCTTGCACTCCCTTGCACTCAAAGATAGCCTCAGCTGAACCAAATGGGCAGGAGAGGTCGTATGGAGGAGGTAGGGTTATATTTATAGGCCAAGATCCAAAATCCAGCCGTTATCCTCTATTAGTAATTTTTTACACGACGTCGGACGTGTCTGATGCGTTCATAATTCAAACACTGAAATGACCGTTGGAGCTCCGGACACGCGAGCTGGCGTCCGACGCCACACCATAGACGCGTCCGTCGGCCAATTTAAAATGGCGTTGCTCTCTGAGTGGCGTCCAAGACGCATCGGACGAATCCAGACCTGGCATCCGGCACGTTAAACTC
Organism: Bothriochloa decipiens; assembly: GCA_023333625.1. NCBI lineage: Eukaryota > Viridiplantae > Streptophyta > Magnoliopsida > Poales > Poaceae > Bothriochloa > Bothriochloa decipiens. The sequence goes on from CM041629.1 coordinate 34,564,391, forward strand.
CTGGGTGCCAGCGTAGGATGCGTCCCACACTGCCCCTTCGCCACGTCCGGCGCGTTGAACCACCGGCACAGCACGCGCTGAGCCTGGCCGGACGCTGGGCCAGTGTCAGACCCATCAAATCGAAGAGCGTTCCACGTCCAATTCAAAATTTTTGTGAACAACTTCGACTCCAACCAATCTTAACGCCTTTTTGCAGCTTCCTAGCGCTAAGTTTCATAAGTGTGCACCACACCTAAACCATTAGACTGAACTAGGTCAAGCTAAGGAAAAACAAAGTCCTATCGACTAATCCGACGTCCTCCAAACCAACGACGATCGGAACAAATCTTCCTAAACCTTGTCATCCATCCTTTGAAAACCAAAATGATTTTCGTCGATAGGGGGCATGAAAACCATATTGCCCGAGATTGCCGTTACCATGACCTAACTTACTACTGTTTCTGCAGAACACACGTTAATCATGATAATCATACTATCATCAATCATCGAAACCCACATCAAGGGGCCTAGATGCTTTCAGTTTGCTTTAACTTTTCAAGATGAATCTTTTGAGACTAATTAGTCAATGTTTTGACAATAATTCACAAATATAAATAAAAGTACGAAAGTGTCAAATTCTAAAACTCTCAACTTTAGGAATTAAACAAGGCCTAAGCTGAATCGAGCCAAGTATCCAAGCCTCCTGCAACCTCTGTGGTACCGTCATCATCTTGGGAAACTGATGGCAAGGTTACATCAGGTAGATTTGTTTGTGGAAACGAGGGTCACCGATCACATGAAAAAAGAGATCATCATTTAACAAAGCACTCTCGAGCTAAAACTAAAACCGGGGTCCAGTTTGCGTAAGTATTGTATTGGACCGAACAAAGGACAATTATAAATTGAATGACCTGGTTTTAGAACACATTCATCCCTTGCACTTACCAGAGACCTTGCACTTGATGGCGTCGCAAAGAAAAATTTCAGATTTGCAAGCCTTTGAAATTGAAACAGCTGATGAGGCAGGAATTAGGCCAAAAGTTGCACATGAGTTGGCTTGTTGGCAAGTTGGAGGACCACTCAATCTTAGCTACATGCTTTGTGATCACAAGAACTATCTTCATACAAAGCGTCAGCGAGAAATGGTATATGGCCAAGCAGGTAGCATGCTTAAATATTTTCAAGACAAAATTGCTGAAAACCCATCATTCCAGTATGCATTGCAAATGGACT
>CM041629.1:34570602-34596756 GCA_023333625.1 Bothriochloa decipiens
GGCACTTAAATGAGCTTCCTTAGGATCGGCTTGAAAGCGAGCACACAAACATACACTAAACATGATGTCGGGCCTAGATGCGGTAAGGTACAATAAACTACCGATCATAGAACGGTAAAGAGTTTGATCAACCGAGTTACCTCCCTCATCAAGATCGAGATGCCCATTTGATGCCATGGGTGTGTTGGTTGGCTTGCAATCCTTCATATCAAACCTCTTTAGAAGGTCCTTGGTGTATTTCTCTTGAGATATGAAGGTTCCTTCTCTCAATTGCTTGATTTGAAAGCCAAGGAAGAAGGTGAGCTCACCAATCATAGACATCTTGAACTCTTTTGACATCATGTCACCAAATCTCTTGCATTCTTCTTCATTTGTTGAGCCAAAGATGATGTCATCAACGTACACTTGACAAATGAAGATTTCCTCATTATGCTTCTTGGTGAATAGTGTAGTATCTACTTTCCCAATTGTGAAGCCCTTCTCAATAAGAAAGTCCCGAAGGCACTCATACCAAGCTCTTGGAGCTTGCTTAAGTCCATATAACGCCTTCGATAACCTATAAACATGATTAGGATATCTAGGGTCCTCAAAACCGGGAGGTTGATCAACATAGACACGCTCATTAATGAATCCTTTTAAAAAAGCACTTTTCACATCCATTTGAAATAGTTTCATATCATGATGTGATGCATATGAAAGGAGGATACGAATGGCTTCAAGTCTTGCAACCGGTGCAAAGGTCTCTTCAAAATCCAAGCCTTCAACTTGAGAGAACCCCTTTGCCACGAGCCTTGCCTTGTTTCTCACAATGGTGCCTTGGTCATCTTGCTCGGAACACCCACTTGGTTCCAATGATTCTTGCATCTTTGGGACGCTCTTCAAGTGTCCATACTTGATTACGGGTGAAGTTGTTCAATTCTTCATGCATGGCATTCACCCAATCCAGATCCTTGAGAGCTTCATCTATTTTTTGAGGCTCAATGCAAGAAACAAAAGAGTGATGTTCAACAAAGTTAGTCATATTTTGAGATCTAGTTGAAACACCCCTTTTTGGATCCCCTATGATGAGTTCTTGAGGATGGGCTTGAAGTTGTGGAGCTCTTCTTTCAACCACTTGAGGAGAATGTTTAGGAGCATCAACATCTTGAGCTTGTGTCTCTCTTTGTTCATGGGAGACATGAGTATCTTCATGTTCGTGTCTCCCATCTTTATCTTCATCTTGAGACACATTTGATGAGGAAGAGGGCTTGTGAATGACTTGCACATCATCTTCATCATCCTCTTTAGGCTTGATGTCTCCCACGGGAATGTTCTTCATGGCTTCCCTCAATGGTTCATCACCTACATCATCAAGATTCTCAATTGCTCCTTGGGAGCCGTTAGATTCATCAAACTCCACATCATATGTTTCTTCTACCAAGCCAGTGGCATGGTTGAATACACGATATGCTTTGGATTTTGATGAGTAGCCAACAAGAAAACCAATGTCACAATGCCTTTGGAACTTCCCTAGGTGTTGCCTTTTCTTGTAGATATAACATTTGCAACCAAACACCCGAAAGTATGAGACGTCCGGCTTCTTCCCATTTAGCAACTCATAGGGGGTCTTGCAAAGGAACTTGTGAAGATATAACCGGTTGGATGCATAGCATGCGGTGTTGATTGCTTCGGCCCACAAGTTCTCCGGTGTATTGTACTCATCAAGCATGGTTCTTGCAAGTGTGATGAGTGTCCGATTCTTCCTCTCTACTATGCCATTTTGTTGAGGTGTGTAGGTGGATGATACTTCATGCTTGATCCCAATTTCATCACAATAGGCTTCAATGTGTGTGTTGTCAAATTCCTTCCCATTGTCACTTCTTATCTTCTTGATCTTGACATCAAATTCATTTTGAGCTCTCTTTGCAAACTTCCTAAAGAAACTTGCCACTTCGGTTTTGTCATGAAGAAAGAATGTCCAAGTGTATCTTGAATAATCATCAACAATCACTAGACAATATAGATTTCCTCCAAGACTCTTGTATGTGGTTGGTCCAAACAAATCCATATGCAAAAGTTCTAGCACTCTCGATGTTGACAAGAAAGCTTTGGTTGGATGAGTGTTTGCAACTTGCTTGCCGGCTTGACATGCACTACAAGGTTTGTCCTTTTCAAATTTCACATCTTTCAAGCCTCTCACTAAATATTTCTTCAAGAGCTTCTTAAGTGTACTCATTCCAACATGTGCTAGCCTCCTATGCCACAACCAACCACGAGAGGTTTTGGTGAACAAACATGTGTTCAAGCTTGCATCTTTGGAGGAGAAATCCACTAGATAGAGATTGTTGTATCTAAAACCCTTAAATATCACTTGAGCATCTTCTTTCTTTGTAACAATCACTTCATTCTCATCAAACAAGCATTGGAAGCCAAGATCACATAATTGACCAACGGATAGCAAGTTAAAGCTCAAAGGTGCAACATAAAGCATATTTGACAAAGAGTAATCATTTGATATAGCAACCTTGCCCAACCCTTTGACTTTGCCCTTTGAGTTATCACCAAATGTAATCTTGTCTTGATCTTGGTCTCCATCATCAAGTGAGGTGAACATACGAGGATCACCGGTCATGTGTTGTGTACAACCACTATCAATAACCCAATGACTTTCACCGGTCTTGTAGTTCACCTACACATAATAGATCAAGCTTGTTGTTTAGGGACCCAAACTTGATGAGGGCCCTTTGCTTTCTCAACTAGTGACTTTGCAACCCAAATTTTCTTAGGCCTATTCTTGTTGAGGGGACCTAAGAATGTGACTTTCATTTTACCACTTGCATCCTTTCTTAGCAAGTAGTTAGCATTGAAAGCAAAAGGTCTAGCATGCTTGGGCAAGGATTGTGGTGAGGGAGTTTCACACTCATGAGCAAAATGGCCTTCCAATCCACACTCAAAACATCTCTTTGGCTTTGGCTTTGGCTTTTGTTGAGTTGCTTGCTTAGCTTGAACTTGTTTTTCTTGGTGTGCCTTGAACCCAATGCCACTTCTATCGGTCTTCATCACGGTGTTCATCAAGAGCTCAATTTGAAGTGACTTGCCTTTTGCAAACTTGCTCAACCCAATCTTGAGATGTTCTCTCTCTTGCTTGAGTTTCTTGTTCTCTTCTAGGAGTGACTTGTACTCAAGTGTTGACTCTTTGTCATGATCAAGGTTTTTCATGGAAGTTGTGTTGATGGCCTTAGCTTGTTCAAGATTCTTCTTAAGCTCTTCATTTTTATTCTTGAGCTTAGCATAGTCATCATAGCTCTCGGCCTCAACCACTTTCTTGCCCTTGTCACTAGAGCTTTGCTCAATGCTCTCCACAAGCAAGTCATCACATGATGTAGCTATATCAATCTTAACAATATTGTTAGAAGCATCATGTGTTTCGGCAAGAATATCATAAGCAACAACAACATTATCATGATTGATTTTGATAGTTGTATACTTTTCTTTTAAAGAATCATAGCTAGTGTTGAGCTCATTGTACTTCCTCTCAAGTTTATCATGTTTTTCTTTGAGCTCCTTTTTAGAGGCTTTGAGCTCCTTGAGTTGGGAAGATGCAATTTCAAATTGATCTCTAAGCTCATAACTAGATTTTTGCAACTTTTCACATTTCTTATCAAGAGAAGCATTCTCACTAGCAAGCTCATCATTTTGGGCTCTAGTTTTGATGATGACTTTAGTGTATTTGTTCATAATTTTTTCAAGTTCATCATAAGAGGGTGATTCAAATTCATCATCACTTTCACTACCACTTTCATTATCACTATCCTCAAGATTAGATTGTACCTTTCGGTCACCTTTGCCCATGAGGCAATAGTGTGTAGAGGATGAAGACAACGGTAGAGGTTGTGGTGGCGGTGTAGAACCAATACCAATAGCGGCAACCTTCTCATCATCACTATCATCATCGGATGACCCACGAGAAGACTCAATATCGGTGAGCCAATCACCAACAATATAAGCCCTTCCATTCTTCTTCTTGTGGTACTCCTTTTTGTGGAACTTTTTCTTCTTTTTCTTTTCTTGCTCATCATCATCACTTGTATCATCTTTCTTGTTCTTGCCCTTCTTCTTGTACTTGTCCCTTGGAGGCTCCGGACATTGATGAGAAAGATGACCAAGCTTGTGGCAATTATAGCACTCCATCTCGGAGATGGGTTTTCTCTTGCTACTTGTGAAGAACTTCTTCTTCTTGCTATCAAACTTGATGCCATTCTTGTTTAGCTTTTTCATCATCTTGGTGGTTTGCTTGACCATGAGAGCAAGATTTGAATCATCAACTTCACCATCACTTGAATTGTCATAGGAGATCTTTTCTTTGCCCTTTCTTTGACGGCTAGCATTGAGGGCCAAGTCCTTCTTTTTAGATGATGCACCATCCTCGGGAGTGAGGTGCATGTACATCTCATGAGCATTGATCTTTCCCAATATTTGTGTCGGGGTGGCATTGGAAAGATCTCCTTGGTGAAGCACGGTGACAATGTGGCCATACTTCTCAATGGGAAGAACACAAAGAATCTTCCTTGCAACATCGGATGGCGACATTTGATTAAGCCCAAGTCCATTTAGTTCCTCTACAAGAATGTTCAAACGTGAGTACATTTCATTGGCGCTTTCATTAGCTTTCATTTCAAATGCATTTAATTTGCGCATAACAAGATGATAGCGCTCCTCACGCTCACTCTTTGTTCCCTCATGGAGTGCACAAAGTTCCGTCCATAGTTCATGGGCGTTTTTGTGATTTTGCACTCGGTTAAACACATCTTTGCAAATGCCTCTAAATATGTGATTTTTGGCTTTTGCACTCCATTTTTCTTGCTCCTCCTCATTAGGTGTAAGAGGAACACCTTCCTTAGGTTTTGAAAAACCTTCGGTGGCGGCTCTAAGACATAGAGCATGTTGAGCTTCTAAATAAGACTCCATCTGGACTTTCCAATAAGGAAAATCATCGCCTTCGAACATAGGCGGTGGTCCATCCCCATGAGACATCTTTACTCTAGGCGGTTAAGCCTAATTTAGAGCAACTCGGCTCCGATACCACTTGAAAGGATCAAGATGCCCAAGAGGGGGGTGAATTGGGCAAATTCTAAAATTTCTTGCGGAATTAAAACCTATTAGCCCATTTCACCCTATGTGCCTATGTGTGTTCCTAAGGATTCTACCGAGAAAAGTTTTGCACCCTAGTTCCAATCCTAATCTAGCATGGCAATTCTAAGAATGTAAATTGCGAAAATGTAAATGCTAGAAAGTAAATGCGGAAAGTAAAGGGGCAAGGAACACGGCGATGTTTTTCCGAGGTATCGGAGAGTCGCCACTCTCCACTAGTCCTCATTGGAGCACCCGCGCAAGGGTATAGCTCCCCCTTGATCCGCGCAAGGACCAAGTGCTCTCTCCGGGCTGATTCTTTGACACTCCGTCGCGGTGAATCACCGGAACCGCTCACAACTTGAGTTGGGTCATCCACAAGCTTCGCCGGATGATCACCAAACTCCCAATCACCACCAAGCCATCTAGGTGATGGCGATCACCAAGAGTAATAAGCACAAGCTCTCACTTGACCTCGCAAAGCCTAATGAGACAATGGATGCACACTTGCTACTCTTGAATCACTAATGAGTGCTAATCAATGGATTCTCAAATCACTAGCACCTCACTAGGGCTCTTGCTCTCTTTTGACACTAAAGAGGTTGTTCAGCTAAAGAAAATAGGCAAGGCAACTGGTATGGAGGGGTAGGAGATGTATTTATAGCCCCACGGGCCAAATCCAACAGTTACCTTCCAAACCATGATTTTTGGGGTCATCGGACGCGTCCGGTCCACAGCACTGGACGCGTCTGGTCTGTTCAATCTTTCAAATACGCGAACAAACTCAGCTAGCCGTTACGTACCCACCAGACGCGTCCAGTGAGTTACACCGGACGTGTCCGGTGTTTCGGTCTGAAAACATAGCTTCTGGACAGCGTCTGGTGTAGCACCGGACGCGTCCGGGCCGGCGTCCGTTCCGTTATCATTTTCGGCGTTGCACCAGATGCGTCTGGTGCTTATCACCGGACTCACTGTCCTAGCGTCCGGTGCGTTCAAACATTCTGCTGCACACGCAAATGAATAGACCGGACGCGTCCGGTCCTCTTCGGTCCAGCGTCCGGTGCAACTAAAACAACCGTTCCACTTCAAATTTGACGATCTTTGTGAACGGCTTTAACTCCAACGTACCTTAGGGCCTTTTTGTAGTTACCTAGTGCTAAGTTTCACAAGTGTGCATCACACCTAAACCATTAGACTTATCTAGGTCAAGCTACCCGTTTGCACCCCCCTTAATAGTACGGCCAAAGGAAAAACAAAGTCCTAACGACTAATCCGACGTCACCCAACACCATGGACGATCGGAACTAACCATTCTTGACCTTGTCGTCCATCCTTTGAAAACCGAAATGATTTCCATCGTCAAGGGAGCATGAAACCCCTATTGCCCATGGTATCCATCACCATAACCTAACTTACCAATGTTTCTGCAAAACACACGTTAGTTATGGTAATTATTGTCATCAATCATCGAAACCACATTAAGGGGCCTAGATGCTTTTAGAGACGTCAACACAAAATACTATCACTTATTAGCCAATGATAGACACATGAAAACTCGTATTTTCTAACTTGAGGATGGTAATAGTTTAATAAATAGTGATACTCAGCTTAAAGAGCATATTACTAGTTATTACAAAAATCTGTTTGGCCCATCTGAAGATTCTACGGTTTCACTTGACGAATCTCAAAAGGAGGACATTCCTCAAGTATCTGATTTGGAAAATAAGTTATTGACTGCACCTTTCACCCAAGAGGAAGTCAGAGCGGCTATTTTCAAAATAGAGCATAATAAGGCGCCTGGACCGGATGGTTTTCCACCGGAATTCTTTCAAGTATTCTGGAGTTTGATTAAACATGATTTGATGGCTCTCTTCTCTGACTTTTGTCGAGGAACGTTACCTCTGAATCGTCTTAATTTGGTAATATAATATGTTGCCTAAAAAGAAGGATGATAAGGGTTATACAATAATACAGACCGATCTATTTGTTAAATGTTTCTTTTAAAATCTTCACCAAGGTCGTAACTAATAGATTATTAACCATAACCCAGAAATTAATAAGACCGACATAGCCTACTTTTTTACCAGGTCGAAATATTATGGAGGGCGCAGTTATTTTACATGAAACCATTTATGAACTCCACACAAAAAAATAAAATGAGGTAATTTTAAAATAGACTTTGAGAAAGGTTATGACAAGGTAAAGTGGAGCTTCCTATAGCAAACTTTAAGAATGAAAGAGTTCTTACAAAAGTGGTGTAATTGGATCCAAAATTTTACACAAGGAGGGAATGTTAATATCAAGGTCAATGATTAACTAGGTTCTTACTTTTAGACTAAGAAAGGTTTAAGACATGGTGACCCCATGTCCCCTATACTATTTAACGTAGTGGTAGACATGTTGATCATACTTATTGCACGAGCTAAAGAAGTGGGACAGATTAAAGGGGTCATACCCCATTTACTACAAGATGGCTTATCCATTTTTCAATATACGGATGACACTGTGATCTTTATGAGCCATGATATTGAGAAAGCAGTTAATATAAAATTGTTGCTAAGCACATTCGAACAACTATCTGGCCTAAACATTAATTTTCATAAAAATGAAGTCTTTAGTTTTGGACAAGCTAAAGATCACGAAGAGTTTTATTCACAGCTGTTTAGTTATGCCATTGGTACGTTTTGCTACTTGGGTTTACCTATGCACTTTAAAAAATTGTATAATAAAGACTAGAAAAGTATCGAGGAGAGAATTGAAATAGGGCTTAGTGGTTTGGAAAGGTTAACTACTTTTGGTCGGGGGATGCCTCGTACTTATTAATTCGATGCTATCTAGTTTACCGATGGTGATGATATCCTTCTTTGAATTACCGAAAGGAGTTTTGGAAAAATAGATTATTTTAAATCGCGTTTCTATTGGCAAAATAATCAGCATAAGAGAAAATATAGACTTGTTAAAAGGGAAGTTATGTGTCAACTTAAGGACCAGGGGGCCTAGGGATTCAGAATTTAGAAGTTCAAAATAAATGCTTGCTCAGCAAGTGATTGTTTAAATTGTTCGAGGAAGATGGAATGTGGCAAGAACTCCTAAGAAAATAAATATATTAAAGATAAACTTGTAGGAAGCTGTGTAAAAAACCGACAGATTCTCGGTTTTTGGAAAAGTCTAATGAATATTAAGGATTTATTTATGGAGTTGGGACACTTTGTTATTAAGGATGGATCACAAATAAGGTTTTGGACGAATACTTGGCTGCGTAGCAAGCCGCTCGAAGATAGATTTCCTGCACTGTTTAACATTGTAAGAAGAAAGCAACACACTGTTGCCAAAGTTTTAAGTTCACTTATACCAAATATATCTTTTAGAAGAAATTTGGTGGGATCAACTTAACAAACTGGCACCGCATTGTTGCTTCTTTATAACAGGTTAATTTAGTCAAGGAAAAAGACGTGTTTGTATGAGGTTTAAAGGCATCGGGGGTATTTACAGTCAAGTCTATGTATGCTGCATTAATTAACAATGGGATGAGAGTGTCACAAGATATTTAGCATGTAGTATTTAAAAAGAGGTGTGACTCTAACCAAAGATAATTTGGCTAGGCAAAATTGGCATGGGGACAAAAGTTGTTGTCTCTGCCATGTTAATGAGACAATTCAACACCTTTTCTTTGATTGTTTTTATGCTAAATTTTTATGGCACTCTATACATTTACTTTTTGGGATTGCACCTCCTAGTAACATAGATGATTTGTTCTAAAATTGGTCTAAATTGGGAAGTAAAAAGTATAATACATTGTTATTAACTGCAGCTGCTACTCTGTTGTGGGCAATTTGGTTAACACAGAATGAGGTGGTATTTGACAAATATAGACCAAAATCTCTTTTGCAGGTACTATTTAGAGGAACACACAGGCTACATCAGTGGGAAAACTTGCAACGGCATGTAGATCTTAAAGATCAAGTGATATCCATGGTACAACGTCTTGAGACGTCCGCACTAGATTTCTTCAATTCGAATGGATGGTTCTCGTAAAGACATGTTGGTTTTGTTTAGTCAAAAATTATTTTTTCCTTTATTCATGTGTGGGGTTGTAATTTTCTTACAGTCGAACTTTGTGTCCATGTTGGAGTCTGTAATAATTGGCCTAATTCTACTCTGGATAGATGAAGCCAGATATTTTATCCTTTATTAAAAAAAGTGAGTGTATGCATCGTTCATTATTTAAAAAACCGTGTATGTATCCTTTAAAAATTTCTGAAAACTCTATATTTGTATTTTATAGGGGTTTGCCTCTTTCCACCGGGAGAGATGCTTAATTTTGTAAAGGATATGTATACATCATGCTGTCATAATAAGCTGTCGTCAGCAAAGTGCCACCAAATTCATGCGTACACAGATGGTGCTAGCGAGGCTTATCACCACGGAAAACGGATCTTTGCAGAGTATCAAGCTCTTTGTCGAGTGTTGAATTTCAAACACTCAGCACTCGACAAAAAAAACACTTGGTAAAGAGGTTCTTTGCTAAGTAATAAGTCCGACACTTGTTAAAAAAGCTCTTTGCCGAGTTTTGCCAAGTGTTTTTTACACTCGGCAAAAAGATTTACCAAATACAATTTGAGGTACTAAATTAATTTAATTAAAAAAAATTCAACTACAAAGTTGTAATTCATCAAAATGTACAATGTTTATTTTGGTCATTTATTCATATGACAAAGTGAATTTGTTCGCAAATCTTATATGTCTCTCTCGTAGTTGAACTACAAAAGAGATATATAAGATTTATGAACTATATTAGAAACACCACATCGAATGAACAAATTACTAAACACCTAAAACAAAATTTGTAGATCTTGAGAAGTTATAAATACTGTAGTTGAAAACTTTTTCATTTGAGTTTATACTAAACCTACGTATGCATTTTAGAAATTCAAAACACGAATTTTTAAACGACCTCGGATGGAAAAACACCCAAAATAAAGTTTATAGATCTTAAAAAGCTATGAAATATTAAAGTTGAAAACTTTTTTATTTGAATTCATCTTGCCATGTTAAATCTATATTTGAATTTCTCAAATTTAAAATTCAAATTTTGTAAATAACCTCGGATGGAAAAACTTACTAAACGAATAGTGTAAATCTCAAAAAGTTATGAATTTATAGTTGATCATCTTTTTGATTTGAATTTGTTTAGTGCCTCAATCAAGATAATTACTCTCGGTTTAGTATAATATGTGGGGAACCAAAACTATTTATAGACACATGCGTTAGTGTAGTGAAGTGGTTATGGCAAGAGATGCGCGAGGGAGACGTCATGAATTGGAATCCCACCGACCGCGAAGGATGTGATTTTCATTCAAAAAATGCCATGTGTCGGCGCTGGCCGGTAGGTCCCTCCCCCAATTAAAATATTTTTTCAATTATTTTTGGCATTTTTTGAGTTTTTCTAAATTGCAATTTACCAAATGTAGCACTCGACAAAGGCTTTGTCAAGTGTAAAAAGGTGGAGGATGATGCAACGCTGATGTAGCCAGGACGTTCCCTGACCCGTTCACCTTCGAGGTTTGCGGGGAGAAGGGTCCTCCTCCTGCACGCCAATGGGAACACCGCCGTTCCTGTTCCCCGATTGCCCATAGATGCCTTCTGCCTCAGTGGGTGAGTTCTAGCCCCATTGTTGATCTTCACTATGACACCATTGACTCTAGTGCCCCTATTGCTCTTAGGACGAGGACTCGGTGTTTTTAGGAGGCGCTGTTTTGCTACTCCCCTAACAGTGACGAGGAGGCGCAAGGATCCCCGGTGTATGTGTCGGTCTCGACTTTGTGGATCGCGGACCGTCCCCAGTAGTAGGTGTCGAGCCCAGCCGGTGAGGAGGTTGTCTTTAGTCTGGGAGTCCAGTTGGATGACCAAATGGAGGGAGACCTCGAGGCGGGCCACGAAGATCCAAATGGGTTGCCTGCTCCTGATATGCAATCAGATGATGGCCCAGTTGATGACATCTCCGTGCACATCAACCACATGGACATTGATGTGGCTGCAACTTCTCAGGGGGTGGCCTCTGCACTGGCCAATGGATATGTGCAGGCAATTGCCTATGCTACGACGAGGGTGTAGAGGATGGGGATCGCAGCTTTTGTGGCTCCATCTTCAAGAGCGCCCCGAAGCCGCTCCTCTAGCGCCCACCATCTCCTCCAGCACGGGTGCACCGCAGTCGTGCGGCCAAGACACAGGCGGGTGGACAGACTGCTGGTGACTTTTGTAGCAGGATGTTCAAAGAGCTACCGGCACCCCTTCTGCTAAAACCAAAGCCCCCTCCACCCCGTGCAACTCCTCCCTATGCAGGCAAGCTAAGGAAAAGGAAGACTTTGCAGGCAACACGTTCGAGCTTGCGCCAAGCTGCCAAGCCATCTGCGGTGCTGGTGGCTGGGCGCTCGCAACACAAGCTGATGTGCGAGCTAGAGTTCCTCAATCCACGACGTCTGGTGCCAGATACAGTAGTGATTGAATACATTGATTTGCATGGTGATGATCTCCCGGAAGAAGCTATCAAGGCACTCAGGGCAAGCAACACGATTAGAATACAAAGATCTAGTGAAGGCCTTAGTGGCGATTGTTGATGCGTCTGATCCATTGGAGATGGAGGCCTAGTGAGTTGTTGCAGCGAGAAAGGCGTAGCATTAGTCTTTCAATGTTGCCATGGGGACTCAATAATGCGGAAAAAAAAGAACAAAAATTCAGCGACAATTCATTATATCTTCTAGCGGCTGAAACAAGGGGTAGGGTAATTCAAAAGGCACCAATGATTGTCTAAATCAGTAGCGAGCAATCAGTATCAAATTTCTAGACCCTCTATAGCCAAGGCTGTAATAGGGAGCGTCTCTCGCGTATATAACTATGCTAACTTCTTCTTATTAATCAAGCCTTTTAATGGAATCTTTTAAAAAAATGTGAAGTCTCTTGGAAGCATGATGCACGAGGATTATGTACATATATGCATGGTTGTTGTTGAGATGGAGGTGGCGGTGACCCGATGGTCATCGAAGGGTGGCGTAGGGTGGGGTTTGGCTGTCTCGCGCGGCCAGAGAGAGCGAGAGACCGCACGCGGGTAGTGTTATGGCGCTGCTGTCGTTTGGTGGGGGTGTGTTATGGCGCAGCAGTTGTTTGTTGGGGGTGAATCGATCCTTCAGATCCGTACCGAGCGATGAAAAAATGTTGCCGCCTGGAACAAAGTTAGCTATAGAAAATATATATATAGCCAAAACGGTTTTTGTTTTTTTTTTTGGAGACCGCTCCGGATCCGTATTCGGTCTTAGCTCAGTATAGGACTGCATCGGCGTTTTGCATGTGGGCATACAGCGATGCGCACACGAATTTGTAGTATCTATGTACGATACCTCCTTCCATTTTTTTAGGTGGTATGTAGTAGATAGATAGTATAGAGTAGATAAATTTGATTGACCTAATCTAGTCGAGTTCGAACAGAACATGTTTGTGTAGTCGGAGTCTGGTCAAGCTGCTTGTCGAGTTGGTTGGCTGGCCTATGCCTATATATAGAGACTGGCGGTAGGTGTACGATATAAAGATATAGAGTGCGGTTCCAATTTTTCTTTTTTCTCATTATTTCTTTTTCTATTTCACGTAGCCGCAACTGGCCAACTTTAAGCAAACGAGTGTGACCAGCAAGTCGTATTTCTTTTTTATATATATTATTATGTTATTATCTTTATTCTTTTAATAATATATGACCCTTAGTTTTTTACTTTTATATATTTATCTATATCCATATTTTTAGAGTGGAAAAAATGAATGGGGTGCTGATGAGTCTGCTTGATGAGATTTATGAATGGATACGTGTGTGAGGTGGGTGGTTCAAAGGCTCTAAACTGACATGTAACATGTGGTAATTGGGTAAGTTGGGTTTCTTTGGTTTTATAGTAATTTTGATAACACATCTCCGTTACCACAATTCGTTTTAAAGCTTGTTTGTTCAACTTAATGCACTCTTTAAATGTCATGTAGTATGATAAATCTTCAGTTTAAGTTAGTACTAGCCTCTAAAAATCTATCTCATTGATCAACGACAAGTTTATTTGGGACATTATAGCCGTTGTACCCATCATAAAATCAGTTTCGATGATTTATGATTTTATTGTGACAGAAGAGATCCTTGTAATTATGAGTTATAGATTTAGTTTTTCTATTTCTTTTGTTGCAACATACGGGCACATTTACTAGTATATTAAAAAGAAGTAAGCCTAGAGAGACACCGCATAAGAATTTAAAAATGTGTACAGGAAATGAAATAATGAAGATGCACTATGCGTATGCATCGTTCATTATATCTAAAAAATGTATATGCATCCTTTCAAAATTTCTGAAAGCTCTATGTTTGTATTTCAGGCTGTTTCTTCTTTGCACCGGAAGAGAGAGGTTTTAGAAAATTTCTTGTTTCCACTATGTGTATGCATCGTTCATTACCCTTTCCATCCATGAAACACGTTGCTCATAGCATGTCCTCTCTATAAAAATGAAGCCCCGGCCAGTGCACAGCTCGATCACATAGATCAGGCCATGCATATAGAACCAAACAAGCACTAGATCGAGCGCCTCTATCTAAGCTGTGGAGCCGAGCATCTATTGTCTGCGGCCATGAACGTAGAGAAATTAGAGCTTCGCATGGCCAGCGGCGACGGACGGAACAGCTACGCCACCAACTCCAGGCTCCAGGTTTGTACCCATTCTCATGTATCTCGAATGCTGTTCAGTAGATACGGCCCGTAATTACATATATATGTAAATGGCAATTGGACACTAGGTAATATATCCGATCCATTTATTTCATGGCTTGGCAAACCTTTTAATTGCTCTGTTTTTGTTTTCTGTTAGTTGGATGGATGATTTTCGTTATTTTGTATAAAAAAATTATCAGAATTTCCAGTTTTGGATGATTTTGCTTTGGTTGCTCTGTATTATTTTCCTGGTTAGATGATTCTCACTATTTTGTACAAAAACTGTCAAAATTTCCAGTTTTGGATGATTTTGCCAATAACTTCGCTATGTTCCGTGTCTTGTACCTCCGCACAAAGAAAAATAAAAATAATTACACTTTTTTTAATCGGATAGTATATTTGTCCAGAGGCACAAGAACCACCATCCACCCAAAAAAACTAAAATTACGCTCCTTTTTAATCGGGCAGAGGGGTATACATAATGAACTTCTCAGTTACCACGACGAGTATGTACGTAGCATTCTACTATTACAATTGGCAGAGACACAGATAGAATGGTAAATAATCTCGCCAAAAAAAAAAACACAGGCTCTTGTTCTCTTGTGATTTATGAATCTTGGACACGTTTTATCTACACAAGGAAGGCGCGAACCATCCATTCTTCCATCCCATACAATGTTAACACTCTGTGTGAACAACTAGTGCTGTATTTTAGCTTTTCTCCATCTTTGAACCATAAGGGTTCTAGTTTTCCACCATAGCGCTCACTCTAGTAATAGTTTCGTTATTGTTTTAGACCAAGGGCTTGGTGCTCCTATAGATCACTTTGACACTTGCGAAGAAACTAGTTGAGTCCATGTGGGCATCCAATGAAGATATGGAGCTTGGGAAGCAGTTGGAGTGCTCTTAGGTATAAAGTGGTTTAGTCTTCGTTGTTTTTCTTTTGATACCTCTCGTGCAACATCTTGTTTACTAAAGAAAGATATATGGGAAAGATTTTCTCCTAGAAAGAGGGTTTCTCCCAAAGAAGCTCGTAGGAAGAACATAGGACGAGAGAAGGACTGAACATTGCGTAACATTGTTGGACTACAAGAGCTCATATGGAGGAATCTATCCATCGCTGCTTAACGCCTTGGGGTTTGGTGGTCGGATAATGATTATCTATTGTGTAGTAGTGACCACATGCACATGTCGATTTTCTTTCATATTGGGTTTTGGTGGTCCCTTCTTCTCTCCAATGACAACAGGGATGTAGGTGGCTTTCGTGTTTTCCATGGTGAGAACACTGAGGTGGCGACATGGATTTTGCTTTGGAATAACATCCTTCGGGCTCTTTTTGCACCTCAACGACACTACTTCTAGCGGCATAGACAGCCTAGTTAGGTAGAAGTTCTACTAATCTGAAGTTCTAGTTTTTGTAAGCCTATTTAGAGGAGTATATAGCATTGTTCAACGCCAATGGAAGTAACGATTTATCTCTTCTCCCTTCAGTTTCTTCAACATGTTTAAGGAGCTTCTAGCATTTTCAAGATTTTGTTATGAGAGGCGAGTGACTTCTTTGGTCATCAATGGGAGGAAAATTTGTATGTACTACGTCTACGATGTGTTTTTCAATCTCCAGCAAGCACCATGTTTTTTTAAGGAAGAAGATAACCTCAAAGGGCATCTTGGTACTTTTCTTTTTTATGGGTCATTGTTGGCCAAAGTATCTTGTTTTACTTATAAATTAAATATACAGATTTGAGATACTTCTCTCTTTTGCATTGGTCATGTACATCTCCATGGACCATAGGTCAACTAGACATACATTGATGTGTTACAAATTAAATTAAACCTATAGTCATCAATTGTGTAGGCTTCTAGCTACTACCTCTACACTATCTCTACAGTGTGTTTTGTAATCTCCGGCAAGCAACATGTTTTAAGTTTTTGGAGGAAGAAGATGACCTCAAAGTATTTCTTTGTATTTTTCTTTATTATTGGTCATTGTTTCCCAAAGTATCTTGTTTTACTTATAATAATATATATCAGATTTGAGATACTTCTCTGTCTCTCTTTTATAAATAAATAATATTCAACGCCTCGTGCACACACCCACCGGAGATGCACGCAACCACTTGCATTTGGTCGTGTTCATCATGCAACCTGAGAGGTAGACTAGAAATACATTGATATGTGTTACAAATGAAATCAAACCTATTCAGCACTACTGTCACAAAATATTACACCAATACATATATAGGCAATGAGCAACGACCGTGCACATATATATCTATTTTACTCACTTCACACATTGACGATATATAGATCTCGAGTCACATTACATTACATTACACCTGCCAGGACATGGTGCTGTTGGGCGGGTTGTAGAACTGGATTTTCCTGCCGTTGAGCGGCTGCACGGGGCGGTTGTCGTTCTCGGGCAGCGGCGCCTTGAGCAGCTCCAGCTGCTCCTTGCTGATCTGCCTCACCTTCCCCAGGACGCTCCACACCACGTTCTCGGTGCAGGGCGGCACGGTGAGCGAGCCCATGTACCGGAAGTAGCTCCCGGTCCGCTTCTGCAGCGAGCGCAGGTGGATCAGCTCCACCTCCGAGTGCGACTCCTCCTCAGCATGGAAGTCGCAATGGTCGTTCGCCATCTCGCCAAGCTGCCTCTTGATCTGCAACAACGTATCATCGATCGATGTTCGTGTTCGTACGTCATCCATGGAGGTGCGCAAGTGCAATGCAGGTGTGTGTGTGTGCCCTAGCTAGCTAGCTGTACCTGGTAGTAGAAAGAGTCAGGGGCGCCGATCTGGTAGAGGATGCCGATGACGGCGACCGCGCCGTCGGAGCTCTTGTGGACGAGGTGCAGCTCTAGGGGGAAGCGCTTGCCGTCGATGGTGTGGTCGGAGGGCGAGTGCCAGTGCAGCGAGTCCAGGCTGTACACCTTGTCGTTCACTGTTATGGTCCCAACTTTGCTCCCAAACGTCAGCTGCATGGAAGCATATCATGCGTATAACATTCATGAATCCGGCTGGCCGGCCGGCAAGGATGATCGATGGATGGATCGAATACAAACCATGCGTGGATCCATCCGTCAGAGGAGAGGATACTACGTACCTTGATGTCGTGGCCGTCGTTGATGAGGGTGGCGGGGACGGCGGCGTAGGTGCGGTTGAGGGTGTCGAGGTTGGGGTTGGGGGTGGCCTTCTTGGTGACGATGTCGATCGGGGACTGGTTCTTCCCCTGCCCACACAGCTTGTACGCCGGGCTCAGCTTCCCCCAGTTCTGCGGCCCGTCGGGCTTCCCCGCACCGTAGCTGAACAGCGTCGCCCCGCCATCTGAGAGACCGACGGCGAGGGAGGACGCGGCCACGAGGACGCCGAGGAGCGCACGAGAGGACACCATTGCTTGCATTGCCGGCGGCGCAACCACGGATGAGCTAGCACTGGTGATGATTCGTGTACGTTGTGGAACGTGCTGCTTGGTAGCTAGCTATCTTGTTTGAAGGAGGGCAGACCACCGGCCGGCCTGGATTTCCATTATGTACAAGCGAGGTGGACGGATTTGCATTGCAGCGGAAAAGAGGCGAGTTCGAGCGGACAGGAGTTGCTACTAGCTACCGTTTTCCGCGGCGGAAAACTCGTTTGAAGCATGCCAATATTAGATTTTCTTTTTAAGAAGAAGTACATAATGCAGCATGAGATCGATGCAGAAATTCAGCTCTGCCCAAACAGGGAAACCGAAACAGTTTACCATCTATATGGCGCAAACCGCCACGATATTATAGGCCCACATAGCTCCGGGCACGGCCCAAAGTAGAAGAATTGATGTGATCAGCAGGCCGAGGGGAGGGTTTCTACCTTCCACGAGATCTTGGGCTTCCACCACCTTCCAGGGACTACAAATGGTCGAGGTTCCTGTGTGCCCTGCGACCGGTTTTTAGGGGTGGAGAGAAATGTGGTTGTCTCTGGCTTACGAGGAGGAGACCCCACGGCAACAATTAGTTGAACTGGTTGGTAAACTTGGTCTTCAGTTCAAATTCTCGTCATCACAATTAATAATAATAATAAAACTAAAATTAATTGTTGCTCATCACTCCTGTTTCACGAGAATTAAGGGGTCGATCCTCTTTGTGAGGGTAGTAGAGGTGAAGTATATCTCTGAGTTGCCCATCTTTGTTTTTTCTTCATTAGCTTTGCGCTTTTAGATTAAATTGATGGGTGCCTATTATTTTTTTAGACCACGGACCAATGACCCCGTTTTATAGAAAGCATAATGTTTTACTGTGGTTACCGGCTTACAAAGTACAAACTAGAGTACTGAATACAGATAAGGTAAACAGCTCGACAAAGCTAAACTCCCAGCAAAACCAGCGAGAAACGAAAGAACGATCTACTCCAGGCAACGAAACTTTTTGTGCTCCACACAATTAGCTAAACACCAGGTGTTCTCCCGCGATGTTCTCCTACGCCTCTAGCCTTGGCCGCTTGATGCTAAATGATGTGAGAGCTTTTCCATCGTCTTCAGGGCCAAGCTTCTTTCCTTTTGCTTGAGCAATACACTCCACTTCTGCAGGAAGATCATCGAACGATGGATGACAGAGTTAGGATTTGAGATCACTCTAGTCTGAAAAACATACTCATTTCGAATTAACCACAAACTCCGACAAATACAGGCCAAGATATAGATCGTCATAGGTCTGGGTGCATCACCCTTTCCTTGGCTAAGAGTTAAAAATTGATCAAGGTTAGTTGGGGTTTCAGCCCAGTGCAAGACATCAAAGAAAGTCCACCAACAAAATTTTGCAAGGCCGCACTCAAAAAAGATGTGTTGGGCAGATTCTACGTGCCCACACATTTTGCAAGCAATTTCTCAGCCGTTGGCAAGCAATCTGAATACAGTGACCATAGAAAGAATTTGATTTTCATTGGGATCTTAGCTCTCCAGATGGCTATAAGCTCTCTGTTAACCATCCCTGTTGATTTGAGCTCTCTATACAGGGATGCTGTTGTAAAGTTCCCCTTTTTGTCCAACCCCCACACAACAGTATCTGGTTCTCCCTAAAATTGAAAATCTTGAACTTGCATAGTTAACAGCTGCCACTCACTTAGTTCTATAGCACCAAATGATCTTCTAAAAGACAGATTGGTTGTGTTATAGATGGAATGAATCATATATACGTGTTGGAAACGAGAACTATTCAAAAGAATAATGGCATACGAAACTGTCAATTTTGTAGTTGTTGTAGATTCCTTTTGCTTCCACTAGAAGGTGCAGTGTCGTGTTATGATACATCATACGTCTCCCGTCCACCAGAATTAATACCAAGATTATTTATTCTTTATTTACGAACCGAAAGGTTTGAAACCCGGCCTGCCTGACAGCGAACAAAGCATGCGAGTTCAAGGAGGGCACGGGATGCGCGACACAATATGGATCCAAACAGAAAGGGACATATTCTTTTGTAGGTAAAAAAGTCCTTATCAAGAAGAGGAAGAACTGAGTAATCACGCGTGCTAAGAAAAGGACGACGACGACGACGGTGCTCACGCATTTGTTCGCTGATGAAAGAGTAACTAACTAATGAGTCGTGCATGGCTACCAAAGCCACCACTCTCAACACATATGGCTCAAAAATGTGAAATATTCATCCGTAACAAAGTGTCGTTGTGACTTACAACCCTGTGGTGACCCGAGCCTCCTGCTTGAGGTGACAAGGAAGTCAGCGGGCGACGATGGCAACAAGAAAATAAAATCTACCTTTTAAAAAATATGTTTTTCCTTCTATATATGAACCATCAGATGTGCACTGGGATATATACGCGCAAGTTGTTTCACTTTGTTATGCACACATCTAGTAGCCTAGAGTATATGCCTTCAAGGACAATAAAAACTATGTTAGAATGAAACGTTATACATGCCGTACGTGCATCAGTGCTAGTTATTCCCACCACCCTACCCTACTCCACATTGTAAGGTGGTGTAAACTTCATGTTTGATGATGTAGGTGCAGCCAAGGAGTTGTGGAAAAGACATTAGTCGCCAGAGGAGAGATCGACCGGGTGGTCTTGCGGTAGCCGGAAGGAGACATCAATCATCATAGAGAGATAATACCAAGAGGTGACAACTAGAATGTAGGGTTTTTTTAAAGGGTAAGCTAGAATGTAGGATCTAGAGAGGCGTGGAAAGAGAACAAAGGGACAACACATCAATAAGGTAGATAGAGCAGCAAAGGAGAGGAGATGAGAGCTGGCTAAGTTTGGGCATGAACCAAACAAACCCTAAGTATCTTGGATCAGCTCAGCTCAACAATCATACCATTGAGCTTTGGGCATTGTGGCAGCGACTTGAGGATCAGCAAAAAGTAATTGCAAATTTTTGGCTTGCCGAGACTTGGAGTCAATAGCTACCCACCAGAGTTCAAATCCTGGTGCTCATATCTTTTCCTGGGATTTTCTCAGGGGCGCTATGCATTAAGTGGTGACTTCGTGAACTTCAAGATCTATCGGCTCAGTCCTTCGGAGGTGCTCAAAGGGGTAGGATTTGTGTACATGTATTCGTAGGGGTGAGTGTGCGAGTGTGTTGTCTTCATTTACGTTGTATAATCTCAAAAAAAAAGCTATGTTTTTTTTTTGACTCCCATGATTGGCCGTTGTTTTCCAGGATTGGTCAATAATGACGAACTCTTTGTCATAATGCTTCTCGAGCTATTGCAAGTAAGTTTATAGCTGCAGCTATCTTTTTTTTAATAATTTTGTAGTGATGTCTGTCTTTGATTGAAGTTGGAGCCGGAACAATTTTGATCCTTTGGTTAAAACAAACTTGATAATATCTTTACACATACTGTCTGGTCTAGGCTCCTCCCCTGTATATTGACAGGCAAGAATGGGCCATTTCGGCAGTTGGGCCAGGATTGACGAGCCCATGCAGACAAGTACAGTCCACGAGTCCACACTCCACCGTAGTCGTCGTCGAGTCAACGCACGCGCGCGCGTCGCGGTCTCGACGGCGACGTCCACGAGCCACGGTGGTCTTGGCGGCGGTGCCGCCCCACTAGCGCGGCGGTGCGCCCACTCCTGAGCCGCCACGCACGCACGCACGCACGCACGCACGCACGCCCACCGGCTCTCCTTCAGACGCTCACCCGGACGGTCCTACCAGTGGTAGTAGTAAATTTCTCTTCACGCGTGTGAAGAATCAAAACCAAGATTGAAGGGGTCTGCGAGATGCACAAAAGCGTTCAACGGCCAGGGGAGAATAAGAGAGCCGTCCGTCCTCAGTGGTTGCAACGTCTATACTACACTAGCTAGCTAGTCTATTGTTTTTCTTTTAGCATTAGCACGCTTCATCGTCACTAGCTAGTACTAGTAAGTCTCCTTTGCGTTTTGCCCAACCATGCATTAGCTAGTAAGTGCATGCTTCCTTTGCAAGGCCAAAAAAGTTATATTACCACAATATACTTTTTAAGAACATGGAAAACCAATATTATATTGTTTCTTAGAAAATGGAAAAACAACCAAGTGTTTAGCTGATGATGTGAACAAAGGAGAAATGGCACAAAATGATAGAAAAAGGACCATAAGCAAAATCTGTGATTGCTTGTCCATCCATTAGGAACTGATTGCGTATGAACTCCACATAATCATGAATTTGCCCTAATTTTTCTCGAATATGCAAAATATTTATGTATCATTGTATTAAGAATAAGAGTTCAGACGAACATACAACGCACATCTAACGAGCACTGAAGGAGGTTAACGTACACGGCAGTATATGGACCATGCTAGTAGAAGATCTTTATGTCAATATTACGTAAAAGGAAGAACCAAATTTACCCTAATTAACTTCATGCCGACCAAAAGGATTATTTGGACTTGGTCCAACCATTTTCTTCTGTCCTCAAAATAATGCAATTCTAGATTTAAACCAAGTGAAGTTTTCTTAAGATTGATTAACTTTATATAGATAGAAAATGGTATCAATACCACTATATGGTTTCCTATGAAAATATTCCATGACTAATCTTCTAACTATGCCTGTTCACTACTATCAATGCTAACAACCTTTTTAAAAAACAAAGCTCGCCCTAGAATTTGCTCCGATAGAGAGTTGAATTTAGGACATGAGGAGTGTTACTCGAGCACTCTAACCACCTTTCGTAGTAATATTTTTTTATATAAATTTGATTAAATTTAAAATTATCATCCCATCGAAAAACAAGAACCGTCCTTTTTTGACGCAAGAGTACTTTTTTCTCAGCCCAGTACAATATTTACCTATCTAAGCTTATTCGTGAATCTCACTCGGCTTAGAAGGCTTGAATAAGTCTTCTTCTATCTAGTAGGTAATAACAATAATTCGACGGGTGACCAAGTTCAGGGCACGTCTCACTTTATTTTCCATCGTGATAACGAAGTCCATCCGTATATATATTATCAATTTAATTTAATGTGCTTGCCATCGATCGTGCGCACTAGCCAGCGAGAGAGCGTATAAACAAAGAAAAGTGATGGAAAGAAAGGACAAAAAGGCGACCTTAGGATCCATAGTGGGGCTTACATTACAGAATGTCCGAAAGGTCACTTTCCATCATTGGAGATAGCTAGATACAGTACATGGACCATGACGCGCTTTTGCCGATCTTCTCTCCTTCTTCTGCGTTCTTACGTCGCGCCAACGGAAGAACATTGCATGCATGCAGCTCATCGAAAAACCTCAAACATACACGAAATTCAATAACTTGAGGCTTTGGACAAAATCCTTTACATATATATCTTTCTTGAGCAAATTTCCCTTAGTCTAGCGTCTGTCAACTGTGCATCTCATTTCGTATCTAGCTGGAACCTTTTTCAACACAGAGATAAGAGTAGGAGATCAATGCAAGTTTTCATGCTGGGGCGTAAGGAGATACTTCGCTTGAGACGGACCAAAGCTAATAAGACTCAGGCGCAATTTTGCCAAAAGTGGAAGCAGGCTACTGACTACTGAACACCAAAGAAAACAATGGAAGAACAACCGCAAAAGTCTTCCAATGAAAGTTTTATGTGGTGTGTAAATTATTTGCATACTTACATAAATGTTTGGTATTTGTACATCAAATTCACATAGATGGTCACGTACGCCAGTTGTTTAGATTTTTTGCGGTGGAACCTGTCCATCAGAGTCCTCGACTTATTAGTACGATGCTCGTATTTTATGGATTTATTCTAGGATTTAACAATATTATTTTTTCACTAGTAGGTAGCATGCCTGTCAAGAGTGAGGTGTCTATAGTGGCTTCATTAATCTGAAGATTTATCGGTCCAGCTGCTAGCCTATTCATTTGAACTTATCAGCCCGACTTATCCGCCATTTCGCCATGGTATAGTGTTTTTCTCAAAACGACATAAGTCGGCTTATCAGTCGTAGAAATCATCAGCCGAACAACTCAGTTGTGCGTGCATGTATGTGTTCCACCAAACGATAAAATTCTCATTTCCTTTTCTATTTCCGTTTTTACTAAAATTGCGATAAAACTTTGAAAACAAGTCCTTGAAAACGATGTGTTCCATTTTCGCTTTCGTCCCTAGTAACTGGGTTAATTGGCAATTGGGAACATGTAACACGTGTAACAAAAATTTATATACTTTGCCGGCCGTCGCAGGGAACTCGCTAGTAGTATAAAATATTGAAGCCAACCAATTCCGTGCAATTCATGTTAAATTTCATAGTGGGCTGATGTATTAATGGAGTACTTCCTAATATCGTTCTCGGCCTGTCCCCCACACATACCTAGCACTTCATTGTTAGTACGCGCATTATATTGTATCGTTGGATTCGCTCATTTCGTTTTCAGTTCCCAAATTGAAAACAGGCGAATGATTATTCTTACCTCCACCACTACTTGCCAAAGGCTAGCTAGCAGAGGAACCGAACATGGCTTAGGCCATGCCCCAACTTCTGGGGCCCACCTGCATCCTAATGTTTTGTGACATCATCCTTACCTTAGCATCATGTCCTTGATAGTGCCCACGTTGCTCTCCAAATCAGTCTTTCCAAATTCCAAATAGTTTAGTACCACTACAGGGTTCGCTCTCTTTGCTGACTGCAATGCGCACTCGGCAACAGAGGTGCAGCCTTCTCCAGTTCAACACAAGCATCCCGAGACAACTCCTTGGCATAAAGCTGGTGGAAGAAAAAGCTCAACTCTGCCAGGACGCACCACACTGGCTCTGGGAGGTATCCCCGGGTCATCGCAGGAAGGATCCGCTGAATCCATATGTGGAAGTCATGACTCTTCATCCCTAAGACTTTCATAGTCTGCAAGTTCACGCCCCTGCTCAGATTCGCCGCATACCCATCAGGGAACTGTAACGTCTTGATCCACTGCAGTACTTCCTTCCTATCGGCCCTTTTCAGGATGTAATCGGCCGGGCCCCTTTTCCATTTCTTGCCGGGCGCAGGGGTCTTCATCACCAGGTTTGGTCTATCACAAATCATCTCCAAGTCCAGTCTAGCCTTGACGTTGTCCTTCGACTTTTTACCAACGTCCATGAGTGTTGCCCAGAGTGCCTCGGCCATATTCTTTTTTGTGTGCATTACATCGATGTTGTGTGGAAGAAGAAGATCCTTGAAGTAGGGGAGCCTAGTCAAGCCCGATATATGAGTCCACATGTGGTCCCGAGCATATCCCTTAAAACCACCTGTTTCCTCAACTTTGAGAGCCTGTATGTCGGCAAGGACGGCGGCAGGGCTCTTAACCTGCGGAATGGGGCCGGTGACTTGAACACCTTTCGTGAAGTACTTTACATCAAGCCTGAATTCATGGTTCTCAGGCAGGAATTGGCGATGCTTGTCGAAAGAAGAATACTTTCCACCCTTGGCCAGCCAGGTCAACATCACATCTGCCTTGCATGTCGGGCAAGGGAACTTCCCGTGAACACACCACCCGCTGAATAAGCCATACGCTAGGAAGTCATGCATTGAATACTGGTACCACACATGCATTCTGAAGTTCCTCTTTGTAGCTCGGTCGTACGTGAGTACCCCCTCTTCCCAAGCAAGTTGTAATTGATCCCACACCGGCTGCATGAACACACCCATATTATCGCCCGGGTGTCCAGGTATTATCAGCGTCAAGATCACGTTCCTAGGTTCAAACATGACACTGGGGGGGAGATTGAGGGGGATCACAAACATGGGCCAACAAGTGTACGGGGCCGCCATCATTCCAAACGGGTTGAACCCATCTGTTGCCAGCGCTACGCGTACATTCCGAGCCTCCATAGCCTTGACAGGATTTATGTTATCGAAGTGCTTCCATGCATCACCATCCGCTGGGTGTACCATCTTGTCAGGATGGTATCTTTTGCCATTCTTGTGCCACATCATTTGTTTCGTGGACTCCTCTGTCATGTACAGCCGTTGAAGCCTCGGTAGGAAAGGAAGGTGCCGTACGACCATCTCGGGGACCTTAGACTGTTTCATGCTGCCATCAGAGCCTTGTACCAACACGAACCTAGAGGCTTTGCACTTTGGACAGATTTTTGCTTCCTCGAGGTCTCCCCTGAACAGGACGCACCCCTTCAGACAAGCTTGGATCCCCTCATACGACATCTTAAGTGCACGAAGGAGCTTCTGTGTAGTGTAGGTGTTCTTCGGCAGGACATGATCTGCCGGAAGCAGTGTGCCAACAATGCTCAACACGAGATCGAAGCCGTCTCGACTAATGTCCAGTTGCGACTTCAACCCTATTAGGCGTGAGACGGCATCCAGTTGCGTAACCCTTGTCTTCTCGTGAAGGGGCTTCTGTGCCGCCTCCATCATGTCGTAGAACGCCTTCGCGGTTTCCTTCGGATCTTCCTCCACATCCATTCCTTCGCCGAACCGTGCTTCGTGGAAGTCTGCCATCATGTCTGCCATCCCGGCATCGGCATCATACTCCTCGAGGACGGGTCCCACCACCTCGTCTCTAATAGGATGGTGTTCACCATGGTGACGCCAACGGGTATAGTTTGAAACGAATCCGTTCTTGAACAGATCTTTCCCCACCGCAACCTTTACTTTCCTTTTCTTGTTCTTGCACTAGCTGCAGGGACACGGCATCCAAATCGACCCTTTCGCAGCTGGGCCAAATGCTTGCTCCAGGAACTCATTCGTCCCCCTAATCCATTCATTGCTCTTACTTGCGAAGCCCGAGTACATCCACTCAAGGTCACCCATGCTCTGTCATGCGGCAATGTTAACATGTGATAAAACCAGCAAGTGCATCTACAACACGCTCCTACCATCTAATAGGTGAAGGATAGGTCCTAATCCCACCCGAGGATGCGCAGACGAGGTTAGCTTCCAT